>JAWMRA010000113.1:63582862-63713883 GCA_035584735.1 Pseudotriccus pelzelni
GGGAGACCTCATCACTCTCTACAACTACCTGAAAGGAGGTTGTAGCCAGGTGGGGGTTGGTCTCTTCTCCCAGGCAATCAGCAGTAGGACAAGAGGGCACAGTCTTAGGCTGTGCCGAGGGAAGTTTAGGTTGGATATTAGGAAGAAATTTCTTCCAGAGAGAGTAATCAGACATTGGAATGGGCTGCCCAGGGATGTAGGAGCATTCACACAGGGAGGTGGTGGATTCACCGCCCCTGGAGATTTTTAAGATGAGACTGGATGTGGCACTTAGTGCCATGGTTTAGTAACCACGGTGGTGTTGGATCAAGGGTTGGACTTGATGATCGCAGAGGTCTTTTCCAACCCAGTCGATTGTATGATTCTATGACTCTATTTAGATGTAGGCAAAGCTTTCCATAATGGCTGTTTTGGGGGTTGCTTGAACTTATACCATTTTTATTTTCTGAATCATTTTGATTTTTCTGGTTGAAAATGTAAAGGTAGTGTGCTTATAATATTGAAACTTGAAACTGGATAGGACCTCCACTTTTATTTTTCCAAGTGTAAGAATATCCTAATAAACATACAAGTCGCAAATAAAATAGCTATTCTGTCCTCCCTGTTTAAGGCACACACAGGGCTAAATTCCTGGAATGCTAATATCTGGAGAAATTACTATTCTGTCAACATTTACTTTTATTGCTTGTCATTGAGATACCTCTATTTTTTGTTCTGTATTAACTTCTCCAGTGGGTAGATATCTATTTGGATTACCTCTGAATTTTCAGACATTGCTTAAGTTTTCACTGACACAGATTTTTCTACTAACGTGGAAATATAACCTCTGTGGTCACAGACTTTTTGGCTTGTAAGTACTAAAATATAAATCACATAGCATCTCAATATTTTCAACATGAGTAATACAAATAAATACTAAAAATTTTTACACTGAGAACAGCACGGATAATGAAAAATGTTTTCTACAAGTACCATTTCCAATTTTAAGTGGATTTACTTCAGTCTTGTTCAGCTTGCTTTCTGGTTCATATTCAGCAAATATTTTAGTAAACAGAGTGACAGAATATCCTAAAAACATAATCATTCTGTTTCTGGTGTTACTGGTATTTGTAGAAAATAAATTCTAATTTTTCAAACTCATTCATGCCAGAAATGCAAGTTTAAGGGGCTGGTCTCCTTTGAAAGATAAGTATATAATAACAGCTATTTTTTTATATAGCTAAATGTTTTGTTGCTTAACTTACAAAGGAAATTACCAGAAATCTATGTTAAGTATTAGAAATAATGTACTCATTAACTAAATACATTGAAATAGAGAAATTCATATACAGATATGAACCCACAAACTAGGGACACAGACAAGGCAGAGATGTTTAATGCATTCATTGCCTCTGTCTTCAGCATGGATGACATACCATGGGGGTCTGAGTGCCCTGAGCTGGTGGACCATGACTACAAGAATGCTTAACTCCTGGTGGACCCTGAATTTGTGCAGAATCTGATGCTACAGCTGGATTCTTACAAATCTGTGGGGCCTGGATGGGATTCCTCTGAGAATCCTCAGGTCTAGCTGATGTCATTGCAAAGACAATCTCAATGACTTTTGAGTGCTCTTGAGAATCCAGGGAGGTTCCAGTTGACTGGAAGCTGGCTAACATCATTCCAATTTTCAAGAAGGGCAAGTCAGTTTCACTTTAGTTCCCGGTAAAATCACAAAGATTATTCTGGGAGGTATTGACAAGCACCTGGAGGACAATGCAGTCATCCATTACAGCCAGCACGGCTTCTTGAGAGGAAATTCCTGCTTGTGGAACCTGATTTTCTTCTATGACAGGGTAACCCACCTAGATGATCCAGGAAAGACAGTAGATGTAATCTTTTTGGACTTCTGTAAAGCTTTTGATGCTGCCTCTTACCGTATCCTACTAGAAAAAATATCCAGCACACAGGTGGATAAACACATCATGCAACGGGTAAGCAACTGGCTCACAGGTCAGGCACAGTGTTATAGTGAATGGGGTAAGATCAGGCTGCATCCATTTGTGGGGTTCCACAGGGCTTCATCCTTGGTCCAGTTCTCTACAACATCTCCAGAAGTGACTTGGATGCAGTGCTTAAAGGAATACTAAGCAAGTTTGCTGCAGACACAAAACTGGGAGGAGCTGTCAACTCCTTCAAGGGCAGGGAGGCTCTGCAGAGAGACCTCAACAAATGAGAGAGATGGTCAGTCACCAATCAAATAAAGTTTAACAAGGGCAAGTGCCGGATTCTGCACCTGGAGTAGGACAACCCTGGATGTATGTAAAGAACAGGGAAGGAGATGCGGGAGACCAGCACTGTGGAAAGGGTCTTGGAGTCCTGATCGATGGTGAGTTGAATATGAGCCAACAGTGTGCCCTGGCAACCAGGAGGGCCAACCATGTCCTGGGGGGCATCAGGCAAAGCATCGCCAGCTGGCTGAGGGAGGTGATTGTCCCACTCTGCTCTGCACTTGTGCGGCCTCACCTTGAATATCGTGTGCAGTGTTGGGCACCACAATATAAAGAAGATATTAAGCTATTAGAGAGCATCCAAAGGAGGGACAGGACCATGGTGAAGGGCCTGGAGGGGAAGCTGTATGAGGAGTGGCTGAGGTCACATGGTCTGTTCAGCCTAGAGAAGAGGAGACCTAGCAGAGATCTCATTGCAGTCTTCAAGATCCTCACAAAGAGAAGCAGAGGGGCAGGTAGTGATCACTTCATGATCAATGACAGGACTCAAGAAAATGGCTTGAAGCTGAGTCAGGGCAGGTTTAGGCGTGATATCAGGAAAAGTTTTTCACACAAAGGATGGCTGAGCACTGGAACAGGCTCCCCAGGGAAGTGGTCACAGCACCAAGCCTATCTGAGTTCAAGAAGCATTTGGACATCCCTCTCAGACACATGGTGTGATTCTTGGGGTGTCCTTTGCAGGGACAGAAATTGGACTCGATGATCCTTGGGGGTCCCTTCCAACTCAGCACATTCTATGGTTCTATAATTCTATGAGCTACAGAAAAAACATTCACATTCATTATTATCCATGGAAAACCACTGAAAGAAGGAACAAAATGAAGAATATCATTATGCGTGCTTGAACAAACTTGAACAAACAAAACATTTTGCCAATGGCACATTTTGAAACAGAATCAGTATCCTGATTCAGAGCCTCCTGTGACAACCAACAGACAGTGCTGCTACTAAAATGTTCAAGGTCATTTACTTAATTGTACTTATTATTGGGCATTAGTTCAAAATGATTATGCAGAAAATTATTGCTTATGCTCCCAAACTATCATTTGCTCTGAAAAGTTGTGTAAAGCTCAGTAGTTGGTGTGACTGTGTGCCTCCTTCTATAAATAAATGTCTATATTTTATTTGTAACACAGTAAATCATCACATAAGTACAATTAAGCTGAAGCACTGAATGGTCTGTCTCAAAAGGATAAAAAAGTACTTCCTAAGAAATGAGAGAGCAGGCTCAGGTACAAGTCTGACTTCTTGAAAAACTTGGTGTCTTGCAATCTGATGAGAATGTACAATGACCATACCATTTAATTTCATCATCCTTTTTATTAAATGAGTTTACATATAAGGTTTTTTCCCCCACAGCTGTAGAGAAAGCAGAAGTAAAATATGAGGAAGAACTTCTTTACTGTGTGACTAATCAGACACTGGAACAAATTGCCCAGAGAGGTTGTGGAGTCTCCCTTACTGGAGATATTCAAGAACTGTCTGGATGAAATCGTGTACAATGTGCTCAGGGATGACCCTGCTTGATCAGGAAGGTTGGGCCATATCCCGCTGTGGTCTCTTTCAACCTGACCCATTCTGTGGTTCTGTGAAAATATATTTTTTAACAATTTCTGTACTGAGCTTGAGTACACACACTTTCTTATTTTAAATAAAACAATTATCTGGAAAATAAATTGGATTAGGTCAATAAGGTGAATTAATCCAAGAACTCACTTATTAAAATGTGTTAAGCATAAGCATCCTTTTCTTTCATTACAAATATCTGTTTACCTGAAAATTATTCTCTAAACAAGATCTGGCAAAACAGCCTTCTGAAATGTTTTCTCAACAAAAAAAGGCTGGCCAAATCATTCACTATTTGCAGACTGTCTTACTGTCTTTAAAATTCAGAAAAGTAGCTCAGAGAGCATGGCTTGGCTTCACAGTTTCCTGTGGCATGATTACAGTTGTTTAAAATATCCTGGTATGTACATAAGACAGAACTGCTGCACACTTTCACACTCTATTTTAAACATTAAAAAAAATGGAAGACAATAAATTACCAATTGAAAAGGTCTTAAGCTGTGCCAGGGGAGGTTTAGGTCAAATATTAGGAAGAAAATTTTTACAGAGAGGGTAGTCAGGCACTGGAATGAGCTTCCCAGGGAGGTGGTGGATTCACTGTCCCTGGAGATTTTTAAGATGAGGCTGGATGTGGCACTTAGTGACATGGTTATACCATGTAACCATTTATATTCATGATCAGTTTTATGCCACAGAATAGTCTTGGGATGGAACATTTAACACTTTTTCTTTAACTGATGCTTGAATTTTGGATATTTATTTTCCAATATTTTGTACTCATCAAAGTACCAGAAATGGAAGAAAACTCTAGTTCACATTCTTATGACTCCGGTCTTGTAACTTGAAGGAAACACTAAATATTTAAGGCTTGCAACCTATTTTTCAATGTTGATGGCAATTTTTTTTGAATACATTAAATTTTATACATGCATAGAGACATTGCACATGTGGACACACATTTTCTGCATACAGGAGGTCACAGAGACAGAAACACAGACAAAAATGTTAATGTACTTCTCAGCATCAAGGTAATGCGATATGGATGGTAGCACTGAATACAACTGAAATCTTTCTATATTCTGAGTAACCACTGGTATATATGAGGGAACAGTTAAGAAGAAACAGATTTTGCAGAAGCGGGTGCAGATTCAGTGGAGTTATTGGAGACAAGGAGTAATGGCTTTAAACTGAAAGAGAGTAGATTTAGATTAGATATTAAGAAAAAATCTTTTTGGTAGTCTGGTGAGAACCTGGAACATGTTGTCCAAAGAAGTGGTGGATGCCTCATTCCTGGAAGACCAGGTTGAATGGGGCTTAGAGAAACTCGGTCTAGTGGCAGGCATCCCTGCTGGGCTGGAACCAGATGATCTTTAAGTTCCCTTTCAACCCAAATCATTCCATCATTCTAAGATTCCCTGATTTTCATCTGATATGAAAATGTGGTTGTGTATGGGAAAATTTTCTCAACTCCTGTCTGTCTCTGAAATGTATACAAGATTTAAGTGAATTAATAGTCAATTTTGACAGTAATATTGTTACGCAAATCTATTTCTAACAGAAGGTGTTCTGAATGATGGCTTTAAGAGTTGCTGTTATTCTTTCTTTATATAACTACAAATGGCAACACCCCCCAAACTCAGAGAATGAAATGAGGATTAAATGAATACTGCATTGTGCCAGAGTACAGCCATACTGAGTCTTTGTACGAGAGGTAGCTGAACAAGGAAAAAAATGGATTAAAAATATTAATTAAGTAAGGTGCGAAGTCTTACTTTCATATCGGAAACCTCAGTTCATTATTTCTTACCATACCATCACACTTCTTTTTCAGGCTGGGCTATAACTTCTAGGAGGCATATAGATAACAGATAGGCACACTAGCAACAGTGGTTAATAAAAATAATAAGTAAGTATAACTTACTCTAGCTCTACAGTCCTCCAGTAGTGTGGGTACTGTAATTTCTTAAATTGGCTCTACTTCTCAAAAGTTTGTACTGTCATGCAGTTAAGGATCATATTGATTTTCAGCTTTTGTGGGTAGTTACTAGCTGTATTGCAGATGTCCCAAAAGCATAGTAAGTTAATATAAAATGTTACAGAAGAAAATTAATCCAAGATAAGATTTCTATTTGCTTTATGAGCAATACAGTTTGTAGTGCTGTTTTGTTTGTTTGGTTTTCACATGCACATCAGAATAAGCAAATGAAATTCAATACTTACTCCTGTTATGTAACGAGGTCTATACTGGATGGTTCCAAATAAGCCAAGTATGACTACAATAATGTGAATAAAATTTGCCAGGATGGGTGCCCACTGATAACCAAGGAAGTCAAATATCTGTCTCTCGAGCACAGAAACCTATGATTAAAAAGCAAAAGCATAAATAGATTAGAACAAACCAGAAAACTATGAATATGATGGTATTTCCCCTTCCCATACCCAAAATAATTACCCTGAGTTAAAAAAATACTTGTCAGCCATCAAATTAAATGAATTTGCAATGTTCACCTTCTTGTTTTAATGAAAGCTGCATTTCTCACTGACTGTTTACCGAGTTATATTCAGTTAGCTAAAATATTCTCGTGGGCAATTCTACCAAGATACTGTACTGTTCACTAAGGTGATACATTTGCAGGAGGAAAAACAAAAATCACTTTGTTATATACAATAGCAAATGCTATAATGTTCTAGGGTACGGGTGCTGAAAATAAGTGACAGGCTTATGACATGTCAGTTACATTGTTTCCACTTAAAACACCATCCTTTAGCCTAGTCCTGTCTCTTTACTTCCGCCTTTCCCTGCATTTTAATTTTTTCCTCTTCCCTCTATTGCAGCTATTCTGTCAGTGGGCTTATACCTGTAACCAAATGGACACAATTTTTTGACCTGATTATCCTGATAATGACTCTAGTTTACCTCCTTCCACTGTCAAAAACATCAGCTGAAGTATAAGCTGTTCCCCAGGACTCTAAGTAAATAATTTAAAAAATGAATTAAGGGACAATCTCAGGCTGGTGATTACTGTTTTCAAGCAATACCATTACTAATAGATAGATCAGATACCAGACAAACTGCCTTTCTAACTGTATCAGTAGTAATAATCCCAGAATTCCATTAGTAGATGTCCCTTAACTGATGTATGGAGATTATGTTGAAATACAGTACTCTAGCCCAACCCATTGGCAGAAAGGCAATGTAATGGTAAAGTAAATTTAGACAGAAAGACTTAGGAGTTTGTCTGATACCATTCCAACAATTTCACTAACTGGAATGGTGAATGGATGAGCTTCACGAAAATGTGAAGAATAATAAAAATAAAAGAAAGAGAAAAATAAGAATTGTTAACAGTAATAATTCAAATAAAAAACAATGCAAACACCACACGTTAAAAAAAAAAAAGAAAAAGAAAGAGTGAGCAGGTTGTTTCTTGATTAAGTTTCATGAAATGACAGGTGACTGTTTATTGAGTTTATGGTACACTGTGGATTAACCAAATTAGTTTATGTTAGTTTATTAACTCCATTAATTTAAAAAAATATCACCTTTTGAGATCAAGTAGTAAATGAGTAATTAACTACTGTTCACCATTGTTCTTGCAATGATATAGTTATGGGAGAATCTTTCCATTTTCATGCCACAGTCCACTACCACACCAACACTTTCATTTCATAATTAAGTAAGAAAATTTTCTATTAAAAAGACAGCCTACATTTACACCAGCTTTGCAAATGTAAAGACTGTTAATTATATAGTATGTACTGGCATATGTTGAACTTTAAGAGAAAGACTGTCAAAAAAATCCTGGGGAAGATTGTCAGCCATGTAATTTTGAATTTGAGTATTCAGGTTTCATGTTAAACATCAAATTTCTTTCTACAACAAAGACCCCTTTCACACAACACATCCCACTTATAACCAGACCTGGCATTTTACCTACCATTTTATTTTACACATTTACTGACAGAAAGAGATTCTGTTCCTATATCATCCAAAATCTTTATGAACTGATTTTTCTATGCTATAACTTTCCATAAGAGAGGAACATCATAGAAGAGTTTCCAGAATCCCAAGACTTATCTAACGGTGACAGTGTCATGAAGAAATAAAAGGAAGATCAAGCTGTATTAGGAACTTCATGAAAACTCAGACTGTCAGTGCTTCTAAGTTTATCATTAAGAAATATTTCCTTGACTACAGATATAGTCATTTATGTATATATAAAAAGGCCAACATGTGGCATAAAGCAGTATTATGTAGGTCAGTGTGAAGCCTATTAAGCATATCAGCAAAAGACCTGTTACACTGTAAGTGTTGTTAAACAGGTAACAAAGGGAAAGTGTTCACTCTGAGCACAGAACTTTTATTTTCATCAGCTAAACAAAGATGAAATGAGAATAGCAAGGCAGTAGCAAAAAGATTCTAGACTGTACAAGCTTCGAGTGTAATAACAGTAGAGATTCAGCAAGAAAAAAACAATACATGAGAAGATGCAAATCATTAAAACAGCGGGAGATCATACAGTTAAGTATGCCAATTATAGAGGAAAATTGCAGTATGCTAGTTAATTATATGAAAAGTAGAAAAGCTCATACCCCTGCTACAACCTTTAAGCTAAAAGGAAACTGCACTATCATGTATCAACATGTTTTGTTTTGTTTAGCTTGGTGAAAGATGCAGTTCCACCAAAACTTGCTTATGGGACTCTATTGGTTAAATGGATATTCTGTAAGAATCTTTAATTTCTACAAATCAATGTGCCTTCTTTTTTTTTTTTTTTTTTGGTGACTAGTAATTTCTTTAGTACCAGGCAGTTACTCCCTCAGATTTTGTGGTCGCGTTGAATTTCTGGCAAGTGAATCTACCAGAAAACACAGCGCACAAGGCAGTGAGTACCTACTGACTGTACAGAGCAAAAAGACAAGTCTGCAATTAGATTTCCTCATTTCACTCCAAAGAATCAGCTGTGTGTGGTACTGCTGGATATGTGAAATGGCAGCATTCTGGTAGGCTGTCCACAGATGAAATGCTGTGGAAATGTAGTTGCTCTTCCTTAGAAGATCAGACTACTGCAGCAAGGAGCATTGTAGATTTATCAACTGGAAAATATAGGACAAAACTAGATGTTTATTCCCACTTCCTGAAGAAATGAAGGTGGGAAGAAAGTAAAACAAATAAAACCAACAAAATCAATCCACAAACAATCATAAAATTAATACAGACTTTCCACCTGAGTTACTTAAAAAAAAATCTCATTTGGTCTGTGTTTCTAAAAGGGGAAAATTGAAAAGTAGGACAAAGTAGTGTCAAAAGTTATTAAAAACAGTATTATGTAGCTTCCTCCTCTTCTATAGACGTCAGAATCATAAGGGACTTTCTTACATAGCAAGAGAAAATATAGCCCTGATTTTGAAAACTCTTTATTCCTTGACTTCAAAAACTTAAAATTTTTGGTTAAAAAAAACTTAAATTCTTTCTTCAAATCATACCCACTAGCTTCAGGTGTTTAATGATGTTTCAATGACATTACAGAGAGAAAGGAAAGAACTAACAAAGAAATACCAATCTTTAAAGTCAAGGAATAGGCATAGAATTGTCTGTTTCCTTTCTTCTTCTTCCTCAGGTTGTTGGTATCGGTATCTCTATCACTGACACAGACACAGACAGTGGGATTTCCTGCACTGTCACCAAGTTTGCTGATGACACCAAGCTGTGTGGTGTGGTTGATACACTGGAGGGAAGGGATGGCATCCAGAGGGACCTTGACAGGCTTGAGAGGTCTCTGCAAACCTCAGAAAGTTCAACAAGGCCAAGTGCAAGGTCCTGCACCTGCGAGGTCCAAGCAGACATACAGGCTGGGCAGAGAATGGATTGAGAGCAGCCCTGGGTAGATGGACTTGGGGATGTTTGTGGACAAGAAGCTCAACATGACCTGGGAATTCACACTTGCAGCCCAGAAAGCCAACTGTATCCTGGGCTGCATCAAAAGAAGCATGACCAGCAGGTAAGACAAGGGAGGTGATTCTTCCCCTCTACTCTGCTCTTGTGAGACCCCACCTAGAATACTGCATCCAGCTCTGTGTCCTTAGCATAAGAAAGATGCTGAGGGCCAGTAAGTTGATCAGAGGCCTGGAACACCTCTCCTGTGAAGACAGGCTGCAAGAGTTGGGGCTGTTCCGCCTGGAGAAGAGAAGGCTTCAGGGACACCTCACAGCAGCCTTACAGTACCTAAAGAGCGAAAGAGGGCTTACAAGAAGCTTAGAGAGGGACTTTTTGAAAGGGCATGTGATGACAGGACAAGGAGAAATGGCTTTAAGCAGAAGGCAGATAGGTTTAGATTAGATATTAGGAAGAAATTCTTTACTGTGAGGGTGGTGAGGCACTGGAACAGGTTGCCCAGAGAGGCTTGTGGACCACCATCTCCACAGGTGTTCAAGGCTGAGTTGGATGAGGCAACCTAGTCTAGTGCAAGATGTCCCACCCTGATAAGGGTGTTGGAAGTAGATAATATTTAAGGTCCCTTCCAACTCAAACTACTCTATGATTTCATGATTCTTAAAATAAGACTGTGAGGAACAACGGGTTCTTTGGATGAAAAAGTTCAGTATGGTTAGAAATAAAAAATATGTTTATTAACAACTCCATTTTAATAATGCAGTGAACCCAAAATGTAAGGTTATGGACAATCAGTTCCTAATGTTAGAAAATAAACACCCATGACATTGTCTTCTTAGGCTTCCAAATAAATAAACTATCATAGATTATATTACGGAATCACTGATAAAATCATAGAAGAGCCTATTTAAAGGGAACCATTTTACTAATGCATTATTTTTTCCCAAATTTCCACTCTTTTAAAAATAAATACAAAATAAAAGCAACTCATGTACTGTCAGGTTGGAATAGCCAAAACTATTTCCAATTTCTTGTCAGAGGCTGGTCATAAATAGCTTAACAATGTTACTGACTTTGAGGGATCTAGGAACTGAACTTCCAGAGGAAAATGAAAACCATTTGGAGATGATTCCTTAAGTATATGATTGGAGCAGAATTCCAGACAGGAACCATAAAGGAGAAACCAGACAAAAGCTGATTTATAACACAAACTCCAAAATGGAAGATGATTAAGTGTCTTTGCCCAGAAAGGTCCCTAAGAAAAAACTCAGCCATGACTACTTCACAATGATACAGAATCTAAACAGTGCACGCAGGCGCAGACACGCAAGTGAGCCTGTACAGCTCCAGCCAGCTGTGGCCCTTGGGCATCAAACATTGCATAGAGGCACTCAGCGTGCTGGGGCTTGGGGCAGGCTCCCACTGAACCGATGGACTCACCAGCTGAGTGATGGTAACAGGCTCTCAGTTCACTCTAACAGAAGAAAAGAGTATTATCTTAAATTGCACTGTAGGAGAATTAAACAACTGTGGTTTATATCATTGACTGGTGCAGGCTAAGAAAGAAATAGAGAAATTAAACTCTATTATTAACTCATTAGGTCCCCTCAGCAAACCTGTGTTGTATCAGATGCCTACAGCATCTAATAATTTGCTTATGTTTTTAAGTTAGTTTTTAAGTTTTTTAATGACTTTCAGCTCTTGGTTCTATGGCACAGAAAGTTAAAAAGTACCAAATAAACACAAATATTTTTGGCCTTTGGCTTATGAAAGATTTCTGATGCTGAAGCCTGTCTGCATCACATACAATATCCCCAGTTAACTCTCCTTCAGCACTTGCATCATTTTGAGGCACAATGCACATATTTGGACCATTCCTTAGACATGTTAATTTAATTTTTCATCAAAATTTCAGATAGTATCCTGAGATAGAGGGCCCAGTTACTCAACAAATTCTTCACAGTCACCCAGCAGAAAAACAGATTAACATTTTGAAAGTCAAATCTCTACAAAACACACATACACATCTGCAGGTGTGCACGTGAATCCAGCTGTTTACTGCAAGACAGTGGGGGGGGGATTTTTTATTTTTGTTTTTTTTTTTGCAATACGAAAGGCAAAACTAAAATGAAGTTCTGTGAAGAGCTGTGGACACAATTGTGTTCTCAGCACATCTAATAAAAACTAGCTCAAGCACGGGTAATTCAAGTTAAAATCAAGAAGGAATTAGCTTTCCCTTGTCCATTGGTTCCTTAAAGGAATCACATATATAATATTGAACCCCTGTCCTTAATCCGTTTGATGCTGCTGAGAGAAGGAATAGGCCTTCACCAGACTTGATAAGAAGGTAATCATAGTTTTTAAAAATCCTGTGTAGGACCACATTACTGCATCGTATTGTGTGTAAGTGGATTTCTGCTGTGACCTACTAAGGACAACAGGGCTCTCCACAGGTACAGAGTGCATTCTAAGCCTCAGCTGCTGCCTTCCCTAACTAAACATAGCAATAATGAAAAAATGGTAAATACAAGTTTTCTACAGTAGGGTTGTTTTTGTTTTTTTTTTAATGTAGTAGTGAGAAGCAGAGCTGTTAGTTAAATAATATTTCAGTTATTATTACTCATGATATGAAAATAAGATTCTAGCCGAACCTAAGCTGATGAAGGTGACAGTCGGGTTAAATAAAAAGTATTTACTGTGCATTAAACATATATTTAGGGTATTATATTCACGATTTATATACATTTAGACTTCACCATGGATACATGGAGATCCAATGACAATAGCAAAATCAACCCCCTGTCTTCCAACTATTTCCCTGAAAGAATCACATGATGAGTAAGCAGCCAGAAAAAAAGAAAAAAATGCTGGCAAAATGCTAGATCAACAAGTTCTAATCTTGCAAAATACTTTCCCACACAACTTATGTACACCAATATTCATGAAAAAGATAAATGATTGGAAAAAAATGGGGGAAGTCTCTAATTTAACAATAAATCATTTGGTATTTTTAATAATGCTTCCTAAAATTTTTAGAATGACTTTACAGGAACCATATTGCTAAAATAGTGATAAAACATAATTAAATAAGAGTTGCATTTAAGACACATAAAATTTTGAAACTTGTAGCAAACAGTAGAAGTCACAGTGTTATTTTTCCATAGCTACAAAGCGCTATAGAGATAATTGTGTCTCAGATGGCTGTAGTTTTACTGTACAAGACCAAACTCACTTTTGCTAATAACTTAAAACAGAAACTAAATTCAGATTTTATGAGGTATAAGTAGATTTCAATACTCTTGATACCAGCAGAGCATTCCAGTTCATTCGTCTTCAGAGCAAAGCTTTGTATACAATTGCACACTTGACCCCAATAACTTGCTTAAATGGGTTAGAGTTCATGCTACAATTTAGATCACAAATCTTAACATCATCTTACAGCAAATTTTATGTGCATGTGTGTATGCTTTAAGACAAAAATGTTTCTGGCTGCCCATCAGTAGCAAGACTTAGAGGTGTGTCAGAACAACATCATTCTGATGAAAATTTGAAAAATCAGTCTCATGTAAACTGTTCTATTTACTTCTTAAGACCATCAAGAAGTAGTAGCTCAGCTACAGGATGAATCTAAGCAAAAGGTGCTAAAAGCTTTAATCCCTGTAAAGTATTTTATTTCCTATTCATGAACACATGTAATAACAATTTGTGCACTATTTTTAATAAGACATATTTTGACTCCACTGAAAGCAGTAAGATGTGCATAAAAGTGGTTCATTCTTAAACAGATAAATCCATAAATCTGAAGTTATGAGGTTCATTTTTACCTTAAACCCAAGATAATTTTCTGAAGCAAACTACTCATCTGCCAGGTTCCAGCTGGGGGGTGTAGGAAGCAGCTAGCTGTGACTGTGGCCAAAGGAGGGATTCATGGCCAATGGAGGGCTAGTGACCACCAGTAGGAATAAATTTAAACACTGCCAACATACTCAACCCAGTATTCATCCCTTCAGCCATTGACAATGGGAAGATTTAGACTGATCTTTTAGCAGCTCCCTCCCATTACTCTGCCCTACTCTTTTTCCTCTCTTCCTCTCTCCCTCCCTCCCTCCTTCTCTAAACACTTTACATCCTTCTTCTACCAAGAACATTGACGCACTGACACCCCCGCCTTTAAGGTGGCAAAATTCAAATTTACAGGCACTAATGAGAAAGTTCAAACCAATTCTGAATGTAAAAATACTTTTGAATTAAGATTTAATAATAACTTATAACTGAATAATATGAATTTGCCTGCAGTAGAGCCTGAAGGCAAACTCTAGCATTCAGAGAGCATTCAGAAAGATTAGCCTCATCAAATAGTTTCAAGTTGTTTCCGTCTTTATGGAAATATTTAACAATAAAATAGGTCCTGATTTCATTCACAAAGATACAGCTAGTTTCTACACAGTGATTCAAATTACACTACATTACATTTGTAAAATCAACAAAGATGTGATAATGCAGTTATGGAACTGACAAAACGATGTATCTAGGGTGTCTTCAGGTAGTGAAACTATCTTCTGTGTATGTTTCCTCAGCCCAAAATAAAATCTGGTTTAATACCTGAAAAAATTACCTTTTTAATAACAGAAAAAAATTAATTTCTACTCCTCATCAGGAAAGGCACACCTGGAAGAAACCTTATTAGCCAAATAATTGTGATTTGGTGTTGGTAGGGATCACTCATTATCTCATCAGGACTGAGTCTTGTAATAATAACTGGCCATTTGGAATCAGAGGACTACATCAAGCGAAAATTAGTCAATTTAGAGTCACTACGGTGGTTTTACTTGTATTCAGGCATATAAGAATATGCTGAATACAAAGCAAGAGAAAGAATGACAACTAATCCATGTGAGAACTGTAAGGCACAGAGGGCTTCTTGCTTTGTAGTCTCTCATTCCACAACTAAACCCGGATAAACAGGATGATGTCTTCATCTGACCTTACAGAAAGCTCTCTCTTAAGATGCTTCTGCTTGAACAGTCATTTTTCCTGTACAGAATATGTGAAGCACCTACTACATTTTCACGCCTTGGCACAACTTAAAAACTGATATTTAAACTAAGCAGATCACTTCATGGAAGAAAGATAATTGGCATCAGTTACAGACAGAAAAGTTTCTACCTGCTAAACTTTGCCTATCACTCCAGGTCATTGGGCAGTCAGGGCAGGGTTCCCCATTCCAAGCCCTGTGGACAGCTAAAGTTAGTCAGTCAGACACTGCCCCCCATTAAACATTTCAAGGAAAACACAAAGGCTTTTTTTCTGATTCCATGAAACAGTATGTTCAAATGAGTGGAACCTTAAGCTTTCTGTTTTGGAAAAATACAAAACCTATCACCTGCTTCCAGAAAGCACAGCCTCTGTAATATAAGTAAGCAGTACAGATTACAGTCTCATTCTTTTGCCTTTTCCAACATTAAAGCTGTAATAAAATTAAGAAGCAGATTGACCATTCGTTTTCCCTATCCCTGTTGATAAATGTAATGAATAAAAAGCTAGTCTGTACTGACTAATGTACTCATGCCGTGTGTTGAACTCTTTTTAGTATGCCAATTTATCTATGGATACAACTATCTCCTTCTCTTAAGTACACTGTTTTTGAAACATTAGCTATTTGCATTCAAGCTTTATCAACCTGCAAGGTAACAAATACGGAAAAATGGACAACTATAACAAAGTTCCAATTTAAGAGTTAGTGAATCACAAAGCTCTACTCCCAGGCTGTTATACTGAAAGTTAAAATGTGAGGGGCAAGGAAAAGGGTTTAGATGCAAAGCTACGACAAAAGATGAATGCTTGCTATATTATATATTGCTAATAGGTGCCACTAGTGATGAGAATGGTGTCAAAATATCCACTTCCATGCAATTTTTTTTTCCCCGAAAAATATAACTGGATCAAAAATAAAATTGTCAAACAACAGAGAGGCCCCAGAAAAGAAGCAGAGATACTAAAACTGGATATAATTGGCCTGCTTATTTGCATAAATATTTACTGCAGTCAATAATGTTTCTCTGATTTACATGGAGATAATTTACATCAACTAATTTGAGGCTAAACTCTAATTTTTACTGCGTGTTTGTTTTGTGTGAAGGTTAGTGTTTTGTGCTGGATTAAAAACATTTGTTTATCCAAACTAGGCACTCAAGCACAGCAGTAGTTTCTCGGCAGATACTTTGATGATGGCAATATTGCTAAATACCTAAAATAAAACTTTTTTAACTTTGCTTCTGTACTTCATATAGGAAAATGCTGATAATTAGTAGTATAATTCTCTGTATTGGAACAAGAATGACATCCATTGGCTGCCACCAGTTGGTACCTTAGTTTTGTGAGGAAGGCTGGAGAAGGCTGCCTAACAAACCTGCATGGCTGACATGATGGTGTTTGTGGAAGTTTGTTTCATAAGGGAGCCAATCACATACAGTAAACCAAAATTTGCTTAACTGTCAAAAATTATCATCCCCCCTTCTACAGTTGCCTTCAAATCTTTGTTTTCCCCACCTTCAAATTTGCTTTTGTTAATTCAGTGCACACAGCAATTCCCCTTGGAACGAGCAAAAGCCATAATCTAGAACTGCTGCGAGCCTTCCTCCAGCAGAGGCCTACCGCTGCCAATAGCCATCATCGTTCAAGTGGCACTTGCTGGCAAGACAGCACAGAGTTGCAGCAATGTCTTTCCACTTCTCCATATTTCATATCCCCAGCTGTTCCAAGGGGGTGATCACCTTGCTGGTTTCACGAGGTCTAGAAAATGCAGCAATAATTATTGTGCTGGCAGTGCTGCAGGCAGCCAGCGTCACTAAGGCAGGAATTGGAACACAGCCCAACCAACTTAGCATAATCTACTAATTTGTTGCACTGAATATTTTGTTGTAAGAAATAATCATGAGCCTTGTGATAGACTCTGAAAGGCAAATTATATTGCCTGAGCCAGAGCCTTCTACAGTGCCTAGAAAAAAAAAAAACCACAAAAAAACTAAACCACAAACAAAAAAACAGAACCAAAAACAAACAAAAAAGCACATGACAATTTTAGGTTACCTGCTTAAATCTACCTTTTAGATGCTCTGTCTTGTCAGTAAATTTTCTCATCGAATTTACAAAAAAAACAATTCTCTATCTAATCATAACCTGTCAAAAAAAGGCATGTTTATAATTGGTTTTGACCAATTTTGTGTGGATTACACCAGGAGAGGAACGCTAACGGGGTTCAATATAATTTCATATCATGATATCTTACACAAAATTGTAAAGAAAATCTAACTGTGTTGCTTTCTTCCTATAAACATATTAGTCAATTATTTAAATGATGCATGTCTACTGACTTTCTAACCCTTGCTGGACAGTAGATTTGAATATAATTATTTGAGGGTAACTACAATGTCTTTTTCAAAGTGGACTCCCGTCATTAATGAAACAATTGGAAAAAATAATATTCACATAACACCAAATGCCTGAGCATTTCTTAGTGGTATAGGTGACCTCTCTAGACACTATTTTTATCCCAAGAAAAAGATTATCTGATAATATTGTGCGCACTGCTGCTCTGCTAAAGCAACAGCATACCTTTATGCGATGAATGCCACACCTGCTGGTTCCTGCTCTGTGCTGCACGGCACTGTTTTGACTGCGGTAATGGCTTACCCTGTGGTTTATTTCTAGGCTGATGACATACTGATTAGAACTCCTTTTACAATGAAGATATGGGAAACTGACCTCCCTGGCAAACAATGCCATTAGGTAAAAAAGGAACTTGGCTTAGTGAGAGTTGCCTTTTTCTAAGCAGAATCAGACTCTTTCACCCCTGCTGTTCTGTTACCTCAGCCAAGGATCAATGCCCATACCTGCTATTGACAGATAATTCTACACTGGGGAGAAGAAGGAACAGACAAAGCTTGTGCACATCTGGGAAAATATGAAGAAAACCAGGAGTCATCTAATTTTCCTGCAACATCTCTCACTATACAAAGGAAATCATGCCAAGAAATAAAACCTCATGATAAAGACAGCGTTGTACTCTGGGAAACTAACCGAAGTGCCAGAAGATGTCTCATATTTCTGCCGAGAGCTGACAAAGGTTGTCAGCATCGATATTTTCAAAGCGATGTTCATGGTCTCGCTTTGTGAGAAGCTCAGGTAGGAACCACTGATTCCTGCATAGCTGCCTTCCTCCAGGTGGAACTGCCTTCCCTGCTACGATGAATGCTGCTAAACTGCATGTCTCTTCCTTCACACTCTGCCTGACAGGTTTCACCTCACACATGGATGAAAAACCCTTTGAACTAAGCAAAAGATCTTCCTCTTGTAATGACACTATCCTAGCAAAGAAGGCACTGGCCCATCCCAGTCATAACTTCTATTTAGAAAGCAGAGGTGAGGTCCAATCTACCTAATTTAGGACTCTAACTTCTATTTTCCTTTTTTGGTATTGAATCCACCAAATTTCTAGTATATTGAACGAAAATGTATGTCTCTGAAGGCCTACAGAGACAGTTCTAATCTAAGAGCAGGCACCCAGGTGAGACAAACTGAATCTGATCCATCCATCTATTTCATCTAGAAGAGCCATAATTATTACTAAATTATTTTATATATGTGATTTTTCAGGAATGGACTGCAATGCTGTATCCCGTTCCAGGGACTGCCACAGATTCCTCTCAGAATTAAGATAAAATCTGTTAATTTCAGGGTAATACACCTAGGCAGTATTTAAATCCTGATCTCAAAATGAAGCCACTTGGAACTGTGGATTTCATAGACTTTTTCCAATTATTAATTTCCTATCTTACTGAAATATTTCCAAATTTTTTATTTTGTGTTGAATGCAAGTCAATAGTTTCTTCTAATCCTGTATTGAAGATTACAGTTAGGTTAGACTGGAAACAAATTTTGATGGACGTAATTAGCTGTGGCAGAATTGACACTGCTTTTGCTAAAAGATGTTAAGAATCAGTGACTGAACCTTCTCAATATAAATTCTTTCATAAAGCTTCAGCTTGAAGAAAGCATGTTGTAAGAGGAGGTTGTGTGGGGAAGTGCTGAAATTTGATGACTATCCAAATTTGCAAGGTGGACAATATTAAAATTGCCAGCATATTATTGCAAAAGATATTACAGAATTGAGTGACTAGGCATCAAAATGGCAGATGAAATAAAGTCCTGGTAAATAAAAAATTATGTACCTCCTAGGGAAAAATTATTTAACATACACAGTGAATGGTTCTGAAATAAATATTACTACTCAGGAAATTATAAAATTATTCCAGATAATTAGCATAAAATGTCAGCTTGAAGATAAACAAAACCCAAATTCAGAAAACATTAGGAAAAAGTGGGCAACAGAAACACTCTTTACAGAAAACTGCCTTATTGAAGAGAGCACCACACTTGCAGGAACACACTCAGTAAAGATGGAAAAGTACAAAGAAATGTAACAGGGATTATCAGAGCAGTGGAACATTTCTACTGAGAACAGACTAAACCAATTAGGACTCTTGAAGTCACTAAATAGAGAGCTGCACAGGGATATGAAAAACTCTTTAAAATCAAGGATTACATAAAGTAAATAAGTAGGTAACAAGTTTTATTACTTTTTCTAGCACTAGCCATAGAGACAGCTGGCTGCAATGAAGTGAGAAAAACTGAAAAGAAAAAAAAAAAGGAAGTATATTTCCACAGGCTGAATAATGAAACTAGGAAATATATTTCCACAGGCTTTTGTGTTTTAGACAGGAAAAATTCAGATAATTTCATGGAAAATTAGTCCATTGATAGCAGATAAAAATTATGGTCTTGCCACAGCCTTTAGTTTAAGAAGTCTCATAATTACTGATTGCTGAAAGCTGAGAGGGTAAATTGAAGGAATGGCCATGCTCTACAGGATCCTGCACTGTTCACTAGGCAACTGCAAGTGACTGCTGTATGAGGCCAGTTCCTGAGTTCAGGTGATCTTTTGTTCTCATCTAATATGGCTTTTTATCTGTCATTTGAAACAGCTTTCACGTTTGGGATTTTTTTTCTTTTTGGTTGATTGGTTGGTTGGGTTTTTTTCAATTTAGATTGCAATTATATGACTGCAAAATATCAAATCTTATTAAAATTATGCCCACTGACAGCATACAAGGATATGTATACTTATCCTTAAGTCACAGAATATTATGCCTTCAGACTTTTGAAGTGTTAAGATTTAAATTGGGTCAGGAACAAAACCAGTATGATCTAAAATCATATTGCCTACACTTATTTTTAAAATTACTTTTAAACATGATCATTTTGAAGACATCCTCCATTTACTTTTCAGTAACTCTGCATGACAGTAATCTCTTTCAGGTCCTGTAGAAAGCTGCTCTCTAGTGCCTAGTGGGAAAGACCAGGAATTAGGAGAGTATAAAATGAAATCATTTCCTTTATTTGAAACTCCCCATCTATTTGTTTTCATTCTCATCTTATTGCACACATCCAGAACTTTGATGCTGAAAAGAACAAATTCAAAACTTTTGAAAAATACTTTAAAAGGCTCCACTTACATGTCAGGGTACAGTGGGACAAAGAGGGTGGGGAAAGCTGAGGCACAAGTCAAATATTTCTGGATAAAATGAGAATGAGACAAACAAGAAATCTGAGCCATGTTTGGATATATTCATCCTTTGGGATGAATAACTTTTGTCTATTCTGGGATAGGTATTGCTGTGCTGATCCTACTCAGCTACTCCTTTTGAATTGTTTGGATCTTCTGTAGTCTTTAGCAAGACTAAAAAAATTAATTAAATAAATTTGGAATTCTGTTACTGTGCCTTTTGTCCAAAGACTGTCGTGAAAGGGCATGAAACAACACTTTCTCAATTGTAAAAATAAGGTCTTGCAGAACAAATAGGATAGAGACCTACCAAAATTCACCCAGCTGAATACTCCAGCTTGGAGAATAGTTGACATGCTCAGTCCTGCTGAGAGCCCTAACCAGTGAAGTACACCACCTGTGCTTGCACTGAAGCGAACTGTTAGGTACAACTTATGTGGTTATCTATCCATTTCTAATAAACATCTGCTACTTGCATTATCAGCTGGGTCTAATAATGTATGCCATGAAAAAATGTAAGACTGTAAGGTACATTAATAATAAGTTGATGGTGTTCCTGACACTTTGAAAGCATACAGAATATGAACACTTCCTTGTTTTAATTAGCCCCTTAACCGGATGAACACCAGCTAGTGTAGCCCTGAGAGGTGACACGTTGGGTAACTCTTACAGAATACACCCCCACTCAATACTGTCACTGTAATAAGAACAAATCAATAAGTCTATTTTCAAATGAAAAAACACCACTCAGATATGGCAGATTAGTGCCACATCATGCAAGCTTGAGCACAAGACAGGAAAAGTCTTTTGCAGGCTTAAAGGGTAATGGTTGAGGAGAAAATATATACCCTATCAAGTCTAGATAGGAAGAATAGAATGGCAGATGGAAAACTCCATTGCAGGCTTCATCAGCCACCCGCCAACAACTGAATGTTGGCCAGTAAAAAAGCTACACCTTATTAAGTTATAAAAGAGAAAGGGAATTTGGCACAAGTGGAAAAATGCAGCAATTTTGGGTACTGACGAATAGCTGTCTCTAGACATAAGAAATTCAAGTTCTGCTTTGAAAAGAGCAGACATAACTGAAATAATGAGTGGTGGATAAGGCACATAAGATTTTGCAGATAACCATCCTTGTAAGTGTTCCTGGATAAGTAATCTAAAACTTGAAGCTTTCCATACCTAAACTAGCAACCTGTTTGCTTTGGGCCACAGAACATGAATGAACATGAATTTATTTTTTTGCTAATGATGATGGCAAATAGGTTTGATAAGGGATTTTCCTAGGACTTTGCACAGTTTCCTTGAGATGCAGGTAGCTATGAGTTCTAGTCTCCTTTAACTTTGTAAGAATACATTATGCTACATATTATATATCTTCTTAGAAGAACAAAAAAATTAAAATAGAAAAGATTACTCTTAAGAGACCTCCAACCCACAGTTACAGCACCTTCTTCTTGTGAATCCACAAAGGGAAGTGACTAGAGATAACAGAAAACACAAGCATTATGCAGTCAATTGGTATCAGAATTCTAGAGATAAATTCCATTACTGTAGCTATGATATGACAATTTCATTGCCTTGGAAAGCAGCAGTGATACCACAGGTACTGACTGAAAACAACACAGATCTGAACACAGAAAGTAACAAGGAAGGAAAGCAACCTTCTTTTCCTGCTATTTAAACACAGCAAGCATGGATCTAAGCAAAACTAGGCTAATGGTATTTGCAAAAAAAAAGTTACTTATGTACATTTATAATATAGGCTTAAAAATCTGCACTTCTTATCTCAGTGGTTCATTAATGTAGGCAATGTGGAAAACAATTCTACTTGTACCTAGATATTATGATTACCATAGCAGCAACCTAATAATACTGTCTGAAGGATAACATCATCAGATATCTAAACATAGTCAAAATAATATGAAGCAATTCACGCATGCTGTAGAAAAATATTATTACCTCTTTTTTTTCCTCAAATATTTGAGATAGTGTTAAGACACAGAAAGATGTATGATGTGGTGGTGTGTGTTAATGTGATATTTTTCATTTTCAATGTGTTTCTTAACTTGTGTTGTTCCTTCATGTCACTGTGCTCCTTGCTCTGTCCTTCGCTGGTGGCACCATGTAAAGTCGAGGAACCCTCTGCTGTCCTTCCAGAGCTTGTTTTATGGGATATTGCCTAACACAAGTTTGTGTGACTGTGCAATACCTGCTAGGGCAACATTTCATTACTAAATCTAATTAAACTACTGTAATTCCATGCATGTATAGACTATATCAAAAAATAGAAGTTATTAAACTGGTACTGTTCGCTTTCCTTATACTTCTCTCAAAAGGATTTTTATGAGAAACCCCCTCAGGTTTTTGTGATTACCTTTTTATTTCTTTAACTCAATCCTATACATTAAGAAATATATCATTAGTGAACAAAATTAAAACCTCATAGTTATCAGATGTGGGAAGCCCAGGCACAAACAAAGCTCAGATGAAAGAAACTTTAAACTCATACTGTTTTCATTTTAGTACTGTTAATTAACTCACATTCTACTTGTAAACCAGTGTTGGGTATGGGTGTCCAGGCACCGAGGGAATTCCCTGTGCCAGCCAGCCAGTTCCAGCTGGCTCCAGCATACTCATCTCAGGCCACAGCTGAGCACCTCAGACACGATGGTGATGCCTTGGGGAAAGCATGTGTAAAGACGGGCAGAAAGCTGCCCATGAACAATGAGTGACAGGAAAATAGTGTAAGAAACATGCTCCATGAGTTCCAGGATGGAGGGGAGGAGGAGGAGGTGTTCCATGTACCTGGACAGAGTTCCGTGCAGCCCCTCAAGAGTCCAGGCTGGAGCAGGGAAACAACATAAAGCAGGAGCGGGGTCTGTCACGGACTGACCCCAAGCCCATGTTCCCCATCCCGCTGCACCAGTCAGGGTGGAGGTAGAGAAGCTGGGAATGAAGGAGTGATGCTGAGTCATGGAAAAAGGTGTGTGGGGAGAAAGTGTTTAGTTTTAGTTTCCCACCATCCAAATCCACTTTAATTCATAATAAATTAAGCTATTTTTTCCCCAAATTGTGTCTGTTTTCTCCTTAACAATAATTGGTGAGTGATTTTCCTGCCTTTATCTTGGACCATGGGTTTTTTAATCTCATTTTTTGCCCCTCTTCTGTTGAGGAAGTGGAGTGAGAACAGCAGGATGAGCACATGGCAGCTGACCAAGGCCAGCCCATCGCAAGCCTCGGACAAACCCAAACACATTAGACCTGAGTTACTGCTACAGAAGCTATTTATTGGACAAAAAAATATTTCTCTTAATGATTACGATTCTGATTAAAGATAACTTTCTTAGGAATTTATAATTATTGACAATTTCTGCAGAAGTTCATAAAAACTGCAGCTGGTGGTTCAGCACCTCTGAGACTCTTAATTTCTTCAGAAATGGATTATACCAGTTACATATATACATAGCACAACAGCTTGTACTACTACAGGTAATTTCATTGATTAAATTTTTTTTGAAAAGTGAGTTCTATGGCTTTTCAAAATTTGAGCTGTTTTACTAGCCTACATGAAAAACACTTTTTTTTTTAAAGCAGGAACTGTAGTGCTGCTGGAACTGTAGTGAATCTATTGTACCCTGACTTACCTGACTTTTTCTACGAAGCCTTCAATTATATTGGTTGAGCTTGCCTTGTCTTGCTGGCCTTTATAGAAAACAGAAGGCACAAAAGATAACTGATATTTCCCCACCTGTTTCCTTAATAAATGCCCTTTGCTGCAAAGGACTGATGTGTGGACAAGAAAATAGGACTCACTTATCAAACGATACATTCAGTGCCGCCAGAGATCCAAGCTGTGTTTTGATAAGAATTTCCTCAATGATGTGACAAATTTCTGCCTGAATCTCAGAGGTATCTTAGGCATCTGGCAAAAGCACTCCATCCAGATCATGAAAACAAATTGCTTTTAATTAGTCAAGTCCTAAGCCCATCTCTCCCCACCCCCAAAGAAAAACAAAGCAAAAAACATCCAGTTAAAATAAAATACCTCTGCCTCTGACATTTAAAAACATGATGCCATGTTATCTTCTAAAGGTCCCAAATGACAAGATTAAGTAACAGAAAAAAAAATCCAAAATAAAAATCAGACTCATATGTAAACATAAAAAGACCTTCAATTTGCAATCAGAAAAATCCATATGTGATTACTCTGTACAATGCTCACAAATTATTAATTCGGTTTTGGATATATTTTTAAATGAAGCTGTATGAAACCATAAAATGTCTTCAAATACAGACAGCTAATAGCATTTTTGTTCTGGTCAGATATTTTATTACAGATAAAGCTTTGTAACTTTAAGTATAAAGAAAGAGGAATCTGGATGCACCCTTCATTTAAACTTGCCTACTGTGATGAATTTCAACATACTAGATCTATCCAATGTAATTGGCCAAAAGTGCTTTTCATACCAATGCTGTTATCACAAAGTACTCTGTCAAGGATGCTGCATGCCTTGTGCCTTGTATGGAGGACAGGCTCTTTTTGAATCTCATCCTGCATTTTGTATCTGATAAAAGGAAATCCAAACAACGGACTCCCAGGAATGCTGCAGTCACAGGTACACCCGTTACAAAAATAATAAAAAAATATACACAAGCAAGTTGAAAGAATCAATTCATCCTACTTCACTCAGCATAACCCAATTGTTCAGGTGCCATGTGTATGATCTCTTTTTTGGCATCATGTATTATAAGCCACTGCCAGAGGCAGAACTTTGAATGAGATAAATCAAAGATCATTCCCACATGCCAAACCAAGAAAGTGTCAATAGGGTGAAGCACATTCCAGTTTAAATGCCTGCAGCACCTTCCATATGTCTTAGTAAGGAGTGAGGGTCCCTGACTGGATTAGTCCTGATAGCCTGGGAAGGAAGCAATACATTTCCCAGAGAACTATCACTCTGGAGAAAGTAGCAGGGAGAGAAAAGGGTTATGGACTACAAAGCTCTTTGGCAAAAGGTCAAACTGTAGATGAGTACTATTCTTCAAGGAGAAAAGACAAGAAGAGATTGAAAACATTGCTGTTAAAAACAAAAGAAAAAAGCAAGCTCACAAACTGATGAAAGAGCTGAGATAAAATGAAATCTGTGGCATAACAATTAGATAATTTTGCGGTGCTTTCCTTGACAGACTGAAGTTTCTGGATTTGAAATAGTTCTTTTGGAAAAAGATTTTCTGAATGGGTTTATTGGTTACTTTTCTGGATACAGATCACTCTAACAACTTGCAGAACTGCAAAGATGAGGATAATTGTAATTCTCATGCCGTGGTTATTATTGTCTCTGCTCTTCCAGCAAATGGAGCACCAAAATTAACTTCACATCAGAAAAGGGAACAGAAAAAAGCCTGTTCTTTCTTTGAAGACAACAGATTTTGCAACTTTTTTTCCCTTCACTGACAAAGAAAATACCTCATAGTGAAAAAAAAAATCTTAATAGTTTGGAATGACACACCATGAAAACAGTTTTCAGTTCTGAATTCTTCCTGAGATCAACATATACAGGACTGTGTTTTTCTCTGGTATACACTTTCTATAAAGTAAAAATGACCACATTTTAATAATCTTTGTTGAAATAAGGTAATTGTGTAATTATACTTTGGTGTCCATGAGCCTTCGGTAAACCCTCAGAGGAGCATTTCAGAAATAGTCTCTCTATCTATAATTTTTTTTTTTTTTTTTTTTTACTGTATAGATTTAAAAAAGGGTAACCAAAACATCCCAAATCCCCATTTTGGAGTTTTCTAAATCACACCCAACTCACTGCTTTAGCAAGCAAGAAGATTCATTGAAACATCCTCGAGCCTGTTGCTGCACTGACACTTACAACCCAGATTTCTTTGTGACACACAGCTACCTCCATGAAACCCAGACGTTTCAATATGACTTCTCTGACCTGAAGCAAAAGGATTGATATGCAGACATTAAATCTGACCAACCGTAGTGATGGGGAGGTCATCTAAATCACTGTCCTTATACCACCACTGTCACAATAGCCCTGATCCTTGTCCCGTCCTTTATGACCTGAGTGTCCAGCAATAAGTCCAGGTGCTAATGACAACCCACAGTCTTCATATATACTCTGTGTGTCCCCTCTCCCAGGGCTCTCAGCAATGACCTGGGAAAACACAAGATTACACTCTGGTGGTTCTGAGTCACGTACGCACTGAAGGGTGCTTATGAAGGTATACTGTGGCCATCAAGGAGATCAGAAAAAAACTGATAGCTATTAAATTCCCTTGCAGTCTTGCAGACTTGCCCTCAGCGATGCCACTAATTCACTGTCTGTCCTCTTTACCTATCCATCATACCTTTGCACACTTAGAGTATTATTTTGAGGAAAATAATGCATCAGGAAAAACAATGTAAGAAATTAAGAAATATGGGAAATGCATGTATGAAGTAAATGTGAGTTTTAGGTGCCATTGTCCACACTATATTTTATACATATAATCTATACTAACAGAAATTCCATCAGAGAACTGAAATTACTTTATGTGCAAGTTTTCTTCTGTTTTTGCACTGTTGTGCAAGAAAGGATGATAATGCTTTAAGAAGTATAAAAGTATGTCAGTGGGCTTTTTAAACCCGTCTTCTAGGGGCAAATACCTCTTGTTCAGAGCTCAGAAGGGACAAACATGCAGAACTATAGCACTCCAATTTCATTCCTCCTCTCCTTCCCACTCCGTATAAACTATCCTTGTTGCCATCTCTTTTCCCTCCACCAGCCTTAACTTTCACTGAGAAGTTGTCACATTTTAAATTTTTTTTTTCCCTGTATGTTTTCTTGTTAAGATGGCAAATTTCTCTAAGTGATTTTTCAAGGACACCCTATATAGACAACTTGATGCTTCTGGAAGCCATACTTAGCAGATCAAGACAAGGTTTGCACCTCAGACAGAGTTCAAAACTGCATGTACAGCATTAATCCATATCCCTTAAAAGGTGTTCTATCTTTTGAATGAGCTTGTACTAAGACATTGGGATTATCAGATTGCTTTCAGATTGCTTGTCTTGCACTTTCTCTCCTCTTACCCCCTCCACAACAAATTCAGAATGCATCCCTAATTCTGTAAAAGTTTATTATTAAACTTCATTTTTACATCCACTCCACCACGAAACCTGAATCAGATCGAACTTTCTTGAGGAGAATGGTAACTTTTGGTATTTGGCCAATACTTAATGATGGGCACTTTTCAAATAAAATATTCAGTCAAACATAACCAAAACAGCAAAAAGCATACTGATTTAAAAAAGCCATACTGGATGGAATTTGTTATAGAACAGATGGTTGGAATAAAGCCAGTGCCCTCAGTGAAGAACACGTACGCTTATAGACCATTCTGACATCCAGAGATCCCTGCTGCTTAAAAAAGTGTACAAGAATGTAACACACAAAACAATGTCTCTATTTGCCAAACTGCATGTGCTGCAAATGACTTTTAAAAACAAACTAGAGCAGAGCAGCCTTAACATCAAGCTGAGGATATTGACCACAGTTTCTAGATTTTTGAAACTCTTGTCATAGTACAGTTTCACACAACTATAAATACTTTTTTCCCCCTAAATTAAGAATACCTTGCTTAGTATTCTAAGGATTTCATAACAATAAAATTCTTTCACTATGCATTTGTTTGAAGACTGTAGGAGCCATTGCAGCTTTCTCAACTGTGGAATTGCCCTTGCACTGCTCTTTTACTTTGTCACTCTGTAGTGGGAGAAGGTAAAATATGTGGATTTAGAGATGTTCGAGGAGTTTCCAGAAAAAATGTTTAGGGTGCCACTTTGCTGCCTTGGCAGCAAAAGTTAGATTTTTTTGCCTAAACTCAAATGTGGCCCCCAAACCAAGTTCCAACAAATTCTCTTAGTGCTTACCCTGTTTACTCACCTGTGCATGCTCAAAATTGCCTCAAAAGGCAGGGGAGATGACATTTCTTACCAAAGGCTCCATTATGATCCACAATCAAGCAACCAGACATTAGTTCTGTTTAAATTCCATTAAAAGGGAGCTTATCAGCTGTTTAACAGTCTAGTGCTTAAGCACCAATCCAGAAAACAGTCAGCATTCTTTCTAAGCTGCATACAGCCTCTGGTGTTCTCCAAAAGTGCATTACATGGAGCAGGGCTATTTGGTGATATCCTGAATATAAGAACTCTCTGCCAAGTGGCTATCAAAAACTCTTGCATTAGACAGGCTAAAGTATCCATACCAACACTGCAGGTCTTCAGAGGCATTGGCCTGTTGCCACCTGCTTTTTAAGGAATTTAGGTAGGCATTCTGACAGCTAAAGAGGCTAGTCAGCTTTTGAGTATACTGACACCTGAGACAGAAACTTGAAGTTTTGATGCATAGTGGAAGTTAATATTAGGCTTCTAAAAGACTAGATTAGGTTTTGCTCTAAGTCTAAAAGCGTAACACAAACACACACACACACACACAACAAAACAAAAACCAAAACAAAATAAAAGCAAGGCTAAAAGTGCCTACGCTTTCCTAAATAAAATTGCCCAGACAGCTGAATTTCTAATGTGATGTATACTGAGCACCCTAATAACTTTTGCAATGGTGAGCAAATAGATGCTCCTCTTTTTGACCAGTACTTTTCGGACTCACAAACCAGGTGCCCAAATCCCATGAAGTGCCTGGTTGTATGTGAGAGTTCAGGGCCTAAATACCCAAGAGTTCAACACAGACTACATCAGTTCAACCACTTCTAGTAAAAAACATGACAGGAAGGATAAAATAAATGGATTTGGTGGCAGCCCTCACCTCAAAATATAACAGTCCAAATACTATTAGTCACTAATGTAGGAAATGAAACACCTGATGATAAGAGACAGAAAAGTTAGAGAGAACATGCCTCTATGCCAGTCATGCAGAGGATTTTATTACTAATACAGAGCAGGTAGCTAATCCTATGACTTCCACAAAAAGAATACAGTTTTAGAACCTCACTGACAGAGGGTGTGTCTTCAAACTGTAATTTTGTGTGTATTTTTCCTTGTTCACTGTTGCTTCATAAATCTTGCATTCTTGGCTCTTCAGTGTAAGGAAGACAGAAAAATATGAACAAATATGAAGAGAAACACCAAAAAAAGTTATTGAGTGAGGAGAACAAGAAAAATGAGCTAAGGTTGAAAAATCTAAATTTAAAATCCACAAAAAGAAAGATTATTTCAGTCTATAAATACATTCAAGCTAACAATATAAGAACATGGATATATGAACAAAGGAAGAAGGAGTAGTAGCCTGTAGGTATGAAAGAAAAAATTTTAGCAGAACATAAAATAATATATTCCCAATAACAAGAATAATGTGGAAAAGCAATGGATTCCTCAAGGAAAACAAGTGTAAAAAAACCCCTATACATGTTCAACGGCAATTAGTGAAACTATTCACTAGTGAACCACTAGGAAAGTTATCAAATGGAATAAAAGTGTTTTTTGAGGACTGACCATAATCAATTATCTATTTCTGTGTAAAAAAAATAGGAATCATATGGTGCCAGGGTTGAGAATTTATGCAGCCATCCACAAAAAAAAAAAAAAAAAAAAAGCTAAGAATTATAGCACCTTAAATGCAGCCACACTGTATCTGATAAAAATGCATGTGTAAAAACCAAAAATATTATTAAGATATTTTAATAGGGAAGCGAGGAGTTTTAAATACCGAACAAGACATGAAATGTAAAAAATAAATATATATCTCTTAATAATGAAATCTATAACAACATTTCTGAATAGTAACATAAAACAATAAGGATCTAGTGAAATCAATAAATAGCACGCAATTATTATTGGTTTTCCCCATAACTTATATTGTCACAATATTAAGATTCAGTGAATGAATCTTAATTAAAAAATTGAAAGACATGAATATACATATCTAGACAGACAGATAAACAGTTCACACAGACAGACAGATAGTTAAATATTGAAGTAAGCCTGATAAGTAATTTAATATAGGGTTACAAATGCAGATAAATTATTTATAATTTATCGTTAGATTATGCATTAATAAAACAGAAAAACTGAAGCCATGATACACACATGATTATTCTGAACCTAAGTTATGGATATGTTTTCTGATTATCTTAATTGTGCAAGTCTAAACCTGGAACCAAACCACTGAGCAGCATGATTGTATTTTGATTTACAAATTGCTTATATTCTATTCCATTTGAAAAAATAAATTTCAAAGGTAAAACAGTGAGATGGTATTTCAGACATACTCTATGAGAACCAGTTCCATGTTCTGTATGATTTACCTTTTAAGCCCTAAAACGATAATTACATTTAAATTACTCTACAATTCTATTGCATTAACATAATAGTGTGTCAACTAACAAGACGTACTTATTAAATGGAGAATTTCTGGGCAATTTTCACATGTAATAACATGTTATTGTTAAATTTATAGTACACCTAACAATACTTTGCCTAGCAACTTGGTCTTACTGAAGATCGTGCTACTAAATAATAGCAGCTCTACCATTTTCTGTTGACCTCAACAAACTCCTCAGTGTTCTGTAAAGGACATAAAAATTAGCATTATGATATTAACACCTCTCTAAAGAAAAGCGTAGACTTAAAACACAAGCCTAGAGTAAGTATTGCATTAAAACTGCAACACTCTCTTCAAGCTGGAGAGGAATATTGCCTTTGCAACAGGTGCAGTGAAAGCAAGAGTTCGGTTTTGCTTTAATTTTCTGTCAGATCAGGAATTTCCAAAGACATCTGGAGAATTAAACTACACAATTTCACTGGTTTGGTGCTGGACCTAGGAAGCAAAATTTTCTTCTTCCCCCTACTAGTATTAACAATTTTCTCTTTCAAAATTGGGTCTTCAGAGTGAGAATTTAATCAACCTAGTGCTAATTGTTAACTTAGTTAATCTATTCAAGTATACATATATACATATATATATATAAAATAATTGTAAAACTCTGAGCCAATGAGTTAAAGGTTTTGTGTGAATTCAGGAAAATGGTCTGACGATAAGTGATATTGTTAGGTTACAATTTACTTGCTTTTTGATCCCAGTGCACAATTGCTCCCAACAGGACAAATGTTTCTGAAAGCTGAAATGTACACATGGACTGCTTGGCTTCTGATGAAACACTGTTAAGTCTAAAAGGTTCCATGGAAGTTGAATAGTTTGCTTGCAAGTTGTAACTTGCAGAACTCCATCTTTACCTAAAAGATAACAATTCCATAAGTCTACAGTCTTGCTATATTTTGTTGTTTAAATACTCTGTGAGAGTAAACACACATACTTCTGATGTGACAGTTGAGATTTTTCTGCTCTATTCCCAAAGCAACACTGATTACATTCAGAAAAGTCTTAGAAGATGCCTTGTTTTTATTTGCAATAAAGTTTCTCACAGAAAACTGAATGTACTTATTTTTCACAGGCAAGTTTGTTCATTTTTTCGTTTCATACTAAAAAAAAAGAAAGAAAATACTCCTGTAGTTCTATATTTTTCTCAATAGTTCTTGGATATATGCTACTAATTTTTAGAAACTGCTAGTTTCTTTGAGTCAAATATTCAATCAGAATGAATATTCAACAGAATATTCAACCAGAAAATTAAATCTCCCATTAACAATCGAAGGGTATGCACAGTTTACGGGCGAGTGGTTGTTCTAATTAAAAGAAAAAAGTGAAATAGAAAGTGACTTAAATCTGAAAATAGCAACTGAACATTTGCACTAACTACTTTGCTAATCTGTGCATTCAGAAGGGCAGCCGTGCTGTGCGCAGACCTGGAGATGCCACACCAGAGTGAAGAACAGCAGAAGGCCTGGCACTCCATGAAGCAGGGAGGGGAAAAACTGCTTATGAAGTCTCATTCTTTCACTCTCAGTTTGTTCCCCACAGTATTTTAGTTCAGTAGCATGTTGAATCAGGTTTTAAATGTCCCAAGAGATGACGCTGCCATCACTTTTCCTAAAGATCTATCTCAGAGCTGAAAGGCAGAGAGGAATTTTATGCTTTTTGATATTGCATTCCAGCACTCTTACAGAAATGTTACCACTATGCACCACATTAAAAACAATAATGGAAAGGAAAAATGAAATATCTTTCAGACACTTGTACAATGTTTCCCTTTGGTTATGAAAGGAACATTGGACTGGGAAAGAATTTATCGCTCACTGATTTTAATATAGTGCTAGTCCATGTAATATATTTTGTGAAGTAAAGATGCATTATTTTAAAAGCAGTTAGCTTCTTATTTTTCTGTTTCTGATAGAAAGCTTTAAACACAAACCTGTCATGGTTAGAAATCTGTTAATTTCCAGCTTAAAATAATTGACAGTTTATATTCCATTAATTCTCTTGGTAAAACTAATCTCTAACTTTGTAATTTTCTCCCTTCCTGTATTTATACTTTCTGTGGATTTATAAGAAACAATCATGTATGCTCTCAGCTTTAGTTTTTTTTCATCTCCTTGGTATCTTCTACTATGTTATGTGTTTCCCCTACTTGACTCTTTTGGGGTGCTTTCATGCATTGGTTACAGTGTGAATTCATTTTTTTCTTAGATGTAGTAACCTCAATTTTATAAAGTTTTTCAGAGCAGGCCTTAATACTTCCTTACACAATGACATTAGCATTTTTTCATTTTCAGAGCCAACCCCTCAAGTGAGTTTATTTTCTTCACATCTGAATTATTTTGATGATTCAGTCATCTAATACACTCAACTGTTTTTCCTCTTCACCTACTGAGTATTTCCTAGTTCATTGTACAAATTTTTAACAATCCCTAAATATATTACTACCCGCTGCACTGAATTTAATAAACTGAATTCTGTATTCCTATTTTTATTATTTAAACCTTCATTTTTTAAACATTTTTTTCTTTTCCCATGGCAGTTTTTCTTTGAATTGTCAAAAACTTTCAAAGCATGTACCACAGACAAAACCAATGACATTCTCCTACCTTTTAGACCAAGGTCATTAAGGAAAATACTAAATGAGAACACTTACAAACCAATGCTAAGTCTCCCACAATAACTCCCTTCTCCTATCTGTTTTAATATTACACATGATTTTCTCCTGTTTAGTAGGTTCCTTGCAAGACATTAAAATTCTTGTAACAATCCTATTTTTAATTTACTCTTTGGCACTGAATCAACTATTTAATCAAAGTCCAAATAGATGAGCTTTGCTGCATGCCATTTGCCTAGAAAATTATTTATCAAAGAAAAATTGCAGTTAAAAACATGCTGTATTTTGTCCCATTTCTAATTACCTTCATACATTTAATTATAATTTCCACTGAAATTTGTTCTAAGGCCAGATGAACCCACTATCCCAAATCACTTATCTCCTGCTAAATTTAAGTGTAGGCTTTAGCACCATTCTCTGAGTATATGGTATCTGCTGGAAAAGGTTGACTAAGGATAGGTTAATTGAATAGATCTGTGTTTCCAAATATGGTTCTTTCAAAATTACGGAATAAAAAGTATCTAATCACCCCCATATGGATCACATAAAATTTTTTAGCTTTTTTTCTTCTGTGAAGCAGTAAGTCACATTTCCATGTCCTCATTTTCATCATTTTCTCCACACTAAACAGCGTTGCCTTTACTGAAAGCTTTGACAAAATTTTCATTTAGAATGTGAGGCAAAAAGAAGCATTTTTAATGTCTATTCTTGGAACAAACAGCCTTTTTCTTTATTTTTCATTCTCTATTTTGCATGGCTAAAGATCTTTTGTTTTGATTACTTTTGTTCTAATGTAGCTTGGCTTGATATTTGTCCATTCTCACACTTCCAGTGTGTGCTGAATTCTAATATTGACTAGAAAAAAAAAAAGCTGTCTGCTTACACTCATTTTCTCAAAAAAAAAAAAAAAGAAAGAGGTTTTTATTTATCTGTTGTGAACTTAAACTATTTGTTATGAAATATTTTCTCTTAACTCAAGTATCTTTTGCATTTATGATTAAGGAAATTCTAAATCGTCTTAATTTTTAAATTCTGGAACTGTTTAGTCCACTTAATTTCACTAGACAATGAAACTAATATATAATTATTCACATTTCCTCTTCTAAAATTAACTACCTTGTATGTATTCTGTACATAATCCACCAAAGTGATCCATTTTAGTAACATGCAAATCCAAAGATGTTTTTAACCACTACATCTTATACAATGACCGGCCACTGAATGATATAAAATACTCTTTTGTTGGTAGATTGATTATGTGGTGTAAAAGTACATAAAACTTACTATAAATTACAATAGTTGTTCTTTAATCAGACAATTTCAAACATCTCAAAGGAAATTTACCCCTTTAATACTAACAATATTGCACCAAACTTTTTGTAACCTAACACTGGCAATCTGTAACAACTTTCAAATTAGACTTCTGAATCTTTTCCACTCTTGTGTCACAGATCTTGACTTACAGATACTCAATTTTTAATGATCATGGGCCTTTTTTCTAATACCCCAGCACTTTGTAAACAATCCTGCTTTAGTACATTTACATGTTTTGTCACTAACCAGTTATTCCAGTTTTTGGATGCCTTCTCTCTCCTAAATATGTTTTCATTTCCTGTCAGCTTTCGTTATCTGTGAATTTAGTAATTTAATTCTTTGAAATCATTAATTAAGATGTTAAACCAGAGAGTACTCTGGAAAAAATCTAATTACTTATTTAGCTTTAACCTTGCAGATTCTCATTGTATATTATCTCACATATTTTTTGCCTTTTCACCTGCACACGCATGTAAAAATTATAAAAGTCTCTGTCATCTGAAATTTCAATCACAACATCACACTTTTTTCCTGGCCTAGATGCAGGTGATCTTGCCCTTCTATCTCCGTGCATAACACTGTTGCAAGGATCTTTATTTCCAGTGAGTTGCTCAGGGACATCGGTTTTACTCCATCCCACTTGTTGCCTTTTCTGTCACTGTTGACTCAAATATCAGGACCATTTCTCTCTCATCAGCCACAAAGACTGATTCTGCCACTGATTAGATCCACTTACTATGATTAAAAAAATCTGTTTTCTTTCTCCCTGTTTTGCTTTTCAGATTTTGGAAGATTTCCTTGTAAGCATATGCAGAACTACCTTATTGTTCTCCTTCATGAGCTTTTATAAAATTCTTTTTCTTTGTTCTGAAACCATCACGAAGTTAAAATATTAACATGCTGCCTATCACACTCATCATCTTTATCTCTTTTTCATCCCTGATGTGGAAATTTCTTGACATGTGGTCAGACTTTGAAGGCATCAAATATCTTTTTGTTTGGTGTTCTCACATAGAGACCTAAGCCACGATTGAGTTTTTCTACAAAATACTCAAAACAATAAATGAATAAACCTAGAAAAACTAGACCAAAAAAAAAATAAAAATAGAAACCCTAAGAGTTCCTTTCATCCTGATTTTATACTAGGCATCTGCATAGTATTTCTCCATAGTACTACAGCAGAGCTCAGAGAGCCTTTCCCAAACCAGTTTATAGCCATTATATTTTTTCAGTGACATAGCTAGTAGTTAATCAAACTAATTGTATTTCTGTTCAAGCCAATAAGAAGCATTGCTATTTACCTTTCCAGGGAACAGACACTGTGTGCAATCTTTTGCTTTTATTTAAATCTGAATCACAGACAGTTATCATATTGCTTAGCATGGTAATCATAGACTGCAAGTAACAAATACTGGAGGCACTATGCACAGGAGAAGACCTCATAAGCGATTTGTGGGCTGACATTCTGCAGTATATTACAAGTCTCACAATAACTGGAAGCAAAATGCAACACCAGAACAGATGAGTTTAATTGGAATCCCTCACAAACTGATAAACAGTGAAGTCTTCTGTAGATAATTTGCTAGAAAGAGAAACTATGCCCTCACCATGTGACCCTTCTCACTGAGAATGTTTTTCATGGTATTTCTGTGAACAGCAGTTTTTTGCTTTAGAGCTTGCAAATTTGAGGTGAAACAATGAACAAATTCTGTACCTTTGTTGAAACCTGACAAATTTTAAGTTTCATGGAATTGACTGCTATGATCCAAGGTCTACAGGCCAAATTTTACTAGGAAGCTGTTGGAGAAACTGGTTTTCCAGCTATCCCATTAAGTACACAGTATTTAAAAAGAGAAGTTTTGCACGGTGTGTGTAGCTATCTCAGTAATAGATAAGCAAGATAAATTTTAATGCAGCCAGTGATTCAAAATTGGGTATCTTGAAAACACCTGTACTTGTGTAACTCCTGGAAGAATAACTGGCAAGACTGAGTCCAGAAGATTGCTACTTACCCCCAAATAACCCATTCAAACTACGTTTGGTTCAAATGCAGAGAAAATAATGATCTTAAACTAAAACTGACAATTTTCAAAGACAGAAAAAAATTTCATGCCTAATGAAACCAAGGGAAGATTTTTTGAGTCATTCTTTCAAATTACCTGCTTTTGGGCCTTTTCTGCCCCCTTCCATTATGGGGATGCTGCAGCTTAGTCAGTGAGCTACTCTTAGAAGACTTACTCTTTACTGGTTGTTGGGTGTAGTGGTCTGAAGAGCATGATGTAATCATCCCTATCCACACAAGTGTTACAAGGGAATGTAGCAATCTAACAATCATAATTTCTGATCTATCTTATTTTCTTTTTATATTTACCCCCCTATTCAGCCAATTCAAATTCAGTTTCAATGTAAAATCAGTTGCAAATTCTGGAAACGAAGCAAACAGGGCCCCTAGGTTTTTTACAAAAGGAAGGACTTAAGAACCTTCTATATATGAACAGTCTTCTAATTAGTTCTAATCTTTTTCATAGCTGATATATGTAGATTCCCTTCATCCAACGTTTTCTACATATAATTCTGAGTTTAGAAGAAATACAGAACTATATTCATCATTAGAGAGTAAAAATAGTCTAACAACAAAATGTGCAACCTTCTTGATCTTAAAACTTTTTGCTTTGCTTTTCCTCATTTCTTTATTTTTCTTTAGAGCATAAAAGGAAGAAATTTAAATAAATCACAGAGCAGTTACTTTTCTGACTAAACCACCTGGTTCTTGAGTTATACCACTACATAGCAATACACTTATGTATGTCACCTGAAATACAGAAAGGCTTTTACTCTACATCCTTTACCTTTTATTTTTTTTCTTCAAATTTTTTCTTTACATCATTTTAGCAAAGATTTTGATATTTAAACAGGCCTATTTTTTTCTTTCTCTGTACACACAGGGATTATCACTGATTCAGGTCAGATTATATTTTGTATTCTTGCAGTCAGTAGAATTTTACAGCTGTCAAAATCATTCTAGAAATGTAGAAGAGCTGGTACTTCTGCTTCAAACATGAAAACACTTTGTAAGACAAGAAAACTCCATAATACACAGAAATATGCTGCAGAGTCCAAGTGATGGCTGAGCATATGGTAGAGAGTTCTGGTGTAGACATCAGGATGTAGGAGGACTTTGACAGTTGGGAGAAAGAGAAAGGATGCCAGATCCTCTCTTTTATTCCTGCTGCAGCCACACACCGTGGTGAGGAGAACCCGAGAAGCCATTTTACAATAAATGCTGTTTCTCTCAACTGTTCACTATTCATGAGGGTTTTCTGAAAAACCCAAAGACTTTTCCCACAGTGTGTCCTTGCACGCCCTGATCTTAAGAGACCAGATCGGATGACTCTAGCGGTTAAATATGAACAAAATTATTGTCCTCTTTTAAAGCAAGAGACATACCTGTAAGTCTCAGCCCCCAATTAAATTCCCACACCCCACAAAAGCAGAATACTTGATGGCAATTGGGACTGTGAGCTTCAAAGTTCCGAACCTCCAAAAATAAGCATCTAAAAAAAATATGAATCTTCGACAATATTAGAATAAAGGCTCCTGTAAGTGTATCTCTGTTAAAACTGAATAAACATTGAGTATCCTTTTAGCCTGAAGAGAGGTATTTAAAATTCCTCCCGCTCAGTCCCCAGACAATTGATGCTGCCAATTATAGGACAACTTCTTTAACATCAAGTGATGAAAGTACATCCCTACTAGCAAACTAGAATGAATCAGAGCTTACAGTAACTACTAAAGAGCTGTCAGAACTATTAAGCTCCCAAACCTCTATTCTGGCCCACAGCCCTGCTATCACAAAACCCAGAGTCAAAACATAATTTCACTCAGTCTTCCTTAATTAAGAGATGCCTAATCCATTTTTGCTGCATTCTCGAAGACATTATTTAAAACAATATTTTTTGGAATGTTCAGGAACTTATTCACATTGGGTTTTTTTTCTGTTTTCAAGCAGTGGAAGATCATTTTAAATGTTCCAAGTGACAGAGAGGTATATACATTTGAATAATCTCTTTTATTGTTTGGCATATCTGAGGTAAGATTCTCTAAAGCTGATGCCTGCATGTTTTTCTTTTATATTTCTGTTCTATTCTTTATTAGCTACTATCTTTCAACTCTCTTTTTTTACATCTACTGTACAAATTTCCTTAGCATTGTTATCCTTTCCCTGCAAAGTGCACTTAGATTTGGCCACAGCAGCAAGTATGCTTACTACAGTTTAAATTCTATCCTGAATAGGTCTTAAATATAGGTATTTTTAAGAAGCACTTAATTGTTTTTGTTAATTATTAAGATCTTTGTGTCAGAGTGAACTTAATCCACATCTCAGAGACTCCAGAAAAGGACCGGCAGAATGGAATTCAGGACATCCAACAAAGTGGTTTGATTACAGCTCAGTACTGTAAGTCATATCAAGAAAAAAAAAATTGAATAGAATATAAAATAGTGTTCCTTATTTTTAAAAGAATATATGCCAATCTTTATTTGGGGTTATTATACACAAAAAGTATGCATCAGCGGGCATGAATCTCTCATGGCCTCACTGAAGTCAAGGCATTTGGCCTCATCTTCTTTTTAGTTATTTATTTTTCATGACACCTTTCACCTTTTTGAAGTGACAAGATGAATTGCATGGATAACCTCTTTATTAGTGTATCTATTAAAGTTCAAACCCAACAAGCGCAAGCTATAAAACGGTGCATAAAAGAACATGTGTCGTTAGAAGAGAATGGATCCATTTGCTGGAGTTCTGCACAGAGCATTTGCTGAGTTCAGCAGAGGGGAAGGAGCACATGGGTTGATTAGTTCTTGCCACATGAGCAAATCATGAGAAACATGCTGGATGAATGCAAGGCGCTAATGCTGTTGCATGGAATGCATAACAACACTTTAAAACAAAGTAATTGTGTTCAAGAAAATACATTTCACAGCATTTCTTTATCACCTAGGAATTACTTTTGACCAAATAATTTAAATAATTTCTCCATGCAGCTATAAGCAGTATGGAAAGGTCCTGCATCAGGAGGAAAGTATTGCCACTTTCTGACTAATGAGGTTGAGGTTTAAATGGTATCTGCTTGAGGTTACTTGTGCTGTTATTTGTCCAATGTTTATTAGAATAAATAGTCACTCAGATACTTAGCACTAAAAAAGAAAGATTTACTGTGAACACTAACCAGGTTTTGTTATTGACATTTAGTATCAGAAAACAGTTCTTCTGAAAGAACTCAAACTATTTGTGCTAACAATTTTCCCATTCTCAGTGTACCTCACTTTTTGTTTCTAGCAGCTTGACCATTAGCAAAAAAACAAAATTTAAAAAAAAAGAGTTTCCTATTGATTTGGCAACTGCATGCATGCTTTGAAGCATAAAGGCCATAAGCTGCCCCAACTAATCTGCAACAGCTCAGCTTCTTCCCCTGCCTCATCAACACCATGGCAGTAAAATGACATGTCCTATTAGAGACTTATTCAAGCTTGAAGTAAACAGGATCTTCCAGGACCTAATGTCTTTTGGATGATGTCCTAGAGCTTGTGTTCTCAAATACAGAGATCTTTAGGTGTTTTGGTAAAGAACCATCAGATCTATCCAGTGACTGAAGAACTGATACAAAAAAAATAAATTAAGCATTGCTTGACCCACTGTAATCCATACCAGAAGTACAAGGTCATCTTTTAAGGACACATGCTGTCATGATTTAATGCCAGCCAGCAAGCAAGCCACATGCAGCCACTCACTCCCCCACCAGTAAGACTGGGGGGAGAAACAGAAGGGTAAAAGCTGGAAAACTTGTGGGTTGAGATAAAGACAGTTTAATACAGAGACCAAAAGCCGCACACACAAGTAAAGCAAAACAAGGAATTAATTTACTGCTTCCCATGCGAGGGCAGCTGTTTAGCCATCTCCAGAAGAGCAGGGCCTCATCACGTGTAATGGTTACTTGGGAAACAAATGCCATCACTCCTAATGTCCCCTCCTCTCTCCTTCTTCCCCACATTTTATATACTGATCACAATGACATAAAGTATGGAATATCCTTTTGATCAGTTTGGGTCACCTGTCCTGGCTGTGTCTCCTCCCAGCCTCCCATGCACCCTCAACTTTCTTGCCAGTGTTGCAGTACAAAAAGCAGAAAAGGCCTTGGCTCCATGTAAGCACTGATCAGCAATACCAAAAAAAATTTTATTATCAACCCTGTGTTCAGCACAATTCCAAAACATAGCCCCATACTAACCACTGTGAAGAAAATTAATTCTACCTCAGACAAAACCAGCACACATGCAAACAAAAAAAGCTATGAGCATTCAAGTTGTGCAAGGATGTTATGTGCTGCCTAGAGATGATCTGGGTTAAACCGGCCTCAATGCCCTTCATCACAACCACAGTGCAGCATGGATCATAAGTTGTTGTCCTTAAATTGGCAGCATGGCCTGGTTTAATGTGGCCTTAGTGTTAATGCTGTCTCATCTTGATAGAGATGGGTTAGAGAGCAACAACCTGTGTTGTTCTGCTGTCAGATGTAAATGCATGCAAGCCTCTGGGAGGCAGTAAGGAATAGGGTCAAGAATTACCCTGTATCCAGTTATATCAGCTAAAATCACGGTAAACAAGACTGACTTTTTGACTTTATGCCTTTCAGTGACAATGATGCTATGACTTGTGATAGGGTGATAAAGAATTCCAGGGAAGTTTTGACCTTCCACAGATTTGGTAATATAATGGATCCCTCCTGTCATGACATTAACAAAAGTTGTACAGATATATCACAAACTCAAAAAGACAAGTTAAAATTAAGCAGATAAAAATTCACCCAGTAAAATTTGTTATGCTTGTAACCTTTGAGATGTGTTAGGGAAAGAACCTTAAAGGGACAATAATTTGAACAAAATAAAAGGAAAAAATAAGCTTGTGGCCCTTAATTTCTATCCAAAATGAGGATGTTTAGCAGAATACTACATCAAATACAGATGAAGACAAAAATCTTAAGAGCTTAATTGCACATGAGTGCTTAGTGATTAGGAGGAAAGGTACATCAAGGCTTTCGCAATTCCAAGTATCAGGTCTTCAGTCACATCCTGCTGTCTGTTGTCTGTCTAGTTAGGACAAAATTAGTATCCTTCAGCTACATGTTTCCAACAAATAAACTCCTGTAGCCCAGGGGAAGCACTGATCCATAAGCCAGAAGAATGTGTTCAAATCCTACCTATTCTGGCAGCTGTTTATACTTCCATGAAGAGGTTTGTTGAGAATAAGATGGAGTTAAAAGGATGATCACTATTGCCTCATATTAGTACTAGCTGGTTGTGTTGCATGAGAAAACTAATATCCGATCTGGACTCAGAATTTTGAGATTTTTCTCAACTCTGCTGAATGTGACCTCAAACATCCACTAGTCTCATGCCACACCTCAAACAGCAAATGTGTGAAGTGTATGGGGTTTCTATCAGAAAATATTTATTAACTTTTCTTACCTAGCTAGATACACCATTATTATGAAACTAACAGTAGCCCTTACTTTTACTGATCGAAAGTTTCAATTCTAGCATTTAAATTATGGACCTACATATGGCTTTCTTTGGATTAGAAATAAAATCGTTCAGATTTAGAGACTTTTTTTAAAATTATTTTTGCAGCCTAGGTTATTTTTCAAGCTAAGGAAATATTCTAAATTAAATACTTTCCTGCTCTCTTCCATGTTGTGGATTAAGGTACAGACTGACAGGCAGAAACATCACATGTTTGGATGCCCCAACAGGGATTTAGACTCAAGGTGTTTGACAAGGAAAACAACTACTTCTAGAAGGGAGTGAGAAGGGGGATACAGCACATGGGTGAGATAGAAATTATGTCAATTTCCACAGTAATTCCAGAATATGTTAGCTGCCATAAACATATGGTGGCTTGAAACTCCTACAAGACATCATCCCATTTTTTAAAATTAGTCTAATAAAACAAACCATATCCTGAAAAGATTTGACAAAGTTTGATACCACTAGTATTAAACATGATAGGCATGTAGAATCATCTATTCATCATCTATTTATGATTCTTAGGTTTTGATACTGACATGGAACAACTTTGAGCCTTTATTAGAGAAAATAATTGAAGTTTATTATGCTTTCTTATTATGGTTTCAGATCTGTGTGTCTTCTATCTTTATGAAAACTATTCCTTCCTTGTTAAAGTGATATAGTGTAAAACACAGAGTAGTATGAAAATTTTGGGCATTTGGTAAGTCAATGGCAAAATCTCTTGTTTATTAAGACATGAAATTTCAAAAAAACCCACATTATGTCATTCAGTCACCTTTAGCAAAAATTATATCATGTGTGGGTGTATATTAAGGTGTATTATACAGAGTGCATACTGCAATTTACACAGAATGAATAACATGGCTTAGAATATTTGTGATACTTTTTCTAAACTTCTGAATGCATCATTTATTAAACCTCTATATTCAGTTTAAAAAGAACTGAAATTGTACATACTTAGGAAGTGCAATTTGGTATCTCTAAAAATTCAGCAGTTTCTTCATTGCAATGAAAGTTCTTTGGCATGATAAGATTTCCTGCTGTTAAGGTTTACTGGACAGGGTTTGTGGTTTTTTTCATTCTGCAGTACAAAGGACTGATTAACTTGAAATAAAAAGCATGCAGATTTAATCCACTGAAAGTAACAGCATGAATGTTCTTAATCTGTTCATTCTATCTGGTAATTTTATGAGCAGCTCTTTGTACAACTGTGCATCTTGCAGAAGCTGTAAGCCATTTTTACACTTCATTTACATAACACAGGAGATGTGACTTGAGGATATAACAATTCAGGGAATCTCTATACTCAACCAGAATTTCTAATTGAGGTATGAAGTTGCTGCATCATTAAATGTCTTAGAGTATATGATATAAAGGCAATGCCATGGGTCTCCTAGAACAGGAACAATAAAATCGTGACCCATTTGAATGGTAACATTTTAGGACAACATACTGCTGAAGATTAGGGAAAACCTTAGCTATTAGGAAAAAATTCTTTACTGTCAGGCTGGCTGAGGGAACAGGTTGCCCACAGAAGTTGTGGATGTCCCGCCCTTGGTGACGTTCAAGGCCAGGATGGCCAGGATGGATGGAGCTATGAGAAACACGGCCTATGAAAGCTGTCCCTGCCCATGGCAGGGATGTTTGAACTAGATGATCTTTAAGGTCCCTTCCAACCTAAACAAACATGGTATCTACTAAGGATGTGAGTAAGTAAGAAGTACTTGCACAGTACCAAACGAGCAGCAATTTATCATGTATTTAAAAAAAAAAGAGTTGTGAAATAGTTTGCTTTAATAAAGTCATAATTTTACTGCAGATTAGTCTACACTGTGCACTGATGTCAGCTTGACTAGCTGCCAACATCAGTGATGGGCGTATCCTACTGCAATCTGAGAATCAAATATACATTCATAATTTATTTAGTTGGTAAAAGTTCATTTCTATAAATATTTTTGTGTGGTAGGTTATACAGCAGAGACATAAGTTAATATTTTTTAACGAAAATTTCTGGTAGGTCAAAAACTTGAGATGTCCATGATATATACCTCCTTGAAACACAGGGCCAGGTATGCAGCATCAGAATACCAGATTGCCATCTACAGCCAAATAGCAGACCAGGAAAATATTTATAATGTGTAGTCATTATGCCCTTGGCAAAGTATAATTTGCTTACAATAGCTAAACACTTCAGGCAAGGAGGACTAAAATACACCATCATAGAAATGTGTAGAGGTGTCTCACCTTTTCTAAAGCAGCTTTCTAGAACAGAGCTGGTTTTCCAGTTACTGCTTTTCATCACGTCAAAACTGCAAAGGCATGCAGACTAAAGTCTTAACACTTTGACATTTGGCAGAGATATGGAATTCTTGCAATCACAATAGCTAAAAAGAAAAGAAACCAACAAACTTTTTCTTTCCCTTTCTTTTTTTTTTTTTTTTTTTAAAAGATAGACAGAAACATAGAATAAATTAATTTGCAAGGGATCTCTGAAAGTTGTCCAGTCCAAATTCTTGCTCACGACTGTGCTAGCTTCAAAATTAGATGGGTTGCACAGAGAGGTCTTCAAGTGAGTTTTGGGAATTTCCAAGGGTGGAGATTTCACAGCTCTGAACATTTTCTCTGCTGTTAAACCACTCTCAGTAAGATCCATTGTTCTCATAACTCATTATAATTTCCATTGGTGCAACCTGCAACTGTTCTTCTTTCACAGTAAAAAAGAGTCTGTTCCTCTCTGTAATCTGCATTTGGGAACAGAAGAGCGGAGTTATCTTCCTTATCCCCATCTCTTCTCCTCTTCAAGCTAAACTAGCACAGCTTCAGCCTTTTCTGTGTGTCCCATCCTGAAGTTGCGTAACAGTCTAGTGATCCTCCTTTGGACTCAAGTTTGTCAATGTTTCTACAGTACTGAGAGTCCTAAAATACAAACCAGTACTCAAGGTGTAGTTTCATCAGTCATTTGTTGAAAAGAATAATCACGTCTTGACCTGTAGGCTCCACTCTTGCTAATATAGACCGTTATTAGAAGGGACTACCAATACGGTGTTAGGTTTCATTACCACAAAGTCATACTGCTAAACCATGTTCACTTTGGTCCACCAGGGCCCCCACCTCCTTTTCTTTAATGCTGCTCCTATACAACCAGTCTCCAGACAATGCTGCTTAATGGGTTATTCTATGTCAGAAGCAAGTATTCACATTTATTTTTGTTGAACTTTATCGAGATTTTTCAACGCATTCCTAATTTGTTGAGGTCCCTCTCCATGGCAGACCTTTACTCCATCAGGTCAACTATTCTTAATGACTTCTGTAGTTGCTGATTGGTTTTTTTACCTTAGGTTTCATGCCTTCTTCCTGTGTCCTCCAGGATCTACATTTTTAGCTCCTGACACAAGTTCTTTTCTTGTCAAGTTCATATTCCTCCATCCTATCTGACCTTTCCTTCCCCATTCACCTAGTCCACAACTACAAAAAATAGTGTTTCCATAAAACCTTCCTTTTGTACTATCCACATGTATCTCACCTCAGTTATTTCTGATCTTTACCTTATGGTAACATATCATAGATTTTAAGTGGGTATATTTTTGAAAACTGGGAGGAAGGGAGGAAGGGAGGATGGTGGTTTGGTTCAAATACACAGGAGCAAAGACAGCACACTGTGGAGACATGAGTAGCTTTCAAACTGAATATACTCTCACAGACTTTGAGAAAATTGATAATTGGTTGACAGAACATTAAATTTGTTATCAATCATGAAATTAATTATAGTAAAACTTTGTATAGAAGATTGTCTAATTGTATTATATTTCAGGTGTAATACTGTCAGGACCAAGTCATATTCCAGCTAAGTGCAGAAGAAAAAACAAATACTCTGAGCATTATTTATAGAAAATATGATTTCCCCCTCTAGTTGTAGAAAGATCTCTATTTTCAGTAGTTTATGAAGGTTCTGGTTGTTGCTGTTTCAAATGATATGTTAGTATGAAGCCAGACCCACTATTGAAATGTTAATGTAAAAACTTTCTTCTAGAGAAAGGTTATATGAGACAAAGAGGCTTTATCATAAAAGAGAAAAGAAGGGTGATTTGACTTGAAATTAGAACAATTTCAATTCAAATTAACTATGCAATCAGAAATGAAATAAGAATAGTACAAAAGTAGTCTAAGTTGGTTAAAAAAAACACAAACAAAAAAACCCCAAACAAAATCCAAAACACCCCAAACTTGGAACTCCATTTATTATTGTAAAAAGGACTATGGAGATTATTTTTCTTCCTTTTTAAGTTTCAAGTAGGAGATTACATTAATACAAAATTAATTTTTCCTCATCAAAAATCAGAGATTCAAAAGTTAAATTTGAACTTCTGAAGTCTTATCTCTTGTGCATATGAATATTTAATTTACCTTTTAATTATATAATGATATACTATCCTTTGACTCAGGTCTCTCTTTATTAAGGGGATGTTATTTTTAAACCAATTCAATATTTTGAGCAGCCTCAATATTATAATTCCCATATAAAAAAGCCTTTTCCCTAGAAATAATAGCATAATAAAACAAAAACTCTAAGAGGAACTCCAAGAAGAGGCTAATACTTAGTAGAGTGGCAGATATACACCTGCAGAAGAAAGCCTGCTGACATTTTCGCTCACAAACATACTGATTTTCAAAGATATTTATTGACAAAATGTCATATATGAGATTAAGCTATACTTCAAAGATCATTTGTAAGAAGTTCCCAAATGTTGGAGAAAGTGCTAAATTTTGATGAGTAGAAATATGGGTAGAAGATATTCTTAGCTCTTCTTGCTTCATACTGATTGATTTGCACTAATTGCATCACTTTGTTTTCTTCCATTATGACTCTTTCATAAAATCTAGACATATTTTATAGAAATCGATCTTCATGAATTTATATCATATATTCACTCTTGATAGAAAGAAAGATGCTTCAAAGCACATAAATTCGATAAAAAGACAGCTTGTCTTCTGGATGATTCTTCAAATGGATAGGCTTCAACAAGAAAAACCTATTTAATCTATTTCTATATTCAAATTTTGATTGATACGGCAAACTTCATTTCACTTGTGATATTCTAAGTTAATGGCGGTTTCTGAAACTGCCATCAATTACTGGTGTGGACATGACAAATAGTGATATGAAGTTCACCCATTTTTTTTAACTCAGTGTATTCAAAACCTTTTTCCGCTAAGTTTGCAAATATTCAGATTGAGGGGTGTGTACATGCTGTCTAAACCCGCCTGTGAACTTTAGATACCAAAACATGGTTATTATTTCACAACTGAAGCAGAAAAGAGATCTTGCAAAGAATGTCAAAGAAAGGAATAGTATAAGAAGAGACTGTAATTTGTTTTTCCATCAAAGAATTAACAGTAAATGCCATCCTTGCCTTGGAATTATGAGCAAGACACAAAAATGTCTTTACTTGAACAAGGCAATTACTATAACTGAAAGGTATATGGAGAATATGTTTTGTTCAGCAAGCACTGAGAGCCAAAGCATTTGAAAGAACTAATTTTCTTTCAGTATCCGGGCCTTAATTCTAAGAAATCTGCACTTGGACAATCTCTGCACAAAGACACCACAGGTTCTAATCAGCTCATACAGGAATCCCCTTGAGTTACAGTTTCCCACAAAATGGTCCTCTACTTCCAAAACAAAACTTTCATGATTCTCAGAGGTCATGGAAACATAAAACAAAGCCAAAAGCTCAACTTCGTGGGACTCCTTTTCTCTCATAGGGGCTAATTAGCTATTTTATTTTAATCCCAGAGTAGGAAGGTTGCTAATCCTTGACTTCAAAGACCTCCAAGTCTAAAATGTAATTAAAGGAAGCAGCTCATTCTTCCAACATGGGAAGAGCTGACTTAAAATTTCTGTTTCCCTTTTTTTAACCCCTGCTTCCATAAGAGCCTTGGTTTGCAGAAATGTCTCCCTCCTTAAACTCCTTTAGCTCCTTAAACAGTGATTAGGGAGGTAGGGCTACCTGAGTGTTAGCTTTTAGTTTTTATCCTTTCTAGCTGTCTAGGATATAGGTGTAAGCTCCTGGTGCAAAACAGCTGCCCAAAGTGGAATTACGGCAACATCATGGAAGGATATGGCACTGTCCATGGTGGAAGGAGAACATACAAGCAGATGTAGTCAGAACTGTCATTAGAGCATTATTAAAAGTGCCCTACACAAATATTTCATAGCTACTCAAAAGAAAGGACAAATATACTGTAACTTAAATTCATAGGTAGTATCATCATGATACAATCCTTTGACTTACAACTGAAAACAAAAACTTATTTAAATTTCATATTATTTTCCCCAAATATGTTTTAAGTGAATTTCAACACTACATAGAAGCGCAACGCTTTTTTGTATGGGTTCTTTATTGGAAATTCTATAATATTTTGTGAAGTAAAAAGTAAATCAGTGTTAGATTTCTTAAATTACAACAAATTATAGCAAGTCGACTTTCTAGTTACCATGGTTACAGGTCCCAACAGACCATTCTTTAAGAATTTTCTCCTCCACCCAAGACAGAAGCAGTCTTTTAAAAATGTTATCTAGACTACAGCAAAAGTAGATTTATAGTATATTTATGCTGATGTGCGCATTAACAGAGCTTTTGTTAATGAGACTGCCACTTGGGTACAAGGATGGGGTCCTTATACTGAGAATGACAGCTACTGGAAATTATTTATTTTATCTTAATCTTAATATCTCACTTCTAAATAAACCATAAACACTCTAAAAATAAACTCCACAGCATTTTAGCTTGACAAATATGAAAAATATTTTCTGTAACCATCTGACTAACCTATGAATAAGAATCCCATACAATGACTTTTTCCCACTTGGTAGTGTTCATTTCTGTCAGGTGCCTCTGTTCTGTTTTGCACTAATCTATAGTTCTTCTATGACAACTTTCACTACACTTAATAAGCACCTTTACTCACAGCTACGTACTAAGCAATTTAACCTTTGTGTTACATGGGATTATTCTGTACATTTCGCTTATCTTCTGGAGCTCTCATACAGGCTCAAAGGAAAGGAATTCAGTACAGTTTGCAAACAAAAAAAAAATCACAATTAATTTAAAGGGAAGGCTGTTCATATGTATATCTTTTCAAGATAATGACATGGAATAATGCAACAAATGGATTTAAAAACAATCTCTTTCAATAGGTGCGAAGCTTCAGCTACAATGTGCAAGTACACTTGCTGAGTTGTCAGTTTCCCAAAATTTTCCTTTCAGTTGTAACCATCAGACATACACTGAGGGAACACAGTCTTCAGATTTCTAGAAAAAATGGTTTGGAATGACAGCAATAATAAATATTAATACCTTGGCCAAAACTGATATTTGCTAGTCTTTTTCAGAAAAAATTATGGAAGTGCACTGCTAATGTTATTGGCTGCAACTTTAACAATGTCAAAGAAACTGGACGGGTTTAAGCTACCAATGGCTTTGTCTGCCACATATGGAGTCAAATGTTTGATTTCTTAGTATGTTATCCTGGCAACTGTTGAAAGAAATAAGGACCAAACACTTGTGCAATATTTATCCTGAACAAATTCACATGGAGAAACACACACAAAAGTCTATCTGAGATTTACAGGATTTACTATCTGTCTTCCATTACACAAAAGATGTTTCAAATATACCAATAACTAAAAAAAAAAAGAGAAGCAAAATGTTTCCATGCATTAAATTATCCTCTAACTATTGTGTTTTCTGGTTTCCTTCATATCAAGATTTTTTTTCTTTTTCCCCTCAGAGTCCTATGACTAAAACTGTTTATAATGTCTTACGGCTACTACAAATTCTTGATATATTTCATTCAACAAATGCTTTCACTACTAATAGGTTACACTAAGCTAATCTTAACCTGCTAATATATTTATTTTGTTTCTAGTACAGAACATAATATAAAGCATTGGTGAAGTTAGAAAAGCAGTTAAATATTCAGGTAAACATTAATTCAGCAATTCATCATGGTATTAGACCATCTGCTCAGGACTAAAGAATTCCTTGTCACTGACAAAGATGGGAGAGAGCGTGGGCAGCACCTACTAGCTGCAATCTCATTTAGGTAGATGCATTTCCAGGGGAGAAGTCATCCTTCCATGCTCATTTAACAAACCAGATCTGCCTATCTAAACTGTTGTTTAAGTACCTTAAATTTGTCTAGGTCAACACTAATATAGCCCGCTGTCTAACCCAGGGCAAATCTGTTTTCCACCCTCCCCCTTTGAGCTAGACTGTGGCTAACCAGGTATGTGGAAGTTGAGAGCCAGAAGACCAGAAGTAGCGTAAAGAAACAATTCTAGTAAGGTGTTTGACACCGTTCGTGGGACTGACCAGGAACCCAGTAGTGTCCGTGCTAAGTTCCCTGCTCATAAGGAGAGACTTGCCTCTCTCCACTGAGCTGTCAGACATGGCTTCTGTGCCTCTAACTCCCTGTGGCATACCGTGGAGACAGAAGCACATGTTCCTTCAGAATAGGGATTAGGACATAGGATGATGAGTTCAATCTTTCCTGAAATGAATAGTGCCAAGAGCCCAGGTTGCCATTCCTCACATGTGGGGTTCTCTCTGCCAGACAGTGAAGGAGGTCAGAAGTAGCAATAGTAAGGTAGTAAGTGCAGGTACAACCCACACCCCATTAGGTGCACATTCACAGTAGAAGGTTACACAAAACAAAGCTCAAGGAGACATAAACCAAACTGACTACTGGCTCTCTATACTTGTAGTGGTGAGCTAGGCATCTGACTTAAAAAGGATTGAACTGCCTCTTCTTTTTGCCTCAACTCAATCAACTGTATGTCTTCGGAGGAAGAGCATTTTGCATTCAACTCCTAGGGTTCTTATGTGGTTAAATTTCTCCCTTCTTCTCTTGTCTGTTTCTCAGGAGTTAAACAATATTTATATAACATCTAACCTGCACCTGCAATGCTTCTGTGCCTGCCATGTTATAGCTTCGCTATCTAGAAATCCCATAACAATTATAAACTTTATTCAAATATAATAATGGAGTGATCACGCTTCCAATATAAACTGCTGGAGAATCTTGATCACTGATTAACATTCATGCCAATGGCCATTCTATCATGTTTGTTTTGAGCAGAACAAGTATTTTAAAAAGTAATGAATACAACGACAACAACAGGCCTAAGCCAAACTTCTCCAACACTCCATCTAAGGATGCAGATGAACGTTCTGAAACTGATTCCTTCTTTTGGTCCCTTAATTCTAGAAACTGGGGATCTGAATAGACTATATCATGGCTCCTTTATGGCTGATGAACCCAAAATTTCTGACTTTGGAAATCTGTGGATGATACTCATGTTGATTCCACCTTGGTTGTAAGTCAGGTTACAGGAAGGACACATACACTGACTTTTTGGCTGGGGACATACAGTTTTACAAAACTGTACAAAGCCAGGGCAGGTAAAACAAAAGAATAACTCAGGAGTAAATACCAATACAAGAAGCATTGAAATCAACTGCAAACGATGAAAGATTGTGATATTTAATTGTGACAGCAAAGGGAGAGAGTTCATAGGAAGAGCGTATGTTCTACCTTACAGTGTAGGCACAGTTACTGAGTAATTTCCTACTGCCAAAAATTTCCCTGATACTGCTACACAAATAAAAATAACTAGCATCTTGGACCCAAGCACATTTATCCTTTCCCTATTTATATAAAAATATTACACAGTTACCAAAGACACTTTTAAAGTGCTAATTCAAAACTCTGAACAAATTCACCTGAATAAAACCCCCTAGGCTGGAAAGGACTGCCTGGCAGTAAGTACATCCTAGTTGTCAGTGGAGATCTTCCCTAACATGAGCAGAGCTTCATGTGGTTTAACTGTTCTATAAGCAGCTGTGAGTTTCTGACTGGGTGGCCCAGGCACTACACTGTCAATAACTGAATTATAATTCTGAGCTAAAAAGACTTGTTTTTTCCCTCATGAAGAAAATCCAAACCAATAAAGTTTATATATTTCATTGCTTGAGGCATCCATACTCTTCACAAAAACCCCCAACAGTTATTCCAGATATTATCATTACAATCTGCATCCTCATTGGATTGAAATGTTATAATTTCTAATACTTTATAATGTTAAAAAAAGAATAATTATTCATATTTCCTACAAGCAAAAATGTATTGTGTTATTTCATTTTCAATTATTAAGCCTTATCAGCTGATTGAGATAGAAACAGTGAGAAATGCAGTTCTATGTACTGAGTCATAATATGGAAAACCACAGCACTCCGAAATTACTGCCACCAACAATAGATAGCTAATTTCCTTTAACTTCCATGATTCCTATTAAAAGTTATTACAATAGCTGGCTTCTTAAAATCTAAAGGTTGCTTCACAGTGCACTTCCAATATCAGTTATCTTAGTGTGACACTTCTGAAAAGAAGATTGACAGCTTCAATTATTTATTAAAAACACACACAAATGTGATGTTAGACCCAGAAAGGAAAGTGAGACTGTTTGGGAGAACTGTATTATGCTTGTCAGATTTTCAGCTAAGACTGTTCTAATAAAATAAAACAAACCAACTATCACAACTGATCAGAAGCCACTAATTTCCTAACAATACCCTAACTTATTTCCACTGTTGCATATAAACATATGCATTTTAAGAGAAAGCAGAAGCAAAAGTTATTGCAGGTGTTGGAAGCATTGAATAAGGTGTTCAAAGAATAGCAGAAAATTGATTATATAGAATAAAACTAATGAATCTTGGCAGCACTGTCTAGTTGATCCTTTTCTTTCGGCTTCACTTTTTCATTGTCCATTCAGTTTAGGGCTATTAGTAAAAAGTCTAAAAAATCTAGTAATTTTATAGTGCCCAAACTCTCAATAGAGAATGAAAAAGTGTCTTTGGTACCTAATAGTCTTCTGTGAGCTGCTTTCCTTTTGTTCCTGTGGCATCCAGCCTGCTTTTGAATTCATCTCTTGGTCTAAGTAGCAAAATCATTTGGTTCCTAGTTATACTGGAGATGACTGTTCTCTCATGACAAGGCTATTTTCAGTGCTGGTTAATTAGTAAGCACATGGTTGCAGATCTTGCCCTTTATCATGCAAACCTAGCATTAGTATGCAGCATATGCTGCAGACTTAATATTAGGGCAAGTCTTGCAGTGGTAATCAAGTTCTTACACTTGATTTCTTTTTTTTAATGGTAATAGTTTATTTCTGAAGTTCCACCTATCTATCCATTAAGTGATGAAGTGTCAGGGCACAGAGGGGAGCAATCTTTTATGTTGTCTATGAATAATTTAACTCTTAATTCAAAAAGGGGAAAAAATGTATCTAGTATTAAATAAAACTAATAATTCTCATGTGCATTAGTGCTTTCTTTACTTCCTCTATGATCTGCGCAGTTAGGTATGTGTTACAGAAACCTAGCAGCCTTTCAATTTATACAGAAAAATTGGTGACTGACAAGTCTGCAGTACCAACCTTTTGCACAGAGTAGCCCTACAATACAGAAAGTGTGAAAACACTGCAAGGCTATAAAAAAATGCAGAGGTCTGAGTGTCTATTCTAAAATGATTCTAGGACACAAGTCACCACACTTGCTCTCACTTTCACATAAAATCTGTGCAAATCCTGTAATCACAGATGTTAGTCAAAATATTGGTTTTGGGTCAATAAAAGGTATTAAGAACATCCAAAAAACTACTTCAAAAAATGTTCAAATATTGTGCTACTCCTGCTGAGAAAGTGAGCTTCATAAATTTACTTATAAGATTCATATGATGAAGATTGCAGACTAAATAGTATATAATGGATTCTATACATATTTGTGAATGTAGTGAATATAGATTAGTTTCCTTTTATCCATTAGAGAAATATTAACACAGTTTATCAAATAAGTTTAATAAGATATTTCATGTATATATATATAAAAAGTTAGACTTTTAAGAAATAGTTTTCATTTTTAAATGTCTCAATACAGAACGTTTATGCCAACTTCTTGTCTTTCCCTGTCATCTCTCAAACAAGTTTTGACACAGTGGATCAGTTTTAGGTAGAGTTAACAAAGAGGTAAAGGCTCAAAGAGAATTTGACTTTGTAAAAGATGTTATAAATTTTGGAAACCAAAAAAAGGAGCGGTAGACAGATAACTGTGGACACAGCTACATCCTGAGATACAATTTCCTGAGAGAAAGGTAGGCAGAATGTAACAGCTACACACCCCATCTGAAGGCATCTGGGCCAGGCAATCTGGACATATCTAGTTGCAGACTAATGACTCAATGCTTTATCTGCCGGGGTGTCTCACAGACAGACCCAGGAAGGAACAGATGTTATTGCCATGGAAGACAGATCTGAGAGATTAAAGGACAAAAGACAGTAGGAAGCCAGACACACTCATTAGCTCTACAGCTGATAGAACGACTAGTACTATACTTACATATATTCACTAGCATGTTAAAGTTATACTGCCTTCCTAGGTGGCTGAATAGAAACCTTTTAACGGCTTGTCATATAGGTAATGAGGGTACATTGACAGATAATCTTCATTAACAACTGAGGAGTATTCCTACAGGTGTCATTTGAAGACCACATGTGGCAACAGAAAGACTCAGGGAAGCACAAGGAGCTATGCTGTCCCTTGCAAGACTTACTAAACAAAAATACCCAAACTCCTGTTACCTACAACTATACTGACTCCATAGTGCAGATCTTACCAAAGGAACATAGTACAGCTGACTGGTAACTAAATTTCATTTCTCTTCAAGTCACAAACATGAAGATCTCCAGCTCTTAAAATGGCAGAAAATACTGAGGGCTGGCTTCATTGGAGACTATCTGTCATGGATAACTCCTGGTTCACATTAGATGTCTTGAGAGTCACAATACAAAGAACTGCTGTGCTCACAAATCACTGCGACCAACAACAAACAGCTGATTTCCTTTAAGCATGTAAAAAGTATATGCTTGCCACAGGGCAGGCGGGCAGCCCTTTTCGATAAATTCTTCATGTTCCCAATACATAAAGAATACCTGCATAATGATAGATAAATTACATTTTTTATCTTGGAACTGAAGATATTTAGAATTGCTTTCTTGGTGACTTTTAGACCCATTATGTTCACTTATGTTTGTATTTGAAAGGCTTTCCTGGGCACTAAGATTTTGTTTTACAAAGGACAGCAAAGTTAATAGCCTTATTAGGTAGACAGAAATTCAAACACTGTAGCACCTAAATGATCAACAGCAACAAAATCAAAGTATGTATACTATGGACATACTTTACAGTATAAATCTGATATGAACTGATGAAAAATGTGTGTGTGTGTGTGTTATTATTTTTTCCAATATAGTATTTAACTATGTCCTGATATTGGAACAGCTGATGTTCTTTCCTGTTCTTGGTGGGGCATTTTAATTATTCAAAGTAGCTGTACTACATTAGTATCCTGAAAGATCATTTCCAACTCGTAGAAGAGGTTCTAGATCTTCTAACAGATACCCTGAACAAGTACCAAAGCATTTTTCCCTCAAACCTTTCCTTGAAATGTTTTTAGTCCCCTGCAGACTTCGAACTGAATTGACTGCTGGTGTTCAAGAATAAGTTTTGCTGTCTGCGATGAGAAAATTTTATACAAGGTCTTAATTTGCCTTTTCATCATTTTCTACAAATTTTCCAAAAGTTTCCTAGCTTTGGGGAAGATTCGCCAGCTTTTGTAATTAGAAATGCATAAAAAAAAAGACTGAGGCAAGCATTGGTTGGAATTTCTCAATCTTACATCAATTATTGTCCACTTAAGAGAAAAGCAGCAGTTGCCAGTTTAATCGTTTTATGAGACTCCATTTATCATTCATGTTAAAATGGCCCTGGGTAGGTTCTTTTTATCCATTATAAATCAAAATAAATAATGAATAATGATAAGTAATTGCAACTAATGAATCAGACATGGCATTCCTTATTCCCACTACATCAACTCTACACATGTGCACTGCTTAGAAGCAGCAAAACTATCTTCACAGATAGCAAAAAATAGCAATGCTGCTACTTCAAAGAACTTTTGCAGCAATACTGTATTTGGCGCAAGAGAATAACTCGGAATTAATGTGGACGCTTTAAAAATAAAGAGAACAGTGATTTCTTTCTTGTTGCAGAGCTGTGAGGTGTACTTGTATCATGAGTGAATAGTTTTTTACATAGTTATTAGTAGCGTGTGGGTTACACCAGAAGAAATAGTACTCAGGTCTACACTGCTTAAATTTTTTTATACTATTTAAAAAATCCGTTAGTCCTATAAAAATAGATTCTCAAATACATGTCCTGCTTACAAAATCAGTCCTGTAATAAATTTACACTTTTTCCATTGACAGTTTTGGCTAATGTATTTCCCATATGATGGTGAATGAAGTTTAAAAACTATGTAGCACTCTTATTGTCTGGGGTAGTAAAGGAATTCTCATGACAGAAAGACAGGAAGATAAAAATAAATAGTTGATATACAAGTGCTTTGCATTGCTTTATACAACTTCCAGGTCAACTGAAATCCAGTACGTATATAAAGCTTAAATTAAAGGAGTATATGGACATCAGAGAAGTATTATACTCATCTTCCCTAATGTGTAGTATCCAAAGATATTTCATACAATAGGAATCCAGACAATACATATAGCAATTCTGCACGCAATGTAAATTTGAGCTACAGTTACACTGACAGATCAATATTTTATAATAAATTTTGAAAACACAAACCACCTAAAAAACAAACAAGGTAAAACCAAATGTTAGAATTAAAAGAAAATGTCAAGAAAATATTTCATTTGATTTAATCTGAATCTCACTTTTTTGTTATAATACTAGAGAAATAATGCTTAACTTCAGAAAAAAAAAAGCCTTTTGAGATGAGAAATGGGAATACCTTGTTGTAAAGACCTAGAGCAGTTTCTATGTTTTCACTTTTTCAAATCCCGTTAGTCAAAACAACTTGCTAAATTCAACACAAATTGTTTACCTCGATGAAAGAGAGCTCAATGCCTCAATGAAAAGTGGTATGCCAGAAAATTACTTTTGCTGTAAAGTATGTCAAAAATCGCTTCGTGAAGGTATGATCTTGGAGGAACAGCTGAATGAAAAGGAAGTTTCTGTTATAGCCTTAGTCATAATGCAGTACAAATATGAAGGGAAAATCTAAATACAATAATTTGATGTTTTTAAGAAACACAGGAAAATAACTGATGTTTGATTTGAAAGAAAACAGAAATAAGAACAGTTATTTGAACAGCTATCAAAAGTTATTTGACTTGTGATTAAAAAATGGTATGCAGTTTTTTCCTACGTTTCATGCATGATTTAGCAGAAACCCTTTTCACAACAATGAAGAGCTATCTAGAGAGGAACTAAAGTCTTCATCAAACAAAGTCAATTGCATCCTTCAAAGATCTACTTGTTTTGCAATGATCATTTTCCCAAGGTACTGCATTAATCACTGCTTTGTTAACCACTATGCAGTCCATTCAAGCACAAACTTTATTTGACTCATCCTCATTCAATTTTCAAAGCACTATACATACTATTCCTTTCCTATATATTGTTTCCATTTGTCACAGCTTCCATTCCTGATCAAATTATGACGCTGGCATTGCTAATAGCCGTAGTTTCAAACATACAAAGTCTTCAAAGTTGTCTCTACTGTCTAATAGGAGTCCACTGTAAGCATCCACAAGGGCTCCTTTTTAAGCTTTTTTAAGTCCCTCCTTGGAACTCAGGGCTGAGAGGCAGTGCTTAAGTTACCAGCGGGCAGATAATGCTGTCTCTGAGCAGCTCCATTCTGTTGTTTCAACCCACTTGCCCACTGCCTGTAGCAACCTGCCACCTCTAGTCTTATAACCTCTTCGAGCAAAGGCAATATTTTAACACCATGTTTATATACTACCTTTTGCAAGGGGATTCTGATGCATGAGTGTGAATGTAAGTTTGATGAAATACTGACAGAACAGTTATAAAAAACATACGTAATAAAAACTGATGCTGCTTTGAGTTAAGCTTCTGCTCTCTAATTAAAGCAAAATGTTCAGCACCACAGAGGGAATGAAAGGAAGTCTGCCTGTAAAATGTCACTTTTCTCAGGGGGCTGTGGGCTTTGCATAAAGCTGTGATTAACCTGTGTATAAACCTGAATAGAAGAGAGGAATTTTTTTGAGGTAGGGCTTACAGAACTCACTCTCAGCACAGCTGCAAAAACATAGAGTATTTAAACATTAGTACGTGAAAACTCTTCCCTTGCTGTGCTAACCAGGACCTGCAAGAGCCCTCTAGCACAGAACTGAATGTTTTCACTCCACTGCTCCTGTGCAAGGAAATTCCTTAGTACATGAGGGGAAACAGTACCATGGCCATTCTGTATCTCACAAAGAGTAACACTAAGTGTGCATGAGGATCTGTCCTTCAAAATCCAAAGAGAAATGAAATATTTCTCAGTCCTGCTCTACTAAGAGAAGTGATTTAGAAAGGCATGTGTAAAAACCCTGTGTAACAGGTGGGTAAGACAGAGATTTTGCAAAATGTCTTGTTCACGGGCTCTGCTCTCATAAGTCAGTATTAATAAGCAAAAGTGATAGGATCAAAAGAATATGACCAAAATAATTCATTTGTACTGGATAGAAGTTTAGACACAAAAACTGAGTCTTTCTTTGTCCAAGAATGAAGAAATATTTAAAAATAGGAATGCAATCATTGAAGCATAACACCTAAAAGGCATGCATATGAAATGACATCTGTATTTATAGGACAGAAGCCAGAGTTTCCAACTCATGGATTATATATATGAATTATTTAATTATTATATTTACAAAAATGTATCCGAATACATTTTATTTTTCAACCTGTAACAGGAAACAGCAGAGGTGCCTTTGTAAATCAGATCTAAACTATTAGACCTCACATATAATGCAAACTACAGGAGCAAGAGGATTTTAATCAGTTAAAAACCATTTTGACTGTGCAAGAGAATCTAAAGAAAGACAGGACTAGGAATCTGGTCTAAGTAGGGAATATATTCAGGGGTGACTGAGGATGCTGAATATTAGAACACATCCTCGTCTGTATGGAATAAGGTGGGCAGGGAATTCTAGGTGCATAACAAAACAGTAATAGAGACATTTCCAGCTAGGTACAGGGCAAAGATACATTTTAATTTTTGTAATCTCTAATTATAGTTTTAAAGGGATAGGAGCTGAAGAATATTTGCAGAATCCACAAAAGCTAATGGAGATGATGGATATTTCAAGGAGGGATTTTAAGACAATCTCCTGTTTAGAAGCATTTACCTGTAAAATTTCTACCAAAGATTGCAATGGCCTCTGTAGAGCATTAAAAGGAGAAGGTTTCATTTTTTTTATCCCCAGTGACTTTTCTGATAATTTCCCTGAGATTTTCTTCAGGCCCATATTGAATAAGGCATAATTAGACACAATAATAACGTATCTAGACCAAGCTCTGCCTATCTTAATATCCCTGATTGGACAGTAGTCTTTAGCTGATGCTGAGAGAAGAGTCTAAGAACAGCAGCAGTGAACAGGGACCCTTCCTCCCATGTCCACTCCCTGCTTCCAGAAGACAGCAGGTCAGGGTCTCTGGATTTTGTGTCTGCTGGTATTCTTCTTCTGTTGTTGATTCTAATTCTTTTTCACCATGATAACTTGCAAGTGCTTTTTGAAACCAAGAAAAGTGTACTAGCGAAAAAAAAAAAAGGCATGTCATAGTCTTCTCTGGATTATTACACAACCAAAATACATGAGACAAAGAATTTTTTGGTGAGCTATAAAAAGATTATAAAAAGAGTAATTTTCCATACCTAACAGATAAACCCAGTTATTTATCACAATGTAATGAATGCCTTAAATGACAGTGATATATGAAGGTACTTAAATAGATATGTTCACTGTTTCAGCTAGCAGAAGTTCACGATAAATAGCTCAGGTCAGCTTTGCATTTACCATCTATTTACCAGTTGAAAGGAAGGGGAATGCAAAAAGATGGCTTCTCCTTGCCAGTCATTATCAATAAAAGATGCTATGGAACAGTAATATCATATATAGTGAAGATACCTGCTTGGACTTCAAAATGAGCACTCTGTGGTTGTCACCAAGTACAGCTATTAAGTCTAACCTGATTTGCTGCTTTTACTTACAAAAGCGAGTTGTATTTTTACATAAGACTTTTAAGAAAAATTAGTCTCAGGAACAGTCTAAAATAATTATTTAATAATTGAAAAAATCAATTATTATAATTTATTTTTACTTTTTAGTACACTGGTCCATCAAGAAAATACTTTTAACTACTGGCCATGCAAGTATTTTCAATGATTCAGAGAAATTATTTCAGTAAAAATCAAAGCTTTCAGTAGTTATTGATTCACCATGAGTCTACATCATTATCATTCCTGACAACTTAGATATGTTTCTGACAGCTTAGGTATTCTTATTGAATTTACAAAGTTATTCAATAATCCTGCATTAGTATACCAAACTATATGCACATACAAGAAAGTATAACTGCCCCCTTTTTTTCCACTCGTAGTTCTGGAAAGAAGAATCCAACAATTCAATAGTGTTAAATTATTTAAAATAATAATAATTCTTCAGGAGGTCATTATCAGTTTTAATAAAGCCCTTACTATACAGATAAATCTTTTCTATGGAGCATCTATGTACATAAATAAATATCACTGCTGTAATGATAAAGAATGTCACCTAAGTAAAAAAAATCAAAAACTATTCAAGACAGAAACAGATCAGTCCATCTTTCCTTTAAATGCTTAAACTGTCCCTTGTAGTAAAATTGCTGAAGAGGAAGCAACATATTAAATATCAAATTGACCTGAGACAGATAACATTACTGGATTTTAGCCATCAAATATTTCCTTTTATCTTGACTGGCTATTAGACTCTATGAACACAAAATGCTGAAGAGAAAATAAAGTTTTTATCTTTGTTTTCCTGTGGTAGATTTGGTCATAAAGAGTGTACAAAGACCAGTAAACCCTCACACACTGTACAACAGGTTCTTTGTAGAGTGTGAGATTTTGAGGGTTTATTCCTCTTCTGAAATCAGAATACAAAGAACAGCAAGGCTAGTTAAAATAATGGCTTGTGCTACCCATGTGAGCTGCATATTTTCACTTACAAGTCATTATCTTTTATAACTAGCAGTTAGTGTAAGCAAGGAAGCTCAAACCAAATGATGGTTATAGCATCTAATCAGATGCCCAGATGGTTAGTAAACAATATAAAACTGTAATTAAATGGGACCTAACAATGAACATGTTAATTCCAGTTTTTTTGTAAAATAACTCTAGAAATTGAGACCACTTACAATTAATAACTACCTATGGAAAGATAAATTCAATGGAAATTTTTACTCTAAACTGAATAAGCTATATATGAATCCCCGTTTACTCAGCATCTATGTCTTACGAATTTAATTACGAGGAAGGCTTGAATCACTGCTTTGTTCTTCAAGTTTTATGTTGCTGTCACTGCATAAAATTACACTGTTGGAAAACTAGAAACTATTAAGCTTCTAGCATTTGAATTTCTCTAACAAACATGACTATGTTATACATTTTAGAGCAGCTTTAGAGCTGCTGTAATACAGCCTTGTAGTACAGGATCAGGTACAAGCTCAACCAGAGCATTGAAACTAACATACCAGCATACCCTGACAGACAGAAAAAAAGATGGAATAGAAATTGTTGACTTCTGCTAGCTGAAGGCTTCTCAGAGGGCATAAGAGATACACATCCTGTCCCAACATTTTAAATCAACTAGAAGATGTAATTTTAATTAAAAAAGTTCTTATTAAAAAAAGATTAATAGAATCACCCTAACTATCTTAAATTTAGTTGAGACAAGTTGGCTGATACTTTTAGATCAACTTAAGACCAGCAAAATCAAATTTCTTTCTGACAAGTCTAAATTGCTTTATCATATTATCTGATATTTTTAATTTAAAGCCATAAAGAGCTTATTTCTTCCCTTTCATTTTTAAATAATAGTTCTGTGTGTGAAAAAATGTATTATAACTGCAAATGTGTCTATTTGAATAATTAAAGATACTGTACTCCATTGTTTAGTTACAACAGAAATGAATGCAGGCAGCATAAAAACGGGCACTAAACACCCCCTCTCCCCCTCCACTCAGTTTCTACTATGCATATTTTCTCTCACATTTCTTACCAGTTCAAAGTCAAGCTGCCAGAAAATCCAACCTATATCTTTTGGGGAAGTAAAGACTGGGTTCTGTATGACTTGTATTTTGGTTTTGAAACATACTTCCTTTTAAACCTCTAAGAGGATATTTAATTCTGTCAAAATAAAATTAACCTTTTCATGATGCATTTGAGTACTAGAAAAGAGTTGTAAGGAAGATTTCCCTGAAAGGAAATGGAGAAATGAAATGCAGCATATTGACAAAAGATGTAACGAAACTAAAGTCTGTTACTTTCCTATTGGTGTTTTGATTAGATTTAATGGTTTTTGAATGCTAGTTAGTTCTGACAGTGTATAATTCAACATAACCTCAATTCTCCAAGGTATTTACACATGTACCAGGTCCCTCTGAAATCAGCTACTCATGTGCCTGAAAACTAGGCTTGGTCTTAAACACTTGATGAAGAGTAGTCTCATTTAATTTTCATTACAGTTGGTGGAAGGACTCACACTCAATTTTGAGAGACAATATTCTAGTTCTAAACCCCACATCACATTGTGAATTCTGCATGGGTAGATATCTGTATCCAGTTCTTATTGGTCTGCCATAATATTTTGGCACTCTACTTTTGGTTATTTCTCACACACTGGAGAGTTTAATTTTGTCCCTGAACTGTTCTTTCTCTTCTTTGCTGTGACACCACCTTCTGACATGGTCCCACAGCTGATGATCTGATTACGATCATGAAATTCATGATTATGAAAGGTGTCAACTAAATATAAGCACAAAGGTGCTGATCTAAAGTGTTTCAAAACTTAAATTTATTCCCTTGTCCACCTACATGAAATGCTAAAGAGAGCATTATCTGCCTCTTTGGCCTTTGCAAAACTTCAGGAAAATATGAGGTCTCCAGGTAAGTAATCAGGAAGAACCCACAGTAAAACAGTAATGAGCTAAGGTCTGGGTGCAGCAGAACTCCTGACCATGCTCAAAGCATTTCAATAAATCTACTTTCCATGTTACCAATGCCACCTAAAGAAAAGCTCTGCATTATAGTTAAAACAATTACTTTGGAAACTTTAAAACCATTTTGTTTTAAATAAAATTGCAGGGTCCTATTGCATCACCAAAAATATGGCAAAATTCTCTTAGCAGTGATAATTTCAGATTAAAAGTTGTGAAATAACTTCCATATTTCCTTTCAGAACTGCACATTCCGTCAGAGAAAAGAAAGAGTGAGGTGTTTACTTGCTTTACGCCACACTATAGAAGAAAGGGCTATGTCTTTCACTCTCTTTCCAAATATAAGAACTAGGAGGTATCAAATGAAATCCAGGAGATAGCAAGCCAGAGGAGATTCTGATTAAATGTATAGTTCAGTTGTGGAAATACTTATTCAGAAGTATATGGATGATAAATATTTAGATGAATACAAAGGGAGATTGGACAATTTAAAGAAGAAAGAACTATCAGACCTAGTCAATAGAAAGATAACTCCTTAAACTTCAGGAAGGTAGGATTTCATTCCAAATTTTATATATTATATCTAATACTGGAGCATGAACAAGGCTGAGACCTTGTTTTCCTGAGTACTGAAGTAATACAAGAGGTTATTGGTGTAAAGGGCCACAGACCACAGAAATTTATGTTCTTGTGTAGAAGCCCACATGAGCAGTGGCAAAATTCAGTGTGAAAATTGTAACAAACTTGTAAATCTTTGATTTCATAGTCTAAAAAGGCAAACAACACTGAAGAAACAAGAGATCATAAAAACTATTAATTAAGCACACTTCAGATATTTCTGACTGCTCTTCAGTCTCTCATCAATAGATTGGCTAATTAATCATAAGTATCTTAAATGCTTCATGATGTTTTTGAATGTTTTGGTTGTCTTGATGTTTCAGGTGAATAATATTTTTATTTTCCCAGCCTAATTTTAAAGAAAAAGAAGTGCTAAAACAACCACCTTTTAAAAATGACCTTTTCATTTATAAATAAAATTGAGAGCCTTTTTTAGAGTTCAAAATTAATTTTGAGTTCAAGATTCATAAAGGGGAAGGATAATATAGGGGTGCATCAGGCAAAGCACTATAATATAAGAAAGATATTAAACTATTAGACAGCATCCAATGAAGGGCAGTGAAGATGGTGAAGGGCCCTGAGGGAAAGCCATATGAGGAGCAGCTGAGGTCACTTGATCTGTTCAGCCTGGACAAGAGGAGATTAAGGGGAGATTTCATTGCAGTCTACACCTTCCTCATGAGGGAAAGAAGAAGGATAGTCACTGATCTCTTCTCTGTAGTGACCAGTAACAGGAACCAAAGGAACGGCCTGAAGTTGTGTCTGGGAGGGTTAGTTTGGATATTAGAAAGAGGTTCTTCACCCAGAGGGTGGTTGGGCACTGGAACAGGCTCCCCAGGGAAGTGGTCACAGCACGAAGCCTCACAGAGTCCAAGTAGCATTTGGATGACACTCTCAGGCACACGGTGTGACTCTTGGGGATGGTCCTGTGCAGGGTTAAGAGCTGGAGTCAGTGGTCCTTGTGGGTCCCTTCCAACTCGGCATATTCTGCGATTCTGTGAAGCCAGTCATTTTACTTTCTGTTGGGTTAAACCTTTTTCTTGTTTTCTGTAATGCTTGTGATATAGAGTGAGTAAACTAGAGCAGAATGCCACATTTGATAGGAGGCATGGCAAGAATTTATAGGAATGCCTGTATGTGTCTTGAAGCTCTTTACAGTGTCTGTAAAGAGCTTAAACATAGCCAGGTCTAATGTCATCTAAAAAGGCTACATTCAAAATACTGCACAATGTACTTTTATTAACAAGTTGTAACACTGGTTAATTCCAGTAGCCTGTCTCAAACAGAGAGCATGACAAGATGCCTTGGGGAAAGTAATGAACAGCCATGGAATAATCTGCCTGTTGGGGATGTTTCTTCTTAAATGTTAAGCCTGAAAGGCATATTGCTTGCAAAATCTTTATTTGATATAATACAGAGTCAAAAGAAGTATGCAAATGTCTAATTCATTTAAAAACTGTATTAAGATAGTGGCCTCAATTCTATTCTGCCTGTGAAAATGAGATTCACAAATAGTCTGTGCTTACAAAAGTTGTATTTTAGAAAGTACATTTTTGTTCTTTATTTTCTTTCAGTTATCCATTCTTTCTTATACAATAACAAATTTAGATGTGACAGAGTGCTTTATCTTCCCTGTGTCTACCTACATTTTATAATTTTTTGCTTTAATCCTTTCTAAATTAAAAAATATGTTGAGTCTTTATATAGAATTTTTTTTATTCAGCCTTCCTTCATATACCAACCTAGTAGCCTTCTTCAACAAACCTAGTGACAGATGTCATTTATCTGGACTTCTGTAAAGCCTTTTACACGGTCCTCCACAAAATTCTCTCTAAATTGGAAAGAAATGGTGGACTGTTAGATGGATAAGAAATTGGTTGGACGGTCACATCCAGAAGGTAGTGGTCAACAGCTCAGAGTCCTGATGGACATCAGGAACAAGTGGTGTCCCTCAGGGGTCTGTATTGGGACCAGTGCTATTTAATATCTTTATTAATGACATATAGAGATTGAGTCCACTCTCAGCAAATTCGTACATGACACAAGTGGAATAGTCCAATTGACATACCTGAAGGATGGGATGCCATCCAGAGCAACCTGAACAAGCTCAAGAAATGGCTCATGGGAACTTCGTGCAGTTTTACAAGACCAGGTGAACAGTGTCAGGACAACCTCTGATATCAAAACAGGCTGACAGATGAACAGGTCAGGAGCAGCCCTGCTCAGAAGGACTTCAGAATGCTGGTGGATGAGAGGATGGACATGAGCTGGTAATGCATGTTTGCAGCTCAGAAAGCCAACGATATCCCAAGATGCATGAAAAGCAGCGTGGCCAGCAGATTGAGGGAGGATATTCTACTCCTCTACTCTGCTCTGGTGAGACCCACCTGGAATTCTGCATCCAGCTCTGGGGTCCCCAGCAAAGGAAGTACACTGATGTGTTGGAGTGAGTCCAGAGGAGGGTCACCTAGATGGTTAGAGGGAGGAAGCACCTCTCCTACGAGAAAAGACTTAGAGAATTGGAATTGTTCAGTCTGGAAAAGAAAAGGCTTCAGGGTGACCTAATTGTGGCCTCCCAGTACCTGAAGGGAGCCTACAAGGAAGATGAAGAGAGACTGTTTACAAGAACATGTAGTGACAGGACAAGGATTTCAAACTGATAGTAGGTTTAGATTAGGTATTAGGGAAAAATTCTTTACTGTGAGGGTGGTAAGGCACTGGAACAGGTTGCCCAGAGAAGCTGTGGCTGCCTCGTTCCTAGAAGTGATCAAGGCCAGGTTAGATGGGACTCTGAGTAGCTTGGTCTAGTGGAAGGTGTCCATGACCACAGCAGGGGGTTGGAAGTAGATGATCTTCAAAATCCATTCCAACCCAAGCCATTCTAAGATTCTATGAGGCTATTTTATACCTAATCTATTTTCTGAATTATCTTTTTTGACCAGAACGGAATGTCTTAGTCCAGCTGGGTGGTTATAATTGACTTATGTGTTACATAGCACTACTTTCTATCTGTCTGTTTAAATGTTCCAACACCACGTTTCCTTTTCCAGTTCCTGCTGCAGTCATTGAACAGCCTCTTGACATCATCAGGTCTTAACTGCTCAGTTAGAACCCAGCATGGTATATGGCAAGTTCAAATTATGCCTCTGAATGAGCCCTAACTTTCACTTGCCAACTCTGAAGCGTGTCATTCACTGAGCTAATCACTCATCTGACAATGACATGCCTCTCCATAGTTTTTCCATCCACCATTGGTTTGCAGTATTGAGTCCTAAAAATGGTCTTATCTTCTTCTAGTCAGCCACATCTGACAGCGCCAAGGAGGTATACTCAGAGCACTGAGACATTTGGCTAATTGTAGCTCACCTGCTCTAAAAGGACTTCAGCAGAGAGCTTTGCCAAACATCTGTGCCACAGAAGAAAGATGGCACTGGAGATTCTATGGTCTATGTCCTTCTGTAGGAGAATACTGGTTCTCTGAAACTATTTCATGGAGATGATTCAATTTCTGCCAATTTACAGGAAGACCCATGTTTTCCAACTCTACCTTCCAGATTCACATATGACCTTCCAGGCCTTACACTGTACTAAGCAGAAAAGAAGACAAGAGCTGAGATGCAACGAGTTGTCTCAAAAGCTCTAACTTACAGTATAGCTAAAAATCCAAAGAGGAGTTTTGGGGAATGCAGAAGCCCTGGAGTGTGTGCTTTTAAACAAACCCAAGACTTCAAGCCTGGGTGGAGCCCACCACTTTCACATTCTCCCTGTCTTGTGAATCTGAAATGGGGAATTCTGCTCTCAGGCATCCATAATTTATATCCTTTTTTTTTTCCCCAGTTTATTCTTTTTACAGGAAAATAGAACAGTTGCGATGAAAACAGGACTTTGTATATATTTTTATCTTATAATCTTGTCATAGAATTTGGTTGGACTGAGAAAACTGTGCTGAAATACATCACAATGCAGAACTGCTAGTCATGCATAACTTTTGATGAAAGCTTATATGCTCAGAAAGAGACTTCCTCTTCCTTGTTAGAAATTAATGTCTTTATAAAAGAAATACATTTATTACATAAAAGAATGGTACAACTTGAACAGATTAAAAAGTTTTTGACTGAACAATTTTCCATTGGAAAATAAATACAATTTTGAAAAAACTACACAGAAAGGCATGGTATCAATAATGAAACTTCTTACAGCAGTGAACACTTTCAGAACAAATTTCATTTTGTGAATGAAACACTTATTTTTAATTTCAGATTAAGCTACACATTTCAGAAGCATATTTCTATGTCAGAGCAAAATGTCTTTTTAAGCTTAACTGTGGTTTTTAATTTTTCATTCCAATTTTAATTTGAATTTTCTGCCTTTGAGGCTGGGAAATTTAGACTTTGCAGAATACTCTGCAAAATACAAATTTCAATTTGTTACAATTCTAGTCAGAGTAGATTTCCAGGTTCTTCAGAACCTGTTTCAAGTGGAGATTGCAGTCACTGCAAGGGATCTTGTCAGTTTCTAAACATCAAAACATTGCACAGCTATTATGCATTTTTTTAATACATACTGGCTGGGAGTTCTCTAACACTGTGAATAAAACTGTTATGGAAATACCCACTGCTAACCTTTCTCTGACTTAGATGGGAAGGCTTCCTGCATTTCTGGCAGGCTGTGCAATAACTGGCAATTATGACAACTTGGCAAAAGATGGGATTGCAATGTTTTCAAAATAAGGACAGGCTGTCTCTTTCTCTGGCTAAGCCCCCCTCCAGCAGCAGCCATTTAAAAATTTCTCTTTTTTTACCTCTGAATTACTTTTTGTAATGGGGTGCCCACACTTTCTTCTGCATCACCTGCACAAATTAAGCTCTTTCTATCTTTGCTACACTTAGAAGAGTAGAAGGCAGACTAACACCCCCGAGACATGCACACAAACACAGAACAACTTTCCGTTTCCTTTGTTCGACGCTATTTCAAACTGCAGACAAGCTGCTGTTCTGCTGCAAGCCAATCTATATTCAAATCCTGTGTGAGCTTTTAGTGTGGCTTTTAAAATCATTCAGTATGTCATGTGAATCACTTTTTTGCAGAATCCACAAATAAATATGGCAATAGAATTGAATGTACATTTACCTTGACATCTCACAGCTCGTATTTTTAATCTCCACACGCTGAAGGAGATAATTATAATAATAACCTGCAACTAGAGACTTCAAATTGTCCAGGAAAGGTAATCTGGCATACATGATGTTACCACCAGTTACAGGACAAGATCTTAACAGTCAAAACATTAAAAAAGGCAACTTATTTAATTAAGAACCTTAGTACAAATTATATTGAGAGCTAATCCCAAATAATTTATAACAGTATTAACACTTGTGGTGAAAAGACTGTTCTAATCATGCTTGACTAGTAAAATTCAAGCCTGGATTAGGCCTCAAGGGTCTACTAAAACTAAAGCTTGAATAGGAAAAAATCTAGCCTGTTACAGAAACAGAATGTAATCACCCAATTAGAATCCATGTAATAAACATTTGTGCAGAAATATGCACAGATTTATGTGCACGAGAGTTTTTATGAAACAAAATTCTAATCAAAAGGCATTTAAATGGTTGCAAGGTTGAGTACTCAAATGTAAGGCCATTCCAGAGGCTGACTGTGCAACTTTTCCACAGACTCTTTTGCATATACAGTATGATTATGTCTTTGACTGCATGGTGGTTTTTTCTGCATAATCTCCAACTTATTTGGGGCTCCCAATGGACAGTACACACTGGAATAGGTAGTAATTCAATGTAGTTTCTTTTAAGGGTTATTAATGTTCTCAGAGCTACTTCTCTGGTGCTTCTTTCCACATTTCACATGGTTTTTCAAAAAGTTCACTAACTGCCTTTCACAGTATCCTTTACACTTTTGGCTACTACAATTGTAGCACAGAGAGATCAAGATCAAGGCATCCATTATTTTCCGAGTGTCAGAATAAGACTCTTAAGACCTGATTTTCTGAGCATTGATACACTGAAGCACATTTTGCAAATCTGCAAATCTGTATTTTAGGTTAGGAATGAGGAACACACAATCACACCTAGGAGAAGTCTGCTTTAATCACCTGTCAGGTATAAGATAGAAACTTGATGTCAGTGGCAGGCTTAGAATATAATTTCTTAGAGCAAGTGGCAACTCCTTCTATCCTGAAATGATCCTTATTCCTCTGCATTCCTTTGCCTACTATGCTTTCCAATTTCTACAACAAGTGATGTAGAAGTCAGTTTAAAAAAAAAACCACTTTGCTTTCATTACTCAGTATTGATGAATTCCCAGAGTAGGCCCATCCTACTCTTTGTCTGAAGTGTGAACAAGAAAAAAACATTACAAGTATGTTAGAAGGGGAAGGTGCTGAAGTTGCAGAAGCATTCAGAGCATTGTCATTTCTAAATATTAAGCTCTGCTTTCGTTATTTTTGTCCTTAACTTATTTCTGCAATTTTTTTCTCAGTTGTCTTGTTTGGATTTAAAAACAGAGTGCAAAGCCCAATCCCTGATATGTTACTCAAATTTGTGTTCCAATGTCAATTTGGGGAGCTTTTACCAATTTGTGGAGCTATCTGGGGAGCTTTTAGATCTCCCTTTCTATTTAAGGCAGCAGAGTAAGTAACAGTAGCAGGCAGGATCACCACCAACTGAAACATCAGTCCAGAATCTGGTGGAGGTTTTTAGAAACACATCTAGCAGAAGAATGACTGTGTTCAGTTACTGGAGGACATCCCAAGGCACTGACCATCTAGGAAACAGATTCTTCTGCCTGATCTTCACTGGTCTGAACCTTTCCTCATGTCTTCTTACACTCTGTTCTTCTCTCACTCCTGGAAAACCTGACAACCCACAGCTTGGACAGTTGCACTCTTCACTGGGTTAAGAACTCTCTAGATGGCTGGGCCCAGAGAGTGGTAGTTGTGAGTGGTGCTGCATCCAGTTGGCATCTGAACACTAGTGGTGTACCCCAGGGATCAGTATGGGGCCCAGTCCCATTCAGTGTCTTTACTGATGAGCTGCATGAGGGGATCCAGTGTGCCCTTAGTAAATTTGCGGACAACACCAAGTTGGGTGGGAGTGTCGATTTGCTGGAGGGTAGGGAGGCTCTGCAGAGGGATCTGGACAGGCTGGACCGATGGGCTGAGGCTAATGGTATGAGCTTCAACAAGGCAAAGTGCCAGGTCCTGCACTTTGGCCACAAACCCCATGAAGCACTAAGGGCTTAGGGCAGAATGGCTGGAGAGCAGCCCAGCAAAAAATGACCTGGGGGTGCTGGCTGACAGTGGCTGACCATAAGCCAGTAGTGTGCCCAGGTGGACAAAGAAGGCCAGTGACATCCTGGCTTGTATAAGAAATAGTGTCATCAGCAGGACCAGGGAAGTAATTCTTCCTTTGTACTCAGAACTGGTTTAGGCTACACCTCAAGTGCTTTGTGCAGTTCTAGGCCCCCCCCTACAAGAAAGACACTGAGGAGCTGAAGTGTGTCCAGAGAAGGGCAATGAAGCTGGTGAAGGGTCTGGACCACAAGTCCTACGAGGAATGGCTGAAGGAGTTGGGGGTGTTTACCCTGGAGAAAAGGAGGCTCAGGGGAGACCTTATCACTCACTTTCAGCTACCTGAAAGGAGGTTGTAGCCAGGTGGGTGTCGGTCTTTTCTCCCAGGCAACCAGCAGTAGGGCAAGAGGACATAGTCTCAAGGTGCGCAAGGGGAGGTTTAGGTTGGACATTACAAGGAATTTCTTCACAGAATGGGTGATTATACATTGGACTGAACTGTCCAGAGAGGTGGTGGAGTCACCATCCCTGGAGGTATTTAAGGTAAGACTGGATGTGACACTTAGTGCAATGGTCTGCTTGATATGGTGGTGTTAGGTCATAGGCTGGACTTGATGATCTCAGAGATTTTTTCTAACCTAATTGATTCTGTGATTGTCTTTCTTTCTAACCTGCTTTTTGCCTTGCATATCACTTAGTCACTGGAAAAGAAATAGGATGTGAATTTCTCATGACCTCTAAAAAACCATGCCAATAACTGTGATTCCTCTAAAAGAGATTACAACCAAGTTTATCATAAGTTTAAATTAATCCTGTTTAAAAGTGCATTATTCTTTCAGTGGTAAATTATATCTGGTATCCAAGTAAATTTTTCTACAAAATTTGAAGTGAGTTAAAGAGTTTTCTGAAACATTATTTTACTTTACTGCAGAGTACTAAGTAGGTATAGAATAAAAGTAAATAAAGTAAGTTTAAAAGGCAGGTTAACTGCATTTGTCCATACAAAATTTAACGCACAGAACAATTATGTTAAAAAGCATTAATTATTAAATTAAGGATACTAAATAGGATTGTCAGTTCTGGAATGTGCTAAACACTAGAGAGCTGAACTTGTATTTAGTAATAATTAAAATAATTCTTTTCATCTGCCCAGGGAATTAGTTGAGTCGCCATCCCCACAGGTATTTAAAAGATGTTTAGATGTTGCACTTGGGGACATGGTTTATTGGTGGAGTTGTCAGTCCTGGCTTAATGGTTGGACTTGACGATCTTAAAGGTCTTTTCCAACCTAAATGATTCTATGATCACCAAAGATAAAATATTAAGTTCACAAACCCCAATAATACATATGAGGTACAGATCATCAAAGTGGTTAGCTAGTACACATCCACAAGAGAATGTCCTGGTGGAACAAAGTAAACCAAGAGGTTGACATATTCTGTCATTCTCTCTGAGAAATATGCACATTTTGTATATTTCCTAATATAAAGGGTCTGAGATTGCATGTGCTTTGCTTAGCTCTTCCTGATCTCTTTCTCGCTTTTGGGTTCCATCACCCTTCTCTGGGACCTTGACTTTGACATCTCAGACAGGCTCCCACTGCCATTCCCTGTGCTGCAGGCACAGATGTAGTCTTAATCTCCCTAATATGAATTCATATTTCAAAGAAGACTTACAACCACAATCTGATATATCCTGTAATATCCTACTAAATTTTTTTCCTGCTGCATGCTGTCTGGAAGCTTGCAGAGAACACTAAGGGACACGAATCCCAGTGTTTCAGTTCCTGTGTCCCTATCACTCCTGGATATGGAGAGAGCTGCAGTTATAGGGAGTGCACAGCTGCTGCAGTTTGGTGGAGATGCTCTCAACACCTATAAAAAAGCCAAAGAATCTAATATATACAAATTCAAATTTCTGAAGGCTTGACTGCTTGCTCTTCTAGTCTTGGCCCATAAACTGAATACCTACTTCTCAATCTTCCTCCCTCCTTTCATGGCCTCTACCTTCACATAGTCAGTTGGCATTAATATCTCTCTCCCTGCCCCTTCTTTTCCCTTGTCTCCAAGCCTACTCCCATCAGAGGTCTCAGGAGTTACCCAGCATAGATCACAGCATGGGAAGTAATAAAAAACGTAACGGAGACAGGCTTCCTGATCTTTCCATCTGGATCAGGCTGCCAGTTTGTCAGGCTTTACATAGTGATAAAGTTAATTATGTCTTAACAGTTCCCAGCTGTCTACTTTCTAAATCTTTCTTTGAAGTTTGTGTCCACAGCACTAGTTCACTAGGATGAAGAAATTTCAGAAAGAAACATATTTTAAATCTGTGTTTCTGAACATACATTACATATACAAGGGTAGATATGCTTTATACTCCTACCCATACGTTCATACATGTGAAGAATTATTTTTCTTCTCTTATTCAGGCTTTGAACTCAGCTGTTCTTTTGTACTATCTCAATATTTAGTGGGAGAGAAGTCAGAATCACAGGGCTGAAAATTAATCCTAAACAAACCAGATTATTCATCATAAATTGATCAAACCCTTCCATGGTCTGATCACTTGTTTATCTTAGATCAAAAGCCTCCAAGTGACTTTAAACATTATTCGTCCACATAACATGAGGATGAGCAAAACCAGCATCTTCAGATGTTTTATTCTACTGTGAGATGTGGATCTCATTAATACAATCCTGTGAAGCTTCTCAAGGCTTTCCTGCCTTGGCACTTCCAATGGCAAGGAGAGCAACAATTCCCAATCTATAGTTCTTAAAAGTAGTTAAATGTCATGAATAAATTACTGAGAACTTTAGCATGGAAAGAAATTGGACTGGTGCTAAAGTGAAAACATACAGATTTATTATAATTAAAATCCTCCTCACACAGCAACACATCTTTACAATATTTAACATTTTGATACCAAGAAGGCCAAGGTTATAATGCCATAGCAAAAGATGACCTTTACTTGTCTCTGTGAACAATAAATAAGCAGACAAAATGCAAACCAGCACTTTCTGTATTTGTCTATATTAGGCATGTCATTAGTGTAGCTTTCTCTTATGCCTTCAAATGCACTTACTAAAGTTTCTAAAAGTCAAACTATCTTCATTAGGTGGGAAGTAAAAAGGCAAAATGATAATATTAAATGAATAATGAAAAAAAAAACCCTCCCAAATGACTTCATACTCATTCTCAAAGGTATTTAAAAGATGACTTCAGATAGCCATTTTTACTTGCATTACTGCCTGTTATTTTGTTCCAGAAATAGAGTATAGCTTTTATCAGGGAATCTCTCTGAAATCGCCCAGTTACTATTCAGGATCTTCATTTCTATTGCTTGCTTCTAAAAACATCAATCCTAGGAAACTTCAGCAATGAAAAAGATGGAGCATGAAGGCTCTAGAATTTGTGAGGCTTTTCCTCACAGCTTTGTGACAAGCTACATCTTCCTTACGAAGCAAAAATTCTATGTGGTGTAGTAACACTACATTCTGTTTTGTGTTTCTAAGACAATATTTTTTACAACTTTTCTCTCCTGCAACTTAATGTAGGCCTGCAAAAATCTCAAACCATCTGGAGACTGACATCTCCTAATTTCAGCCAGACATTACAATTCTACACAAAGACAAAAGAAATAAAAAAGTAGTGTCATAGGAGAGGATGAACTGAGTAGAGGAAAGGTGAGATTTTCACCACAACAGGAAAACCCAGCCTGACTCATTTGAGTTTCAATACTGAATGGTTCCTGGAAAAGACTCTGTGTAAGCAGTTCAGGTGCTGTGACAGGCTGCCCTTACTTTCCATCTGCTGTCCACAAGCCTAAATGTGGCAGGTAATGAAAGCCATGATCAGAGTTAATCAGCCAAATCAGATTATAATCAGATATTAAGTGTTACCTTAGTTCAGACTTTTTTCCTCACCCTGAAGTCCTCTTGGGTGTCTCTAAGAAAGCCAAGAATCTGTCTAACAGTGCTGTGGAAAAGGAACTAGTAAGATGCAGAGGAGACAGTAGTGAGCTGCTTCATTCACAGTGAGTGCTATGCAAAATATACAGATATCCTCAGGAACTGGTCCAGGATCCCATTCATGCTAGATCCTTTGCAGACTGCTGAAGCCAGGCTCCCTCTTGCTCTTCCCTTGCTCGTCCTTTGCCTCTTACAGTCCCAGATGCACTATTCCCAATTTCAGATAGGGGTAGACCACATCCCCCTCCTGCCCACAACTGCATGGCCAGTCACCAGGATAGCTGGGCAATTGGGTACACTAAGGATTCAAGCCCACAAGTGCTGAAAAAATCCCAGATCCAAGGTCTTCCAACTAAGACAGAAATCTCCATTATCTCACCCAATGTAACTGTGACTCCCATTCTTCTCTGTCAAACTGCACTTATTCAGGGATATGAATACTAGGGCTATTGACAAGTAAGGAAGTAATTTTTGACTATGACTCGTAGGTAGTTTTGAATTCATACTAAATTCACTCTGGAACTTCAGTGTCATAACTTTAAATCTCAAGCATATTGGCTTGAATGGGAAATGGACCTTGTTCTGACATATGAAATATATTTACAGGTCTAAATTAGGAATATGCAGTAATGTCCTGCCTCAATTTCAAGAAAGTAAAAATCCAGTGAAGATAGAATGTATTTACATACCTGTTATTTATGTATTCCTTTTTTACAGTGTTATATTGTTGACAGAAACATTTTATATATGAACAAGTAGTCTTTGAGAAGCATTTTTGAAAAATGGTTAACAAGATTCTGCCTTAGGACTTCTTTCAGAATCTCAAGCAAACGTGTATTAACAAAGCCCAGCTCCAGACATGTCCAGGCACCATAAAGACACGTATCAAAGGGACACCACATGATATTTGCTGCTTAACCAAAATCCCAATATATAGGTCAGCAGTGTTGGCACCACCTAGCACCTACACTGCAGTAAACCACTTTGCTAAAAGCACTTTCTATTGATTGTTTCTTCTAAGAAAAGGATGTGAAAGTACAAAGAAAAATTTAGGCAATAGAAAGCTGAAGGAAACAGTTTGACAAAGAGAAAAAAAAAAGTTAATCACCATGGAACACCAACAAAGTGAAAACACAAGGTGCATAATACATCACCAGTCTGAAAATAAACAAGGAGGCTTCCTGCCATTTTTTCAAGTTTTTTGGGCAACCCCAATTAATTATCAAAAAAAGAAGTAATAAATCTTGTATGAAGAAGATCTAGTAATTCACAGAAATTATGTGCTATCCTATGGTGACTTTATCCATAAGAAACCTGGAGTCCTATTCTGCCCTTGCTTACATGCTTGCTGCTCCTGCTGTATTCTCTGAGTGTGTGAGAATATTTGGTCTGTCGTGCTCATAAAAGAAGACAGCATGACAGAATTGCTGAACTGAGACCTAGTATGGCCTATTAATCTGATTCTAAATCCAGTGTGAATAAAGCACTTGAATTGCTGAAACTTCACCTAGACACATCAACCTTCAGTTTCCCTTCCTCCACCCCTCAGCAAGGATGTGGATGTTGTTATATGTGGTAGCACTGGAGGGTCCTACAGCATTAAAAAACTAATTTTGTGTTAGCAAATAGTGCTGGATTTACAGCTCTGGAGGATAAAATGCTTTAAAATGGGTAAATAATTTGACGTTTATACAGTGCCTTTCGTCCTGAAGATTTGCTACAACCTGCTTATCAAACTGTACACATTTGGCAGCACTGAAATACAGCCAATTTGGTGTGCAGCCCAGTGCACAACAAAGCAAGATGAGAAGAAAGGTATTTAACTACATACGCCAGGGAAAACTTACTCTTGAAACCCTTATTTGGAAATGTAGTGCCCATATTGACCAGAAGGAACTGTGCCTTTCAAAGTTTCTATCCCAAGGCTGTCACAAAGATGACTACAGAACGGGTTTGCATTTTCCCTCTCTCATTCGGTTTTCTAACTTTAGGTCTAGACCGTGAAGCCCTCAATTTGTACTAGGACAGCGTGTAAACTGCAGAACTGCCTTTACATGCCTTGTTGCTGCCAAACACCTCTCATTTGTTCACTAATACAAAATACCTCTACTTCTACGTTGGTATTTCCAGTAAGCAGAGGTCATTTCTGTTCTGTAGCCCACTCAATATGCAATTTTTCAGCTGAGACTACAAGCAAAAAAAAGGTAGGAAACAAGAGTGAGTTTCGTGACTTTGGGCCTGAACTAGAAAAATTCAAAGTTCAAATATCCTGATGTCATACTAATTCAAAAGATTAACTTAATTTGACTTTGAACCTGCTGTGATCCCTCCAAAGTTGCCAGTTGTTTGCATTTGCACAGAAATGTAAACATACACACATGCACATATAAATACGCACATGCACACATATTTAACATGCTTACTTACATTTTCAAGAAAGCATGAACATGTAAACAACACAAACTAGATGTAAATCATGGACTTCCCCAAAAACAGTAAGAACAAATGAGTAATCAAAACAGGATCAGGCTGCAGTCTGCCAAGATAAAGAATATAGAAGCTGGCAATGAAATTCGTTAGATGGTTCTTTAAAATGTGTAGGACCTAGGACTGAGTGATTCCTGCTCCTGGTCAGCTTTCATGCTGGATATTTCATCATTATTTTGGACAACTGAATGAACTTCTTGGTGTTAAACTGGTGCTCTCAAAACGGAAATTATAACTGAAGTTGTTTGCATTAACATTTATCTAGATTTTTTGCAGGAAAACTGAACTATAGCACTGATAAATTTTAGAGAAGAAGAGTTTGGAGTTGATGTAAAGGGGCTCATAGCCATTCTCAGCAACATTCACTTACAGAAAGAAGTCTCCTAGTCCACACACCTCTGATTCACTTTCGCAATATCCCACCTTTTGTTTCAATCCCTTTGAAATCTCTGTGATAGTTGTATGAAAATTTCTCTGTTTTTGCTGTATGGACTGCATGGAGAAAGCACAAATCAGGCCTCTGAGCAAGGGCTCACACTTTTTCCCCTCCGTCTTTCTTCCATGACCAATAGATACTTAAGTGCAACCATGAGCGCCAGTCTAAGCAAGATGACTTTTCTTTGCCAAATGTATGCAGGGCAATGATTTGGCATAATACACCATGGTTATAACCTCTGCTGAAAGAGGTGCTTGTTGAGGGAGGAGCAGTTACGTTCACGATCATTCCCAACTGCTGAAAGTAAACTTCTGCAGGCGTCAGTTCTTTAACATCTTGGATAATGATGAGAGGGGTAGGGGTAGACCCTCAGACTATCAAAGGTTATTTATAGTAATTTGATTAGCCAGGGAGGCTTCAGAGACATTACTTTATCACCCTCCAATAAACCTCCCAGTCATTCATTAAAATTAATACACATTAAAAAATCCATTTAAATTACAAGGTTGTATTTGAGATATTAAGAATGAATCCAATCCTATATTTTACAAGTAAAAGGTATTAATGTGGCTTTCAGAGGCTCAGGCAAGATAGCAGCTACCTAATATTACCAAGAAAATTCTGGTTTTATTTGCAAACTTATTTATGTTTTACAAGCTTGCAGAATTTCAGAAGTGTCATTACTTGGCAGCTGACTATTTGACATTCACACAAAATATGCTCAGCTTGAAAACTTTTTTAGCTACTTGAAAACAGGGAGGTCCAGCCGTACTCCTCTCCAGAAATATGCTGTCCTAATGCAAAAGCATACACAAACAGGATATCAAGTCTACTCACTAATGTAGCTGTTGATGAAACCGTCTGTGATCACAACACACTCTAGAAATCTTCTGACGCAGCCTGGTTACAAGCAAAAAATCCTCAAACTGAATTCTGCTTGGAAGCTTCAGCAGGTGCAACCTGCAGAGTGCACCATCACCAGCACTTTCAGACTTCCATGGTCAAGAGAGGATTTTCAAGGGAAAATAAGCGTATCAGCTGCTGACCCCTGAAAAATTTGGTCATCAGTGTCACCATGGGGCATGCTTTAAATAAAATGAAAATAGTTCAGCTTTTTCAAGCTCTGCGACCTACAACGGATACTTAAAGCTTAAAAATCTGGCCCTGAAGTGTTTTGAATGTCAATAAAAAAAAATTTCCTTTGGACAGAACTGAGTCAAGAATAAAAAATATTTTCGCAAATATTAATCTGAATATCGAAGTACACAAAACTTCACTGTATCCTTTTGTTTCTCCCAAGTATTTTAGAGTGCCAGCATAACCCACAAGGATGCTCATAATCTGGAACTTTTTTTGTTTCAATCCACAGACTGTGTGATTGCACAGTTACATCAAGCACTCCAGAAATTGTCAGTCAACCAGATACATAAAATAAAGAGCACGTGATTTCAGCTCTCAGAGCTATCTGGTCAATGTACACATAATTTGATTAGGGTCTTTGATCTGAGGATTTGAGGACTGGATAGAATTTCAGTCTCAGTCATGTCACAGGCTGTCTCCAACGTCCAACTTCCAACAGGAGGAACACTGAGGACAGCATTCTTGCAGGCACACATGAAGGTAGCTATGACGCTGACAATGACTTTGATTTCTTCTTTCTCTCTAGGACACACTAGTCGCTTCTTTTTTCTCTTTGTTTTTTTTTTTTTTTTAAATTTTGGTCTTCAATCCTTTAAGTGTTGGAACTGATATCAGATATTGGAGAATGCTTTGTGGCCAGTTTTGTATGGGGCAGATGTTTTGTGGACTACCATGATCTGTGTAGCTGCTTGATACTTATCTGCTGATGTAGAGTACTGATCTTAAAGACCTACTTCATTGTTTCCTATGACCTTCTCTTCCTACTAATTTTCATATTAATTTTATTACTATTATTCAAATGTATTCTTAAATGTTAACATTTCTTCCAAGAACATCATAGCCTATGAAATATTATTCTGTTCTAGTAGTATTGGTTTGACTGGTATATTTAAAAGGAGAAGTAAGGTTTTTTACATCAACTTGAAGTAATTGTGCTTGTTAAGCAACCAGTTTGTATCAAACAAAACTTGACTACTTAGAAATTGAACACTGTCTTTAGTTCAGGAGTAGATTTTGTGGATAATGTTGATAATTTTTAAAAGTGCATTTTGAAAGTAAATGTCTTGAGCTAAAAAGTTGAATTTTTTCCTTCTTGCAACTACAGCTGTTTTCAACGTCTTATTCTACTTATTTGAAAAAAGACCACTATCTTTAAACCTAGTAGAATTAGAAAATAATGGCTCTGGGAATATGATTACCAGTATCAACCTGCACAGATGTCAGTGTAAGTATCTATTCCTGTCAGAGACATCTCCTTGTTGTTGATAATCTTACCTGTGACTCCTCAAAGACAGTGACTGGAATCCTTCAAAGAAACAAATCATCTCATGATGCTGTGTGCTGCCAGCCATAGGAACTCGAAGCAAATATCATGGGCAGTGTTCAAAAAAAAAATTTGCAAAGGCCTACATATTAAAAAAAAAAGAAGCTAAAAACTAAAACCCCCACAAAATATCAGATGAAGAATAAATTCTGAACAACCCACAGAGCAAAACAAAACAAAAAATCCTATAGGCAGGACACATTAATAAAACATAATCCATATAGAGTAATTGCAACCTGCATTGACTATCTTTTGTCTGTCGACAAGAAAGCCACCAAACTTCTAATAAGAGAAGAAGAACTCCCTTTAAAATTTATATTCAGGAAAAACAGGCATGACTGAAAAGAACACTGAACACATTGTTACAACTATCTCATTCAGAATTACACTAAGGTTTCCAGTGGTAGCTAATGACATTACAATATTTAAGAACTGTAATCCTATGAGATTTAAAGCAAGAGCTAAAATGCATTCATTAAACAAATCACTGATGGTGGATAGACACCCTGGGGAAAAATAAACCTGATATAAATGAACTTGCTCCGCAGATTAAAGAAGTACAAGATTTTGCCTCTGCCCAATGCCACTATCAAAATGTGAATTATGCCCTGGAAAAGGTGGAACAGACACCATAAACACACAGACTTAAAAAATTTCATCCAAAAAATGAACAAGCACAGTTACACACTTAGATCTCTGGTAATATGTACTACTTTTTTTTGAAAACTGTGTCATGCCATAGATGGAAGTGATCGTAAATAAAACGTTCATATGTTCAAGTTGCCATTCATAGCTATCCTGGTCTAAATATTGTATATGCCAAAGAGAACCAACCCCTTATCTACATATCTCTGCAGACACAATCTGGTTTAGTGTACCAAGGACAAATCTGTCCTTCATCTTATGTTGACACATCACTGAAAGGACTTTTTAGATAAAACGTAGAAAAAGTAGAATACAGCATATTACAGATAAACCATGCAAAACTGGGAACTGGCGTGTCAGAAAAATAAGAACACTTCCATTCTGTAAGCAATCATAATATTTTCTAAAGCCAAAATTTAATCAGAGCTTAATATATCTGTGAGGACTGGCAAAAAGACAAAGAAAGTGGTGGTGCAGGAGTGATGCATGCTGCACAGGGTACATCTATACAATGCTCTTAGTGCACTAGAACCATCCTGTTCACTTGGTCGGTGACAGAAACGCATTGTATTATATCTGTATTACAGTCATGTGGTATGAACTTCCCTGTGTCTTGAAATTCACTTGAAATGCTTTCTCCTGAGGTGGAACCAAGGCTGAGGTAATATGGCAGGGCAGAGTGCCTCCCACATGCTATGTAGGCACAAGATGCCTTCCTCAGGAGAAAAACTCATTCCTCTCAAAGGTCTTCCAGCAGGGTACTCAATACATAGCCATGAATTTCTATTAGTAACAGCACATGCAGTGGGGACAGTCATCTGGGATGGCTGTACAGAAATCTATTTTGTGTCATCTGCTGGATGCAGATTCATTTTATGTACCTAAAACTATCAACCAGCATCATATTCATTGCCGGAAAAGAGAAAAAGCAGATATATCCACCTAGAACAGCATCAGAACATGAAAAATAAACATGCTGTCCTTCTTTCTTCATGCTGCACTAATTGCTATTAGAGACACAACGTGCAGACATTGGCATGATGGGATATAGGAGGTGAAGGCCTGCATCAACCATTAAGAGAGACATTATATAATTTATGGCAATCATTTTCTAAAGGTAAGCATTAATTTTGTTAACTATCATTTTGATCCCTAAACATAACTGCCCTGAGATTTGGTGTTGTGATGAATCAGATCTTGTGACAATGGTTTAATTATCACTAATCTTTCTGAGTGACAGGTGATCAATTTCATTAACTCCTCTTCATTTGCACTTGTACTCTTCTTCATCCAGGCATCCTTGAATGATTGGCTTTTTCATCTCATCACAAATCCCAGTTTACTGACTTGATTTCTAGTTGATATGATTTTCTGTCTCACAATTCTCTTTATGAAACTGACCCAGCCAATAGACTTTTCAATGGCCATACAACTCTAAACAATTCTTTGTAAGACCTAGTTTCGACTCTCTTTTAAAAATATAAAATGAATTAAAAAAAAAAAAAAGAAGTGTTGCACTGTACCTCCAAAAGACAGATTTTCATGTTAAAGTTGAACACTCATTGATAAATTTCCCAGGGCTTTCCTTACTGTCTTGGGTCGTGAACTGGTGTATATACCAAATTTGCAATATAAATAAAACATTCTCTCTTTCCATCAGATTCCTGCTCCTCTTTTTTTACCTGCATTGTTTTGGCTATTGACTACAAATCTATACTGAAATTCTCCTATTATATCCATCCCTTTCATTAACTGCAATCTTTCATTCATCATCTTGTGAAGTAATGAATTTTTTACAACTCGTGTACCCTAGATTACTGGAAAATCTACTGTTCATCTTTAAAGATTCTCTAAATCTTTCCACCACCTTTTTAATTTCTCTTTGTGTTGAATAAATGAGGAGGTATTGTGCATCCTCACTTTACTCTTTTACTGATGGCAACCCCTTTATTAATATTGCTTCCATGTAGATATCTTAAACTAAGCTTACTCTGGCTCTTGAGGGACTCATTTTAAATCCTAAGTACTTTTATGAATCTGGAAAGACAGAAATCTTTTGAATGAAATGTGGTTGTTTAGTGGTTTTTTTTTTAGAAAAATGCTATTTTTTTTCCTCATAACTATGGGTTTCTCTTAGAATTTTAAACACATTATTATTTTTGTTGTTTAAAATTCACATAGTCAACAAAGGGCTGAGTGGAAGGAGAACAAGTATTTAGATCACCAGAAAAAAAATGATTTAATTATTATGAATGAAGGACTTCATGATACAAGGACATACAGGTGATGTTGCAGAAAACGGTGACTGCGCAACTGGTTATAACTCTGTAGGATGCTGAGAGATATAAACAATCAAGAAACCTTGAGTAGGCACTTTGAAGGGCTTAATCCTTCTATCATATATATGGCTGATCATCACTGCCTTTCCAAAATTAGCTGAAGATGCAGAGCTTTTAAATGTATCTTTTCTTCAGGAGATCTCCCACTCTGCAGACTGAATATCTGTGGACAATAGTTAATTTATTCATCTTTGTTAGAGATAATTTAAATTAAAAAAAAAAGCAACTCTCTGGAGAGCAGGTGTAACTGTTATTATTGGAAAAGAAGGTTTTAAAACACACTTAGTGCTTGTTAACATAGTTAGACTCAGGTACCTTACAGTTTGAACTTGCAGTGATACAGGAAAAAACCAACGTGTTCAGTTAAGTACGGATAGTAAGTATGGATAAAATAGAGATTTTTTAGAGGTCATTAAAGATGTTTACGAAAACAGACAGAAACAGCTATTCACACAAATAAACCAATGCTTAACCCTTAGGAAAACACTCTCTACTCTGAAACCTTTGACATATGATTACACTTGCTTTTCATTTCCTATTCAGCTGTAAACTTTGATTAGAACTTCCCCTGTTAATCCATCCAACTCTGGACACTACCATCCCTTCCAAAAAGCCTTTCCAAACAAAACAAACAACAGGATGAACATCAGCAGAAATTCTCAGCATTAACTCTTTTCCTCTATACTTGAAAAGCGTATTTCTCTCAGGAGATTTTTCTTTACTAAGTGTTAAAGGTGGAAAATATATCAGGGATTGAATACACCAGCCAACCCCCTGAGAAAGGCAGCCTGTAGACACTGAACTGTAACATTCGATCTGGGATGTGACACTACATGAAGATAACTATAGTCTGGTTTTCCTTGATTAGTGATTTCCTCCTTGAATAGAAAGCATGTGGTGGTTTTTAGCTGGGGTATATGCTGTCCTGCATGGAAGAGATACACCAAAACCAGAATTTATTATTAGCTTTAGTGTCCATGACTATTTAACATAATGAGAGTCTATTAGATGAAACTGGTCAAAAACTGATGTTTGTGTGTAAATAAAATACTAGCATTTTATAATTAAAGAAAAAGATCCTGTGAAGGTATATGTCATCACTTATCTGCTGGAAAGCTGACCCTGAAGATCACATACTTCAGCATCCTTCTGACAGAGTAGCTACACTGATGTAACAAGACAGGGAAAAGATCACCATCAAACAATTTTTCATAACTTTCCTTAAGTCTCCCACAGGAATCAATATCTTAGGGGGCAGGGGGAGAGTTGTTTGTTTAGAACAATTTAGCATTTTCATTATTTTTCCCACTGCTTTTTATCTAAGTCCTCTTTGAGTACACTGCAAATAAAGCAACATTCAAAATTAAGCATAGTAGTGCTTTTCAATACAGAGTAGCTGAGATGTTTTTAAACTAGACAAAAATATGCAAGAATAGGAAGTGCTAATGGCTCTTCTGTCAGGAACTTCCCATGACACAATTGTTTGGGTCTTCATTTTTTAAATCTGAAATATGTTTGGTTTTTTTTTTTTTTTTTTTTGCTAGCTGCCTAATCCTATACAGCTTTAGAAAGTTTAATTCCTTCCAAAGTACATACACCATTTCCCAGGTTCAAGTGTCTCTGAATTGCTACAAGAAGACACAGTTTCAAAAGGTAACAGAAAGTCTTTGCTAACCGAACTATAGCTCTCTTTCTTCAGTGGTTTTATTCAGCTCTGAATGGTTTGCAGCTGGAGAGAACTAAAGAGAACTGTATGACCCTGTGCATGTCTGCAGGTTTGGATCAGGACATGCTTCTGCTGTTAGAGTTCACTGTGTGGCAGGTGAAGTTTTCTGTATGTAAGAAAAATGTTTGGTTCCGGCTTTCCTTTCCAAAGCTTGCATTGAAGCTACATTTACGCAGTTTTAACTCAATTGCCATTCAGCAAATGCAACCTTACTAGCTTTGCAGCATGTGGGAGTCAGCATGTGTATCTTATCTTCTCCTTCTATCCCATACAAAGAGAATATTTTTAGCCTTCAGCACCTAATTAAAAAAGGCGAGGCTGACATTTTCATCCACGCTTGTGCTGGTGACACGGAGCATTGCAAATGACTCTCTGCTGGGCAGAAGGAAGGTGAGCTTTGTCCAGCTTTGTGCTTCAATTACAGTCCCATCCTAGCAGGCAATTTATTCCAGTTGCCAAAGCCCTTGTTTTTCTACATCCAGCCCCTGGTTACAGAGACCACAAGCTCTGCTGACCTGTGTCAGTGACCAACATGAAGGAGAATCTTGCCTTCACTGGAAGGAAAGAGGAATTAATGGCTGGACCCCAGGGGGATGGAAGGGGACTTTAAATACCATCCTGGTGCCCACGGAGTTTAAGAGATGTTTTGAACTCTAACACTGCTGCATAATTCCAGCATTCAGCCACCTCAGAATTTTGGGATTAACCATTATTGCTTTTGTTCCATAAATAAGAAGCACAGGTTTCCTTTAATTTCCATTCCCAACTGCACAAGTTGAGAGCTTTTGCTTGATAATTTCTATAAACTGTACTTTGCAGACTTATCTTTGTCCCTGTATTTAATTGTCTTTTTACTATTTTATCTCTCACTTTCTTAATATACCCAAAGATTTTAGCTCATGGAAATAATAGATTAATAATAATTACTAATAATTATTTTGGAAACTATTTGAAATGGCTTAGATCTAAATTTAGGTATAGAAAATTTTAGTACATTGACTTTAAAAATGGGATTAGATTTGCACTGTTAAAAGCAGCATAGTATACTAAAAAATGATTTTATTAGGAAAATATGTTGTAATTCAAAAGCGCTTTCTACAGAACTGCTTTAAAGGAGTTGCTCATCAGCACCATGTTGCTACACAACCTGAAGTATATAATTTACTTGCTTTAGAAAAAGTGCCCTTGTTCTTCTAGGTCAAGGAGGTATAATACCAGTTAAAGTACTAAGAGAAGGCAACAGAAAGATGTCTATTAGGCAGCTGCATTTACTTTTTAAAGGCAAGAAAAAATAATACCTTAAAAGAACCACAGAATCAAGTGGTAAGAAAAAAGAAAACTAAACAAAAAAAAAATTCCAAATTCTTTTGTTACATTTATGTTTAAGACCCTTTAATATTACTGGGAATTCTATGCAAGTGCATTAAAAGAAGAAACACTGTGAGCATGTTTTAAAAGAGATGGAAGCAAACAGGAAATAGAAAAGATGAGTTGGGGAGAGAAAGGAGAGCCTCTTTTCACAAATAAGAGAGGTAAGTCATTAACAACTAAAAGTTATAAAGTAACTGGAGTGAATCCTATCTGGAAGGTTCTCAGGGAAGGCCCAAGGCAGTGACTGTTGTTCCATATAGGCCTATTTGCTGAGTTACCTTGAAGGAACTTGACTCAAACATCAACAAAACAAAGCCAGGTACAGCAAGAGATATAAACCAATTGTTTTATTGGCATCAGAAGTTCAGTGATCACTTCTTCCACTGCCAAATACTTTTCACATAAAAACTTCCTGAAGCTTGTATGGAAAATTATTGTCTCTCAAATTAACAAACAAGTCCTTTAGCTAAACTGAATAAGAAGAAATTATTGCTTTCTTAAAACAGGATCTCACAATCCTAGTTTTTCTACTTGGCAGAAGTATTTAAGTTGATACTAGGTAAATTTTGCACACTAAAAGAAGATTCAAGTAGACGTCATATCAGAAAACAGCACAATCTGGCCAGCAATAGCAAGGATTTTCCAAAAACTAACTAATTGAATTAATTTTTGTACATGTCCATGGCTTCTGCTCTGTGCACTGAGCACTCTCAACTGGTAGTTGCAGAGATGGTGTTTGCTCGATCCTCAAAAAGTGCTGGGTGCTGAGACAGAGACATGAGGACTCCTAGAAAACATCCTACAAGTGTCCTTATTTCCCAAATCTAGGAAGGAACACTTTGCTCCCAGAGTGAAAGGGATATTGGAAGATTGCAGCTGCCACCTCTGGGATTTCCCATGTTCAGCAGCTCCTCGAGAAAAGCCCAGCCATGAGCTGCCAAGCCAGCTGTTTGGTGGGTACCTACCCCCAGCCTACCCAGTTCCCTCTTTGTAGCTGGTACCACCTTCAGCAGCAAGGTGCAAGAGATTGTTGAGGAGTGCTACAGCACCAACTCAATACAAAAAAATAAAGTTGCTCCCCCACATCAAACCATTCTGGATGGCAAGAATTCAGACATGGGCATCCCTGGTGCTAAATTCATTCACAAGATATAATGGGCATGAAATAAAGGGGAAAAAATGGCCTCCTTCCCCAAAGAAAAAAAAAAACAACACACCAAACATTCAAAGCTCCTGTAGCTGCTTCATTTTGCAGTCACTATAGCAAAAAGGAAATAACTCTGCTTAGTTCACTGGAAGTAAAAAATAAGTTTTTACATGAGGTTTTACAAACACACCTTTGAAGTACTGAGAAGGAGAGAATTTTTTACATTTTAAGTGTGGTGTACATGGTTATCCCTGAATAGTCAGAACACCCACAAGAACATAACTGATTAATTAAGCTTTTCCAGATCCTTTTTTCCAAATTTTTTTGGAGGTTTTTTTGGTTGGTTGGTTGTGGTTTTTTGGTGCTTTTGTTGTTGTTGTTGTTGGTTGGTTGGTTTATTTTGGTTTTGGGGTTTTATTTTTCTTGGTTTTGTTTGTTTGTGGGGTTTTGTTTGTTTTGTGGGGTTATTTGTTTGGGTTTGTTTGGTTTGGGTTTTTTGGGTGGTTTTTTGTTTGTTTTTTTACAAATTGACAGTTTAAATTGTTCTTAAAATTTCTATACTACTTTAGAATGTGATAACCAAATATTTAGTTCCTTTTATTTTTATTTGTGACTACACATTGAAACATTTACCTGCTTTCGATTTATGGTCCCAGACACCAACTCCCACTCACTGTTGAATATTTGCATTTAGTACCTATTAAGGTAAGTAAAATTCATATAACTTTTCTTCATGATATAAAATATGATACAACTTGAAGCATAATAGAGATCACAGTGAATGTGTTTTTTTAAAAAAAAAGAAGTTCAGAACTTTTCAGGGAATACCTGTGTTTTTTCTATTTATGTTATTCTAGACTACTATTCTATGTTCACCTTTTAATTAGACAAATCATATTCACTTCCATATGCTGTATTCCTTTCCTACCCAGAAAACAAGAGATGTGTAAAAGCAAAAGTTGTTTTATTCAGAGGTTTATCTTTCACTAGAAGTGCCTGCTTCACTGCTATTTGGAGAACATTGATACACATTACATTTCTATTGCAGTTCATCTGCTTATTTAAGAAGCTATTTATGGGAACTGTATTTCTTTCACAATAATCAGATATAAGACATATTAAACGTCATGAATATTCATAAGTTTTCAACCCCACTATAAATAGCAAGCCAGCAACCTGTCTTCATGAAGGAAGGGAGATCTTAAATATTGATTTCTACGAAGAATATATGCATGCCTCATTACTTATTTGGATTGGCATCTACATCCATTTAGCATAACTCATATAAATATTAAGTTAAAAACCTAGTATCATCAAAAAAAGAGGAACCTCTCAACCTGAATTCTTAACTAGTGCAACAGGCCACAATATAAAAAGAAGAATATCTGCAAAACTGGGCTCCTGTATCACATCCTAATTATGGTTCAATATGACATATTCAGCATAAAAATAATTTTACATAGCCTTGTTAAATATAGTTCTATGATCACTAGAGGGAAAAATTTCTTGCACTGTTGAAAAATTTAATCATTTATTTAAATGAGTTAATTCCTCTTATGATTTTATTAACATTAATAAAAATACAAAAAAAAATTACACATCTTTCTCAGAGACTACTGCAAACAAAACAATACACATGGAGCTTGAGGAGATACAAGTTTTATTCCAAAGATTTTCACCCTTAGCATCCATGTGCAGTCTCACCACTATGGCAGTCTTAAAACTGATTTGCTTTACTGGTTTGCCTGTGACTTCTTTGTCCTCAGAATTTGTCATAAACAAGCAAAACAAATTAGGCACTGCCAGTTCTCTGAAACAGTCTAGTTATAAGAAAATTATTGCTTAGTTCTCCACTATATTTTTTACGTAGAATAATGGCCTAGAATTGGAAACACTTCTGCTAGTGAGATACCATGATTTTGACGATTTTTCCTTGATTCTATTTATTATGAATTTCAGCAACATACTAGGCCAGGGTCAGGGGAAAATTTAAATCACAAATAATAGCAGTCCTGGCAACACATTTTTCATTCTTTGCTGTAATAAGCAACTGTGCTCTGCAAAAATATTTGTTTTGCTTGTTATCTGCTAAAACACAATATCAGTCTTAAAAATCATGCAGAAAATATACTGAAAGGTATTGAAACCAAAAATACCTTTGGTATATCACGCCTCAAAAATATTTTAACTTTCTTTTTGTGTTTTTCTTTTTTTTTTAACCGTCTTTAGTAAAGCCATGCAGAACACACTCTGGTATTAGTTCAAAGCTCCATCTTCCAAAAATTCTTCAATTGATTAGATGAAACCTCAGCAAGCTGTTCATCCCATTCAGGGTCTGTGGTGCAACATACTGATGTTCATTAACTTGAAGCCCACAGGTCCTGCATTATGTTTAGAGTACACTCACGTTATTTAGATGTTCACTCTTTATAATTTCCATTAGAATTAGTGAAAATAATAATACACTTTATGTGAACCTCAAAGCAACAGTTAGGCCACTTTTGTGTTTCTATGAAAATAGTAACAGGAATTTTCTGGAAGACAGTCTGGGAACTCAGTGATTTCCCTAAGAGTATGCTGCAAATAACTAATATTAGTTTTTATTTTTAGAAAACAGGAACAATAGTTTTGAAAATGTGTACGTAGTTCAACAGTGTACACTGTTCTTAACTGTATAAAGTGCCTTTTATAAAAATGTGGTGTAGTTACTTCTGCAAAAGGACTCAATGTCAGCCCCTAAAACGTCATAGCAACAATGAAGCAAATAGCATTTTAGGACTTGGTGGTCTTGGGAAACATGCTGGACAACCTATTCAAAATTTCAGTTAGCTGAAGGATGAATTGAGGATTCCATAGAAGAAAAACTAAGAACCTGAATTTAAGTTAATTTTTGACTATGTCAAACACTGTAAACCCCTTTTAAAAGATGTAAACTGGAGAAAAATTGATGACACTTGCCTTTTTAATTGATTTGTTGTGGTAGATTCATGTAAAGTATTTAAGACTTTTCCTTCTCACAAGCTACAGTGATGAGTTTTGAGGTTGTTACTAAATTGAATTCCAAAAGTGTAACTACAGCAAACACTAAGAATTCAGTTTCAACGGAAAGTGAATGTCAAACAGGGTTTTTTGTAGGTAGCATGTTTACTGTAGAAGGCCATAATAATCTTTAGCTCAACTAAAAGAATAATTTTTTTTTTATTATGATGGAAGGCAAAAACAGATGCTGTTTTTTATTTCATTTACTTGTTAGCGTCTTTAATATATAGTAATTATATGGAGAATCTTGATCAGCTTTTGAGTAAAACTTCTGTTACTTAATAGGGAGACAAACAAGCTGTACAACTGATAATTTAAGCAGATACAGGTATTTCAGCTACCTCAGAAAGGGCCAAACCTCAAATGCACTTCCATGCAAGTGACCATAAGCAATAGGCATGGCTGAAAGACTTGTCCCCACTTCACTCACATTGTCACTAATAAGACTGTGGCAGGTGATAATTACAAGGCAACATTTCTATGACCATATACAGTTTTGAATGGGATTACAGCAGGGAAAAGATAAAAGCTGGAAGAATTGAGGGCAGTCAGAAAACCTATGGAAAAAACTCTCTCATTGTTCCTCTTGGGCTGGGCATCTGGACAAGCACCCTAATGTATAATAATATATAATAATGCAGAATATCTTCAAGATGTCATAGTTATTTTAGGGATTGAGTTGGCATTTGTATAAAAAAGAAGTCAAGTTTAGATATTAGGGAGGATGTGCAAAAAGACAACAGCAAGTGAGGCCTCATGAAATTAAAACCATGGTTTAAGCATTTCCTGAACAGCAAAAATGCCTTCTCTGTTATAAGAATTGATCTGTAATATATTGAGCTGTAGATAATCCTTGGGATGCCAAGCATCCAAAACAGATGGACATCAAAATCCAGACTTATCAAAATCCAGATTTAGCTTCAACTTTCCTGACTGAAAGTGTCAACAAAATCTCTGACATGTCAAACACCTTCCATTCACTGATTGGTTTGTCCAGAATGAATAAGAACTAACCCTAAGTGAACATATATGTTCACGATAAATTCTCCCTGTACATGTTCTAGTGAATGGAATGCTATATAACTACAATCTCATGCTTGGTTACTATCAAGAATACTCTTTACAGGACTGATGAACACTAACTCATTAATCCAGACGATACCCTTGATGGAACAGTTAAGCATTTCCCCATTGCACAGGAAAAAAAAGGAGAAAAAAATATTAACTGTTTATTTATAATAATGGAAGTGTGGACAAAGTAGGCACAAATAACATCACCTATAAGTTAGTGATTCATATTCTTTCGTTATTCATTCTGATTTTGTACCTATTAAGCTACTTGGGAGTCTCTCGGTTACTGACGGCACTCAGACTACGATGCTATCTAGACAGATCAGAATATGTGAGTTACATTGAGAAAAAAAAAAAAAAAAAAGATATCTTTTGACTAGTCCTGTTTAAGTGCATGTTGATTTTTACTACTGTTCAAACAGACAAGGAGAAGGTGCCAGCAAGACTATATGTAGAAACACATCACGTAAATACTACTACAGGAACAGGAGCTCCAGAATAATTGCACAAGTGCAATTTTTTTTTTCTGATAGCTACTAGCCATTTTGATAAGGCAAATTATGAAATTAACTCTTTTGAGACTGAAAAAGTTTTTTATACTTTGAACTTCCTCAGAATTTGAAATCTGTTTGTAGAAGTTAGAGAAATTAGATGTAAATAAGAACTATAAACACTTAGGAAAAGATATATGGCATATTTTTTTAGTCTCTGAACCACGCTCCTGAATGACAGAAGAAACATATAGAGGAAAAAAGGGTTTGTGTGCCAGAAATCATGTCTGACTCCCTCCTCCATCTGTATCAGTTGCTCTAATAAAATATAGATTCCTTACAGGCATTTTTCTACTTACATCATTAAACAATCACAGTTATACAGTCATTACTCACTCCATAAAAAAACATTAACACATACAAAATACACATTTTCTCTTTAAATGTTTGTCAGATGTTTAACTGTTATTTTCCTGGTTAACAATAACATTTCTTAGAAAGAAAATACTTTTTGACTTCTTAAGTTAAAATATAAAAAGAAAATATCCCCCAAGAACAAATTTTTTTTAGGAAAGATGTGGAGGAAGTATAATTTATACAGCTTGGCGTGAATTCTCTGTTTTTAGCTAGCTTCCTAAATTTAAAAACTGTTTCTTCATTTCTTTTTGGTTTTGGCTTTGACAAAATGACTGCTTTATATCTGTTAGCAGTTTCAGTATTTATGACTTATCATCCTGCTAGATGCACATCCATAATTTATTAACAGTGCTATTTAAGTGTTATGAAGCTTCAGGAAATATCTAGATTGTCCACAAAAACGTGTAATAAAACCACCACACATAATTACACATGGTTGCTCAAAGCAAAATACAGATGAATTCTGTCATCAGGCTATGTCCTGCTTATGTTAGCATTGGTACAGAGATAGGAGTGGGAGCTTTGACTGTGCAAGGAAAGGGGTACTGTGCAAAGACTAAGGAAACTACACCAGCAACTGGGAGATAAAATGATTGCATCTGTATCAATCAAGCAATGTCATAGAAATGAAATCATGGTAATGGGACTGTTATCACAGGATCAATGCTGCCTGTTTTGAAATGTCTTCTGATTCACCTTGTGGCCTCAGCATTTATGTGGCAGCAAAAAGCCATTATCTGTTCTATTTCAGTGACATTTACTCTTTCTCCTCATCTGTTCAGATGTCCATTCTTTGATGGCTCTAGTATATCATGCTTTTCATACTCTGGCAGTTATGTATGCTACCATTTTTGGCCACTTTGATGCTTTGAGTGAGAGAGGCTTTTTCTCCCTTTCCTCAAAACTTCATCACATCTAAAATTCTCTTGGTGTAATTACATGACTGCATTTTCTTTATCCAGCTGGATGCTCCATGAAATCATATCAGTTCAGTGCTACCTCTGGATCAGGTACAAAAGCTTTCTCATCACCAAAACGTTCCCCAAATAAACTATGAACTATAATTTAAACAAGTGACAACAGCATTAGTCTAGTTGTAAAATTAGCTGCTGAAATGTACAAATTATCTCACTCAGAATTTCCAGTTTCTCACAGATTTCACTGCATCACTGTTACTTCACTAGGATCACAGGTTTGTGCTATGAAAAAACCAAAACCTAGGATCATAGGTTTGTTCTATGAAAAAATCACAGGCAGGGAGCAATTCTACATGGAAATCAGGGAGTGTTCATGCACCACTTATGAAGGAGGTAGGACATCTGCGAAAAAATTGTGTAGGCCAGCTGAAAATTAGCCTTTTACTGTAATCTTCAAGGATAATGTACAAATTAAGTATAAGTCTGGAGTTCCATAGATTTTCTTTTTTTCCTTATTGAAATAGAAGGAGCATGGATTTTTCATTGAAGCTCATCCAAGTACAGTGATGTACTAATCTCTGAAGCCCCAGAGAAGCCAAATATGAATCTATAGTTATTATTACAGTTATTACTCTTTAAGCACAGATCAATATTAAAGCATTAATATCTTCCAAGGAGTTAACTTGAAAGACAACACAACTCTCAAATATTTAAAATAGTAATATAACTGTAACAAAATTATTGTTTTACTAGTACAACTACCAGTAGTAATGCTCATCTTAATTTATGCAATTACAGGTGATTTATAGTGAATGGAGATATTTTGTAGACTTTACAATTTTTTTCTGACACTGGCAAATTGATTCTATGATTTTTATTATTTAAATTCAAAAGGCAAAGCCTTTGGAGGAAGAAAAAAAAAAAGACATAGTAAAAAAGGGTTGCAATTTACACAGCGGAAGTCTAAAAGACCAGGTGCAGCAGAGAGACCAACAGCTTGAAGATTTTTAGTGCATTTTCATGGCCAAAAGAGGCCTTCAATCAGCTCAAGAACTTGCCCCCTCATTGAGAATGACAGCACCAGCATAGTTGCTGCTCTAGGGAAAGAACTCAGCAAGGCAGGTTGTCAGGGGCTGTTACAGCTGTGTCAACCGCCAGAGACACCTCAAAGGTAACCCTGTTACCAGAAATAAAAAGTCCCCTCAATGACACAATGTTTATAATTTCAAATTCAACTTACCAATTATATTAATCAAACAGTTGTCATACCAATAAAATATGAGTGACACTCAGATGTGCAGCACAGAATATGCATGCCGGAATTAGAGTTATCAGCACAGAGACTTGGTTTGCCTGCAGCTTGTATCCTGTGTAATAGAACCACTGCTAATGCAAACCAAATATTAGGCAAGAGAATGCCAAATCAGCACAACTGCGAGGATGGATTATGAAATAATACCATACCTCATCTGCAGTTAGTTCAGATTAAGAGATGAAGCATCATGTTTATTTTCTTTTTTTCAAAATACTTCTATTTTCTTTTTCAGTTGTGGTTGTCCCATCCCTGGAAGTGTTCAAGGCCAGATTGGACAGGGCTTTGAGCAATCTGGCCTAGTGCAGGGTCCCCTTGCTCACAGCAGGGACTTTGGAAATAGATGGTCCTTAAGGTCGAGAAGAAACAATCATGAAAACCTCACATGCTTTGAAGAACAAATCAATTATAGGTTAATTTTTCAAATGCTTACAATACGATAATGACATGTTTGTAAAGCATCCAAAGGTAAACAAGTTCAACTGCAGATGGGAAAACTAAAATGACAAATCAGGTAGCATATAAAATGGTAATTAAATAGGAAATAAGGACAAAATGACCGACTATTTCCAGAAACCCTGTACTGCATAGTACACTGTAATGATTGTGATGGTCTCTATGAACCTACTGGGCAATATATTTGAAGAAGATATGCATGACGTAGAGAAAAGGAACAAGATCATCTTACCACTGAAAAACATGCTCTTTTCAGAAAACAGGAGGCCAAAGAAGGCATCACTAGTTTTCAAATACCGCCACCAAGAAGAGTAAATGCATGATAAAGATGGGCAGGTTTGAAGCCTATAGCTCCAGGTGAGAAACAATAACAAATTCACAGAAGCTAGCTAAAATTTGTTGCAATATAAATTTGTTTCATTTCCAGTACACAATTTACAGGCATTTGATTAAAATTGCATTGTTTAAAACAATGCAATGAGACAGTGCAGACATCTTTTTACCTTGTTCACATTTCTCTTTGCTAGACAGACATTCCTGATGGGAGAGAGAAGATACCTTTTTCCTGGGGAAAACTGAGCACGTCCAGCTGGAAGAAGCTTCTGGAGAGTAAATGAGGCTCTCGAGAAGCAGGGAAGAGCAGGCAGGCAACCTGCTGTGTTGGGGCAGTTGGGACACTGCTCAAAGGAGTAAAAGGTTTCCTGCAGCAGCGAGCCAGCCCTGAGAATAGGCAGAAAGCAAGGGGGCCTGGATCAACTTGAAAATGAGTTGGAAGCAGAAAGGATCTAGAAGGCTTTGTTTTCAATAGGCCTTAATCAGCAGATAGCAAGCCAGTACATTGAATTACTTTACATTCAATACATTTACATTCAATTTACATTGAATTACAAGTTTATTTTTCTTTTATGGAACAGTTCTGAAAACTTGAGAGCTTTTTGGTATCTTTCAGATTGTTCCATGTGAAGTTAAGCCAGGCCCTTCCATTCCCAGGCTGTGGCCAACTCAGGAATCCTTTGCAACATCCAAAAGAATTCTATATACCTAGGCAAAGTTGTCTTGAAATGAGACATGATAAAGATGTCTAGAAACAACTTTGTCTTTCTAAACATTCAGAATACTTAGACAACCATCTGACAGATTTAAACTGATTGATTTCCTTTCATTTTATATGTTAACAAGAATGGAAATTCATGTTTACTTGTCCTAAAAGCCTATGATACTGGTCCGTATCCACTTATTAGAGTTCACACATTTTTCCTTCACTGAAAGGATTTACATAACCACAAAAAATACATATGTAGTAGAAACTGGGCAGGAAAACTGTCTTTTATTAGGCCAATGGAGCTATGCTTTACACCTGTACTTCTCAATTATCTCCCACCTTCAAGGAAGCATCTCAAGGTGAACATTTAAATCTCTGTCAATGTCAAAAAGTATCCACACATACTGCTTAGGAAACATATTTTTCTGGATCCTAAATACTTGCTGTTTTTGCTACAGTCTAAAAACTCCGACAAAAATGTTGAGCAAAAGTGTCATTGGTGGGACATTCTTCTCGATTCAACGGCACAGTCGTGAATGACAAACAAAACATACAAATAACTTCACAGAACAAGGTACAGCATGCTCTACAATAAAACAAAAAGTGGCTTGGTCTGTCTTATACCAGGACAATTAGCACAAAGCAAGTTTCCATTAAAAAATTGTATGCGAATGTAGGCTATCATGACCTGTTTGCCTAGTCATCAGGATCTCTTTTTAAATTGAATAAACAAGCAGTAGGGGCTGCAAAGTTATTTATTACTTTCTGTGTCCTAATTTGTTTATTTCAGTCATGACAACAACCTGAGCAACTTTGCAAAGAGTTGCAGAGTTTGCAAAGACAACCACTACAAACTGTCATGATTTAATGCAAGGCAGAGTACTGTAAGAAATCAGAGATAGGAGGAACACTGCAACTCTAGTATATCACTTTCATTTCCTCTGTCAATCAGTTTAATGAATAGACAGAGCAATGACTTATGCATCGAAACCTCTTTGTTTACTTCATTAGCTAAACATTTACTTGATTCATGGTGGTTTCCTTTTTGGTTTTGTTTTGGGTTTTTTTTGGGGGGTAGGAGAGTAGCAGAAGTGATGGTATTCCTTTTTCTTTTGTGTTTTCCAAACTAAGCTTTTCCAGCTCCCAAAAATGACCTTGTGTGGTTCATAAACTACTCATGAAGGTATTATGATCAAAGGACTAAGAGAGAATCGAAAAATGTTCCTGAATGTGCACAAGCTCACACAACAGGAATGTTCACGTTACTACGCACACAGTGTAGCTTCACCAACTGCTATTTCAAATAGTACAGAAGCCATTATGACAGCACATCTAATAGCACCCATGGGAACTACTGAACTTGATGTTTAATACAAAGCAGCTTGCTGAAAAATCTGATCTCTTCCTACATTTTTTTCCAAAAGGAAGAGAATAAAATTGGAGTCTTTAACAGCTGTTTCCTGTATACGGACAGATTGAATGCTTCTCATACTACTCTTACAAAAGAAGGAATGTTCACTAAAATATGTAGATATTCTTACATAATAGAGTGCAAATTCACAAGAGGCAATAAACTAGATAGTAGATGCTTGAGGATATTGGTGCATTTGGAACAAATTAAACACATCTGTACAGTTTTTGTCTCCTACCTACCTGATGAAATCAACTGCTCATTCATTCATTCATTCATTCATTCCCATGAGAGATGTTTTAACATTTCAAATCACTAAACAGCTTTATAGCATCTTTTGCATGCAGAAAGTTTCCACATGTTAAACATTTTCTTCAAGAGTATACAAAATAAAACCCACATACCCTTTTTCTTGGAAACACAGATATTTTAATATGAACACAAAACAAACAAAAACCCCACAACAAACAACAACAAAACAAAGAAACCCCTCCTCCCCAAAAAAAGCAAACCCACTATTTTAATATTAACAGAAGAAAAGAAAAAAAAAAGACAAACACAATTCAAGTCGTGTGATCTTACACCCTTGTAAAACTAGATTACACTGAATGAAATATTAGAATTTTTTTTTTAACCTTTGCAGAAGCTCAAGGTCCGGGAATTTAAAGCAAGTCTTGTTTTTCTTTGTTACACAGTGACCAATCTTATTAACTATTGGAGAATAGCATGTATATTTTCATGTTTCATACTACTCATATCAAGAACAACTAAGGCATGTGTCTTTTCAGTCATTTAAGATATGAAATACAGATCAAATTGTATTTAAAGAGCAGTAACCCTTAAAATAAACAAAACTAAGCCCTAAAACCTTTGAAGCGGTGAAGAGCTTTTGATATATAAAAAACCAACAAAACCAATCAAACAAAAAAACAAACCCAACACAGATAGAATTAAGCATATTTAGAAATTCAGCTATGACAGACTGATTATACTGGTACAAGTTCATTATGTTATTTCTACTGAGAACTTTTACCCTGGGAACCATAAAAAAACCAGTAGTAGAAAAAATTATCTTGGTTATCCTTATTTCTTAATATTCCTCAACTCCAAAATTTTGAAGCGATATCCCTCTTTTTGTTTATGGTCATATTAGTGCATCTTTCCATGTTTACAGATAATTCATTAGAAAAATCTAGAAAACATGCTTTTTTTTTTTTTTCAGAGGAGTGGCTACTACTGGGTTTTTTGATTTTATATCCAAATACAAGAATCCAAGGAAGCCTCAGTGTAACTCATTTCCTAAAAAATTCCTCAGTTTCTAGCTGCACACCTTGAGTCTCCCTCCATGTCCTCTGCAGACACCTACTGTGTGAAGACTAAACACAGTCTCAGCATTCTGCTATGCCACTGCCTCCCCTTAATGTCTGGTGCAATACTGTTCTCCCATTTCTGCTTACTTTAACATTCATTAGGAGATTTCCACCAGTTCCACATTCCTTTAACAGATGACAGTTCAGGTGTGCATCCCTTTCTTTTGGTCTCTATAAATTCTGCTAATGGCAACATGAATACATCTGCACCTTTCTTAATTTTCATCCATATTAAGCATGATGACAGTACTAATTCCAATTTTAAACCAATAATCTGTTCTGAACAGTTTAATCTCCTCATATAGTAACAATATACCAATCCTAAATTTCAGGTATATTTTTCTAAAAGTGGATGGGTATGGGGAAAAAAATTAAAAAAAAAATAAAAATTGACCAAATAATTCTGATAATTTTTTTTTTAGAAAAACGTTTACAACAAATCAGTGTCATGCCATTTATCACTATCAAATCATTCTTGAGTAAGATGCCTGGTGATACAAAGAAGGAACTACAAAATATTAAATGTGTCAAAATACAAATAAAATTCCATGGTATCTGTCTTGAAAAGCACTAAAATGCTGATAGCAAGGTTTCCCAAGATTCAAATATCAGAAGTTTAGTGGTTCTTTTTCCAGAAGTCAGAAGATCCCCACTTATCCTGCCATAATTTTGATTTTGCAAATTTATCCTGTGAGCTACCTGCTGCAATTTCATTTCCCAGAAGCAGATGAAATACTTTTCTGTCTCAGTTCTCTGTTCCTGTGCTATGTGATTTTTTCATATTAGCACATATTTTAGCTGCCACAGCTCCCTGATGTGTTCTGGATCATTCTCTTTACTAATTTCCCCTGGTTCTGTGGTTCTTTATTACTATTTTTTTAATTATTACCATTTTTTTAATCTTTCTCTGTGGAGGATGGTTCTATTTCCAGACAGATAAAAAGAAATCAGACAGAACTAAAGTATGCTTGATACTTCCATTTCAATAGCCCACTTTTATAAAATGAAACAAAACATTTTTTTTCCCACTTGAATACTGTATGAGTCTTATTTATCACTGGAAAGTGTAGCAATCTGAACATCTCTCCAGCTTTCTAAGAGTTCTTTATGAACGGGTAAGACAGAAACAGCTGTCTAGCAATTACATTGCAGGCACAGGATTTCTGTTTTCTGTGTAAATCTATTTCACTGTTTGGTGTCCAAGCCTCTGGTCTCTCATTTGCAGATGAGACATCACAACCAGTTCCACAATGTTTAGAATCACAGACTATCCTGAGTTGAAAAGAACCCACAAGGATCATTGAACTCAAACTCCCGGCCCTGCATGTAACTTCTTTTGAAAGACTTGACTTAATTTATACCTTTTACTAAGTAACAGCTGATTTAATTTTTTAATGTCATGGGAAGGTTGATTATCTTCCCTGAAACACAATGCTTCCTATTCCTGTTGTCATGAGGAGTTTTCAGCAGTCTTAATTTTTTACAATTATCTATTATAATCTGTGATTTACAGTGAGATATTTTTAGAAAAGGTTGATTTTCTTTTTGGAAGCATTCAGATATCCTTTTGTGTAATAGGCTCAATTGCAGCCTCAATATCCATGAAGAAACCTTTTACTGATAATGGTTGATAGCAATAGCTATTAGCCAAGATATTTTGGCACTTTTTGGTACGCCCAAGGATGTTACACAGTATTAAAATATCCATTACTCATTTCTCTGACATATATAATTTCTCTCATATCAAGAGGAGAATAATGAATAATGCATAGTATTGGACTTCCCTTTGCTTCCTGCAGGGAGCAACCCCTGTGGGTTGAACCAGGCTGGATTCCAGGTGCCCACCAAAGCAACTCCGTCACTCCCCTTCCCCAACCAGACATGGGTTGAGATGAGGACTGGCCAAAAGAGACTTAAGGAAATTAAGTAAACACCTGCCCTGCAGCGGTGCTGGAGGATGAGCAATGTGGGTTGTGGACAGTTCATCATGCACTGTCTTCGCTGCTCCTTCCTCCACAGAGGGCGGACTCTTCACACTCTTACCCTGCTCCAGCACGGGATCTCTCGCACAGGAGACAATCCTTCACCAGCTTCTCCAATGTGAGTGCTTCACATGGGCTGCAGCTATTCACAAACTGCTCCAGTGTGGGACCCTTCCCCAGAGTCGCGAGTCCTACCAGCAAAACTGCTCCAGTGTGGGCTTCTCTCTCCACAGTTCCACAAGTCCTGCCAGGAGCCTCCTCCAGTGTGGGCTTCCCAGAGGGTTCCAGCCTCCTGCTCTGCTGTGGGGTCCTCCACGTAGATCTCTGCTCCCCTGTGGATCTCTATGGGATGCAGGGGGACAGCCTGACTTCTCCACTACAGGCCTGTGCCCGGAACACTTATTCCCCTTCCTTTTTCACTGACTGAGGTGTCTGAAGGGTTGTTCCTCTCACATATTCTCGACTCCCCTCTCCGGCTGCTAGTGCTGTCACACAGTATCTTTTCTCCCTTATCCCATAGGCACAACCACCACTGCTGCTGGGGTTGGCCTGGGAGGGTCCGTCTCAGAGCCAGCCGGCATCGGCTCTACAGGACGGAGGAGAAGCTCCTAGCAGATTCTCACAGAAGCCATCATTGTAGCCCCCTTGCTGCCAAAGTCTGGCTATGCAACCCGAATATACTGTCAAAGTTGCAGACAAGTAATTCTTCTACTCACCAGTGTGCTATAACATTCAACCTTGCATAAGTGAAAACATGGGTTAGCAGGTTATCATGGCTGTAAAGGGTGAAGAACTCTGGAGGTAGGGGTGATGTTTGCCAGTTACAGTGTGACTTACAGGCAGAAACTTCAGCCTTCCTAAATCAAGGTGTTAATACTTTTTAGCTGCAGTTCATGCTCTGACAAATATTCAGATAGTCTTTGTTTACCTTCCTAAAGGCAACAGAAAGGGAGCACAGAAGTTAAACCACAATAGGGAAAGACTGTAAAAGTTCTAATACCAAGTGAGCAGCTGTTTTTTCTCTTGTTCACACTGCAGCAGGCTCTTCAGATGACATATAAAATGATGAAAGAGAGATGTGAATTTGAGGAACACAAAGCAGATTAGAAAGACCAGTCTTCCCAGAGAGCCACTTCTAACTTCCTTGTCCTGAAGGCAGCTTTAAATATCTTACCATCTACCTTCCTTATATGTGTAGTGTGTAACACAGAAATGGCCATGCTGTCATTGTTTCTAAATGTAAGATGACTTCAGTTCATCCTGTATGAAGGATATGTGCTCTAATAACAATTCTCAGAAAATCCTCAGGACACTACCATTTTATCAATTGTTTGAGACCTTGCCTATCTATAATTTATTTCTTATTCAAGAGCCAAGTCCACACTAGTCCTTATAAGTTAAATGTCAGATTTGTCCCTCTACCTAGCAGTTTTCTTTGCAAGGTACTCAACGTGACTTTTAGATTCTGAGGTATTGGCATTCCCTTTCAGGACAGTTCTTTCAAGGTTGTCTTTCCACAGCACCAGACAGCCTTGTCTTCTGAAAGGGTTTCATCAGCATCTCCGTAAAAAGTCCAGTTTCTTCTTTCCAAATTTCTCCTCCTATGTGTTTGGACAACTAACTTTAATATGTTAATTTTTGCATTTATGGCCTAATTTCATCAACTGTGGCCATTAGTTCATTTACCTCATTCATAAAAGAAATTACACCTTGAGACACTTTTCCCCTTGAGAAAAACTCCTGCTGCTTCAGTTTCTGATATGACTTTAACACATAGTGGTTTTAAAGGACACCACTTTCCTGCTTCCACTTTGTTCTCTATCTTTTGTTATTATTCTGCTTTGTACCCTTCAAATGTGTTAACACCAAGTTTCTGAAACTGTTTTTCATCTATGCATTAATATTGTATTTTTGTAATTCTAACAGCACTAAAAAAAACACATAGGTGACAGAATGAGAGGAACCACACACAAGGTGTGAATGTACTTGTGAAAAAAACCTGCACTTACTGTTCTCATTCAGGACTCATATAACTAATAAATCCTAATGCGGTTCTTTTGGTTCTTGTTCCGTTCTTGATAGCTTCTTGTAAAGTTCATTATCAGGAAAAGATCCACAGATGAGACCTCAAGATATGCATCATTTTTCACAGATGGAGCTTAGATTTCTCTTCCAAGTTACTCCAAAGCTTTCATGAGCTCTTCCTCAGTGTACCTTTTTCAAATCCCACATTTGATTTGATAAGCTGAACTGATAATGTTTGCTCTGTACTCCTGATGGGTAATTCCAATCTGTGCAGCAGTTTATTTTTATAAATTAGGCCTAATTTCCACAGTGATAAAGACATGCTTTTAGAGGGGCTAGGCTATCTCCTTTTTTCAGAAGCTGCATTAAAAGCATGTTTAAATCTCTTCAGTTTATCATTTCTAGGTAGCTCTAGCCTTTTATGACTCCTCCTCCTCCTGTCTAATACCATTTGCACTGGTAAAAACACATACAACTCGGTCTTTTAACCCCAGAAAGGTAAGCAATTCATAGTGTTCCAACTATCTTTGAGAGTCTTGCTTGTATATTTAATCAAATCCAACTGTGCTTGGTGCAATCTGTTCTTAAGACACCCAAACTCACTGGCCTGTCTTGAGCAGTCATGGCTTAGCCTGAATGAAAGTCCTGCAGCTTCCACATGAAGTATGTCTGGTCTGGTAACTATAATAGCCTGGCTTGGACAAAATACAGGAGCTGGTAGAGAGGGGTAAGATCTCCAAAATACATTCTTTTCCCTGAATAATTTCCACTGATTCTAAAATCAGAGTCAGAATGAAATCACAACACTGCACAGAGCTTGCCTTGCCTACACAGAGTAACCTTCTTACAAGTGCACCACAAGCTGACACCCTTTAACCTCTGGCAAAGGTCCTTAAAAAGATTTAAAAAAATTTTCAAAAGTGACTTTGCACATAATGCTTCAAGGGCATGGGGTGAGTGGAGGGAGAGCGGCACTAAGCCTCATAAGTTAGGATGTTTGCCTCACAGGGAAGTGGGAAGATATTTTATGAGCTCCTGGAGTCATCTAAATTCTACCATAAAGGATATCTATATTCTTGCCTCCAGGTGAAACAATGGCTCTGGGCTTCCACTAACTGACTTTCTTCAAGACAGGCAGAGGCTCCCAAAAGGGCAGAGAGCCTGCGCGTGGAGGTAGAGACCACCCTCTGCCCACTGAGAAGGCTCTGTGTGAAGCCGCAAGCCCCATCCTTTCATGAAACAGGAGCTGTTGCCTTCACAGAGACAAGACAACACTAATCTGATAATCAATAACACAACAAACATTGGCTCCTATGTCGTGCTGTGCACTGGTTCCTGTTAAGTTAAAGTTGTTAGGAGCCAGGAGGCACTGATCACACAGGAGTAGAGTAACCTCAACACCTGCCTGGAACACTCTTGCCTTTGCGCCAGGTGATGGCATCTGAGCCAGCCTGTCCCTCAGCCACAATATGTCACTGCTTACAGGATAGAAAAAGCAGTGGTATAGCATCTTCCCCAGTCTGGAAACTGGTTAGATACCACCCAGCATTAAAATAAAAGTATTACTGGCAGTGCAGTCTCAGCAGCTTTTGGATCAAACACTGAAATGTGCTAAAGCAGAGTTCCAGAAGAATGGCAGCTATGACAGAATTTGAATGAATATATTTAAAAGTGCAAAACCAGTCTCACAAACACAAAATGACACTTAAGAACAATATTTTGCCTTATCCTGGATGAAGCCACTATCTGCTTTTAGCCTTATCGCTCTTTGGTGAGGAAACCAAGGGCACAGCAATGCAATTTGTGGTCTAAAGAAGACATAGATACAGAGGAGGAAATGCATAAAGAGGTTAACTTCAGAAGATAATATACACGGAATACAAATCTCCCTCCTCAGGAAAACTGCAATAATTATCTTAAGAACACATCCAGCTTTGAAACTCAGCAAAACAAAGTCTCTGATATTTCAGCCAGGGAAACAGAAAATCTATTTTTTAATTATTATTTTTAGAAAATTACTAAGACTTCTGTTCCTACAGTCAAACTTTTACCTCATTCCTTGCACCTTGCATTTCTTATTGGTGGATTTAGGTTTTCATAAAAGTGACAGAAAATTCCAGGCTGTGTCAATGTGGCAAAAGTATCTAGTTTTTTTTCCTCAAGGACAAAATGTGAAAATATGAAGCAATTAACTGATTATTAATACAAAATGAAAATGCAGCAGAGTTAAATCTGAAGGAAGTGAGCATGGCACTGCCACCCTAGTGAGTCTTCCTAAATTACACTTGCTTATTATCAGCACAAGATATGTACCAAAACCTCCAGTTTCTCCGTAAGCTGTCAGACATGCCAGTGCACAGCCTGATCTCAGTAGTGAATGAGGATAAATGGGAATAACATTTTTTTCCTAAGAAAGGTAGCGATGGGGCACACAGACAAGTCCAACTCCACTAAAACATTAATGGCCACCCCAGTTAAAAATGCCATTGTTCCCATTAAAAGGGAAGAAAGTTTTAAGTGGAAAACAAGAACTGACAGAGTCTCACACTTTATTATACTTATAGGGATGTAACAGGAATAGGAACAAAGGGTTTTCTAAAGGTTTTCATTTGAAAATAAATACAAATCATTTGAAAGCTCAGAAGATAATGTCCCAGTGGGAAAACAAATACAGTAGCGAGGAATTCAGTAGCATTTCTTTCTAGATCTCACAGAGATTAGGGTATACAAGGTGCAGTAGGGACCTTCTAAGATCTCTAAGGTCAAACACATAAGAGAGAAGCTTCTCCTAAATTGGTTAAGGTACACTATATAACATTATAGGAAGACTACTTTAACTGATAGTGTCAAAAATAATTGCGTTTTTAAAACTACAGTCACAGCTAGTTCTCTATAGAAATAATTCTCTATGGTTGTCTTTGAGTCAAGATAGCAGCAGAGAAGCCATTAAAAAGCACTATACAGATCACATTTGCTATTGTATGCATGTGTCACCATCAGGAGGATGTTGACTTCTCCTTACAAAGCATACACATATTTTTCATTGATAGCCTCTCCATATCAGCTGAGATTTCTCCTGTAGCACTGCCAATCTTTCATTTGTGTCCACAGAAAATCAAAACTGTGAATCTACACATTGGTATTTATTTTTTTCTAAAATCTCTATATTCTTTTTACGATACAAAAATAACTGAATTTATACCAATTTAAAGTGCAGACAGAATGGTGTGTCCAACTGAGCACTTGCATGCACGTATATTTCTTGTTGGCAATCTGAATGCTTGTGAAACGGTAGCATTGCTACTTTTTGCACTGTTGTTACTCTGCCATCATACACAGATCTTCTTGTTTCCTCATATTGCTTTGCTTATTTAATCTGTGTACTTTAGGCTTCTTAATTCAGACATTTATAAAATTATTTCAAGGTTGCTTAGATATTCCTATCTAGAAGCCATTTGTTTTCCAGGAGATTTATTTCTTTCTATAAAACCCCGGAAAACTAATTCCTCAGGAACGCACAGCTTTACACATTTTTATCCAAGACATCTACTGCAGTAGATATACTGTACAATTTGTCCTTCGGCATATTTTAAACATAAAATTTCTAGGTTTATTTCCTTTCAGCATTGCACAAATTATAGCTCTGAAACCTGAAAAAAAAAATAAAAAAAGGAAACAAGAAAGAAAGCTTCCTTAGAAGTGACTCATGGACAGAAAATGTATAGATTTTTCAATTCAAAGCCAGCATAAAAAAATTCCCCACGGTAACGTGATTGCAAATGCTAATTGCATTCCAGTAAATTGCTTTACATTCATCAAACAACAATCAATGGGAGACACAGCTATCTTCTTTTATTGTAGTGATGCTGTTCTCAGCTGTACAGATAAGGTAGTGTCAGACAGTTATAATCTTCCCCCTTGCTATTTTCAGGGGCTTATAACTTCAGAATAAAAATTTATGCTGAAATTCAGCAACTCAGCCCAAGAGTCTTTCTTTTTAATTGAAAAATGTGCTAGCATATATCTTGGAGAGATAAAGAAAGACCAAGACAAATATTCCAATTCAAATACCTAAACTAAACTAATTCAAATCTATCATTAGAAAAGCATAAGTTATTCCAGTCTTTAAATTTCAGAGGTACTGCTCATCTAAAGCTCCTGTGAAAACACTAACCTTTTATTCTAAATGTGCTTTTCCTTCTTTAACTTGAAGAGCAGGATGAAAAAGTAAGCAACTGTGATTTAGAGGTTATAGTTAGAGCTGCAGAGCACGTCGGGTCATTCAGGTCTGTTACAATTTAGCAGTGTCTACATTTAGGCTGCTCAAGCCTACAATTTTTTAAAAATCGTGTATATGTATACAGACATGTATTTATATATAAACATAAAATAAAATAAAATAACAAACTCCATTTTCATTTCTGAACATCATCTCAATGTCAAGGGTCTCTGCCAATATTTTATTCCCCAAATTTCAAAACATCTTCTGCTACATTGTCTCCAAGACAGAACAATGGACACAATTCACCGGAATGGTCACACTTTCAAGAATGAAAAATATTAACAGTGGGATAGCACAATCCACATAAAACTTTGCTAAGTGAATGAGTTTAAAACAATGTATGCTCATTATAACTTTTTTTTTAAAAGAGGGAAAAAGAGAGAGTTAAGAGGAATGGAAAATGAGCACACAAATACTCCCAGTTGTTTCCTCACACTTTTACTAAAATAAGTCTTCATAGCAATTGAGATATTCAGATAAGATAATAGTACAAGGGAATGTCTTTTTACTATTTGAAGTACAAGTTCTACACAGAGAGCATTATAAAGACAGGGCATGTGAGGTATGAATAAGAAGAGTGGAGAGTATCTGCAAACTGACAAAAATATTATTATGAATGTCTCAGAGTGGTAAACATACAGGAAAAATTTAATTTGCAGACTTTTTTCTTTTGCTATTTTTTGGGTCTTTGCCTCCTGCTACAATGAGAACTCCAGCTTGCAAAATGTTGCTTTGGAGATGCAAGAGCACTGGACCATCTCTTCAGCTGTAGTGTCTCCTGAAGTTGAGCTAATGGCTGTATGTCACCGTGCCTTGTTTTCATCTGTCTTTTTTGTCCCCATTACTCCTTATATCCCTATACTTTCACAAATTTTGTTGTTTACTGAGACTTTTTTGAAAATCATTTTTTAATAAAGTGCTTGAACTCTATGTATTCATCTCCTCTCACAATTTGCCATGTTTCCTCAGGTAAATTTCTGCTGCTTTTCCTTTGGGACCTGCATAGCCCACTGGATAGGACAGCTCAGACAAGAGTGGGAAGAGAGATTTCTTCCTTGTGTTGGCAGCCAGTCATTCAGTCAGCTGAGCAATGTGAGATCTAATGTCAGATCAGTGACTCATGAAACCATCCCATGAGAAAGGGTATTACACTGAGCTTCTGTTCCTCAGGACCAACTCTAAAACTCAGAGATGCTCTTCCAAACACTGTTTATGTTCAACAGACTAAATCACAGCAGCTCAAGGGATAGCATAGCAATAGTAGGTCAAGGAAGTCTACAGAAACAATATAAGTTGGCATCTCAAGTTCAGAGATGCTTCAGAAAAACCAGGGAATTGTACTGCAGGGAGCAGCACTTACCATTCGGCACTTACACAGTAGTAGCAAAGAAAGAGTAGATGAATGAAAAATGCTAGATGTAAAAAGGAAACCCAAACCAGAGATCCTAAAATTACAGAATTTCAGGGAATCACCGAATGGCTTGGGTTGGAAGAAAACTTTCAAGATCATCTGGTAATAATAGTGATCAGGAAAACTGAAAAAAGTTAGTGAGGTGAATTAGACCCAGTCAAGCCAATGACAAGTTCCAGAGCAAACAAAGGGGAAAGTCCATAAGGTGTAGGACTGAGGTAGTGGAACAGCGAAGCTTCACACTCCCCTAAATAGTTTTGACCTTTTAGAACAAATCAGTTTTAATGGGTAACATTAATTCTGGAAGAGATTTGTTGGGTTTAACTGCTCACATAACCAAAATAGTAAGGTAAAAGTCCTCATTTAACAAAACCTTTAAAGAGCATGATTAAAGTAACACATTTAAGTGCAGTTTTTTTCTAATTATTTCTCTTAAAACGTGGATAGTTTTGAATGCTGAAAATTTACTATTTGCATTTATCTATGGTCAGTTTTTTGACACTGAATGTAGAACTGATAAGAAACTAGCATTAACGAGCAAACACATAAGACACTGTATTACAATAAAATTGCAAACAATTTTATTTCCCTGTATATTCATTTTTTTTCAGAATTTATAGTTCAGTGTTTTAAAACTGAAACTTCTGCTGTTCGCTGTCAATTAGCTTTCTGCTTTGAATTTTATGACTTTTAAAAATGTTGTAATTTGCTTTCTATTAGCTCAGAAAATAAAGGATTTCTGTCATTGCACTTCTGTACAACTGATGTTCCCAGTAAAATTAGTTATAAACCACAGTATGTGCACATTTGTCATCATATCCGATTTTGACATGTTACATAAAACCACAGGGAGTCCTTTTCTTTACAGTGTAAAGGGCCGTTCCAGCTTTGGTCCTGAGCTTCCTGCCAGGGAGCATCACTACATACTTATAAGACCAACTGTGCGTTGGTATAAATAAGTTCCAGATCTAGATGAACTAGCTAAAATGAGAACTGGTATAGTAACTTTTAAAGCCCATTCAGTGCATGACTAACATCCTGCACTTCCACTGTCTCTAATGGGGACTTTGGCTCATACTTTTTTCCATTCAGTTTACCATTTAAAAGAAAGAAAATAGTAATACTGTTCTCTAACAGCATTTACAAGATGACCAGAGCGATAGAAATTTAGTCCAAAATAAGATGCTGCAGAGCTTCAGTCTAATACACCCTCTAATGCACATTTCTCTACAGAAGTTCTCATCTTGTCAGCTGAGAATTAGCTGTTTTTTAACTACTCAATTACTCCATAAACTCTCACTGACTCCCCCCATCATTTTACTCATTCATTTCCAAATGAGGTTGCACCTCAGCAACCGTGTTATTAAAACAAACACACAATTCCCAAAATACCGTGTGAAAACTACTTCTTGTTCATATCCTCCAAAAGAAATACTTTGGAACTCAAAATACTCAAACCAAACAAAAGGATTTGTATAATCTTAATACTGATCCAATATTTCAAATTACTAGATGCTGAGTATACTACACTTTTGCAAAATATTTAAGAGTATTCTGCACTTGCAGCATGAAAGTGCTCTCACTGAGGTCAACAGCATTCTAAAAATACCACTAGTTTCAGGCTGCAGTATTTAACCTCATGCAAAACTCCTATTGTCCACTGCAGGTCATTAATTTACTATTATAACATGACAGGGACCCATCTAGAAATGCATGATGCACTGTTTAAGTTGCAAAGCTCCCTTCCTGCATTAGATATCTAGGCTTAAAACTCCCACAGAATCCATGTTCCAGAGCATTATTTCAATATTTTGCTTTTTCTGATGGGAAGAGAAGTGTTATTAAACTGCAGCTGCAAAGGAGGCCTTTGTAATGAAAATACCACAGGAATTAATTTTGATAGTAGTGATTCAGTGAGAGTGGTACCAGTAAGTCTAAGTGTCGAGATGATCCAAATTTTACACCCAAAGGCTTCCACACATGTTCTAGGCAGTACAAAAAGTACCAGTTTCAGAACCACATGGCACACATGTATAGCATTCCTCAGTTATGCAACAAGGAGAATTCCCTGCTTGTCAAGAGCCACACCTGAGTGCACGTGGACTGAAAAGGGAGAAAGCATTCATGCATATTTGTCTTCTGTCTAGAGGTCTTTTATGCAGCTCAAAACTCTGCAGGGAGAAATCTCACCAGCACACCTCATTTACTTCATCAGCAGACACAAACGAACCAGTGCAGCTAATTTTAAACTGTAGAGCTCTTAGGGGGTTAAAAGTTATGCACTCGGCATCAGCCAGCAGTTGGGTGGTATTGTCTGCAGTGAACACAGCTGAATTTGGAAAACTGCACCTGTCCCTGTATTAATTTCCAAGGCTCTTTAGACATGAAATGTTGCAAATCCAAGTAATTCAAAAGTTAGCTTTAACTGCTACAGAGCATGGCTCTGCCCATCCCTCACCATCACCCACATGAAAGGCTGGGACAGAAAAGACTCATTTAAGATAAGATTTGAAAAACTGAATAGATGTTGACGGCCTGGCTTCAGGCATTTTACTGTTGAATAGAATCTCCCAAAGAAAATACAATACTTAAAACTTGTTTTGGCATAGACCTAGAGGTGGGAAGAAGGAACAGGAGTGTCACAATGATTGCCAGCACGAGTAACGCCAGAACTACTATGCATTTTCATGTTTTAAGGTTGCAAACTGACTACACAGCATGGGCTCACACAGGGATGTGGGGCTGGCAGACATCTCTATACCACCAGCTGCTGCCAGAACCAAGACCCAGTCTAAGAAAGCTTCCAAAAGGGCACAGGTTCCTGGCATTTTCTTCAAAGTGCCATATGAGTCTTGAATCTTTTGCACAAGCCCACATAATTATTTAGATATAAGCATACTGCATACTGCAAGGCTGACGAACATTTATGCTATACTTTCCCTAAAGTTCTTTGGGCTTCGTGTAAAGCACAGGTGGAAAACAGCTGTCCACTTCAATCCACCCATGCTTCTTGCACATGTAAGCTATATACTCTTAATTTTTCTCTGTATATTACAGGACTGTGGTGGGTTCACCCCGACTGTTTGCTAGGTGTACACCAAGGCTGCTCCATCACTGCCCTACTCAGCTGGACAGGGGAGAGAAAACTATAAAGAAAGGTTTGTGGGACAAGGTAAAGACAGGGAACGATCCTCAGCAGTTACCATCATGGACAAAACAAACTTGACTTGGGGAAATAAATTTATTACCAATAAAACCTGAGTAGGAAAATGAGAAATTAAAATGAAATCAATAAAACACCTTCTCCCCACCTCTTCCTTCTTCCTAGGCTCAAGCTCACTACTGTTTCAATACCTCCTTCCCACCAGCAGTGCAGAGGGGTGGGAATGGGGGTTTCAGTCAATTCATCACATGTTGTCTCTGCGACTCCTATCTCCTCTGGAGGAGGACTCCTCACACTCTTCTTTAATTCCACCAACTTCTCGAGCATGAGTCCTTCCTGGGGCCTACAGTTTTTCACAAACTGCTCCAGCGTAGGTTCCTTAAAGGGTCACAAGTTCTGCCTCAACATGGTCTGCACCACAAGCTGTAGGGTAACATCTGTTCTGGGGCCTGGAGCACCTGGTCCCCCTCCTTCTTCATTGACCTTGAAGAACTTCAGCCATTGCTGACAGGCTTGGCTTTGACCACCAGCGGGCACATCTTGGAGCCAGCTGGCATTGGTTCTGTCAAACAGAGGCAGCCTCTCATAGAATCCAAGCCTGTAGCCCTCCCACTACTAAAACCATACTACACAAACCCAATACAAGGAAATTTGCCGACTTGTAATTTTGAAGTATTTTGTTCACCTGCCACTAACAAATATTTCTGGTAACCATTCCTACTCCTGTGCTCCTTGGTTCACATCTTGACAAGAGCCTTGGTAGTACTCACATGTTCTCCCTTCACATGTTGTTTACACATTGCTTATCTCAGAGAATTACTCATCCACTCTTCCATAATCTTATGGCATATAGTCTAAGAACATGGACTGAGATAATGTTTCCTCCACCCCCCCAGTTCCACTGAGCAACCCCTCTGGCAGTCTTAATGTACAAAATATTCCAATGTCCGGCCACCAGTCCCCAGACTACCACTCCAAAAGCACCAGAGAGGCAGTTCTCTCATCTAGGCAAAACATGTCAACGGTCAAAACCCAGTCCCCTAGCAAGAAAAAAGCTTCAGTGTGAACTAGAAGGGCTATTGACTTTTCCAGCAGCAAAGCCACCAACTCTGCAGGGTCAGGGAAAGGCAGACCTCACCTCTCAGGTGGTCCCTGCAGAACAAGGCTGCTGTAGGAGATTGGAATAGTTGGCACTACTTCTGACTAAACAGGTCTTTTGTTTTCTGCCTAAGCTGAGTGAATGGAGGCCAGAGCTCTCCATACTCCACCTTTAATGAATAGTAAATTTAAAATGATTTATAAATCAATGTGCTTCCTCCCTCCTCCTTTCACGCTGTAAATAATTGCAGCTTTCGATTTATCTGTGTGAGAGATGAATTAAAGCTAGAGAGAGTTTGATGCTAGAGGAAAATAAGCTAAGTGGATGATGATAAAAGTGAAAAGGGGAGAATATAACATCAGCTCTGTTGATTAGCATAAGAAAGGCAAGCCTCTGAAGAATAATTCTTCATGCAGTGAAAGGATGTCATCTGGGGGGAGGTGGGTGCTGAGGTGTACAAACACAGCAGTGATGTGCCTGTCCTCTGTTCCTCCACCTCACAGACTTGGCTCCCCAGCACCACTGATACCCCCTCCCTCTGACTGGAGCTGTCAGCTCCCAGGCCTGGGGGAGCCAGAGCCATCCAGGAGGAGCAGGGGCCCAGTAAGGAAAGCAGGTGCTGCAAACGGGCTCAGAAACCCCATGTGCGGGAAGTGCCTAGTGCCTCATCTGCCACACTTGCTCAAGACACTGCTGGAACAAGGTGCCAGCATTTATAATTACAAATAACTTTTGGAGAAAGGAGCACATAGGTTATGCTTCTCTCATTTGTGACCCACTAAACGTCCAACCCAATACAAAAATTAAGAAATATACACCCTATTGTAAGTATTTGTGTATGGATAAATAAATGCCAAGAAACATATCATTATTGTCTGTGCTAAAATTCTAAGTTTTGCAAATATAATTACATTAACCAAGTCATTTAGAATCTCTAGAGCTTTTATCCATGAGAGTGACCTGTATATTGTTACTTCTGAATTCAAATTTTACAATTAGCTTGTCAATGGGTTATACCAAATTATTATAACATAACAGTGCTTTTAGAGAAACGGTACTAAAATAATTGCAGAATGGGTAAGGTTGGAAAAGACCACAGTTGGTCATATGGTCCAACCTCCCCTCTCAGGCAGGGTCATCCTAGAGCACATGGCACAGGATTGTATCCAGATGGTTCTTGAGTATCTCGAGTGAGGGAGACTCTGCAATCTCTCTGGGTAAGAGACTGTTCTAGTGCACAGTCACACACACAGTAAAGAAGTTCTTTCTCATGTTCAGGTGAAACTTCCTGTGCATTAGTCTATGCCCCTTGGTTCTTGTCCTATTGCTTGGCACCACCACAAAGAGCCTGGCTTCATCTTCTTGGCATCCTCCCTTCAGATACTTGTAGACGTTGAGTAGGTCTCCTCTCAGTCGTCTCTTCTCAAGGACTGAATGGGCCCAGCTCTCTGTTTTTCCTCATAAGAGAGATGCTGCAGTCCCTTCATCATCTTTGTTGACCTCTGCTGGATTCACCCCAGGAGCTCCATGTCTCTCTTGTACTAGGGAATCCAGAAATGGACACAGTACTCTGGATGCAGCTTCCCTTGACCTGCTGGTGTTGCTCTTGCTCATGCACTCCAGGATTCTATTGGCCTTCTTGGCCACAAGGACACACTGCTGGCTCATGGACAGCTTGCTGTTCACCAGGACCCCCAGGTCCTTCTGTACAGAGCTATTTTCCAGCAGGTTAGCCCCCAGCTTGTACTGGTGCATGGGATTACTCCTTCTGAGATGCAGGGCTCTGCAAAGGTCCTCCTGAAGGGCTGCATAGCCCTCTGGGGGACTGGTCACTCTTTCCAGTTTTGTGGTGATAATAATAATAATTGAGAATGTGAGAATGTATCTGAGATTATATAATCAAGACCTAATCGCCTTCATTCCTAGCAAAGCTGTGTTATTGCAGAGAAATTAAAATGTAAGCCTCCACTTAGTTACCAGTTCACAAAAGCACAATGCATGTGGGCCCTCACCCTTGATGAAGCAACAGTTAACCAAAAATAGTCCCCAAAGCTGCAGAGAGCAATGCTGATAACAAACAAAATGCAGAAAAAAGAGATAAGGGGGAGAAAAAAAAAAGGCACATTTTTTGAGACAGATGTGGGGCTTTTTTTGGTAAAACTACAAAATAATTAAAACCAAAACAAACCCCACAATTTGAAACCTAATATGCCCCACTGTTTCTATCTGTGATTAAATTGTATAAAGAGGGGCTGGCAAGTTCATAAGATGTCAGTTGGAGATATATTAACAGATTAAAACATGTAAAAGGCTGCTTCAATCAGGAGAAGCAGCAGTAGCAAGGGGGCCTTTAAACACTGTGAAGGAGTTTGAAGTTGCTTGGCTGTATGATCATACCCATATATATAGATACACGTGTGTATGTCCTACTGACAAACACACTGAAGTACCATAAGAGATTGCCTGCACATGTTACAGAGTCTCCATCATCAGAGGCTTTTAAGATCTTGCAAGTAAGATGGATGAAGATTTGATGCTTTCTAGGCACAGAATGGTTGACCAGATGAGTGTTACTTTACACAGCTAAAAAACTTTTTCCATTTGTATGGTACATCTTTCCTTATTGCAGTGATGCAACAGATGACAAAGGAAACAACACAGAATCAAGACCTAATACCAAGCATAAAAGAAAGATGATATCCCAAGCAGTTTGCAATTCTCTACTCACTGCATCTATCAATCGGCAAAAACAGTTAATGATATAGAACTTTAGCTTAGATGGCAAGGGAAGCCCTAGCTTTATTTCTGGAGCAGCACAAGTGTGAGGAGGCCCGCTCTCAACTAACCTCTGTGCATAAACGAAAGGTTGGGGGAAGGGAAAGAAGGAGTGGAAGTGAATCAACACAACAGTCATTCATAAAACTATCATAAGCAAATGGAAAAGTTAATATGGAAATTACTTAATGTCACTTGGATAATACATGATCAAGTGAGAGGCTGCTGCTTCCGAGCAAGAACATGAATGATTAAAACCCTAGAAACACATTCAGACAAAAGCTTTTTTATACAGTTAACATGAAGAAAAAGTACATAGAGAAAAATTCTTTGTAAGACCTTTAATTCCCATCTCCAAACTCACAGCACTATTTTAAATGGGAATATAGTTTTTGACAATTTAAGCATCACATAATCAACAGAAAAGAAAGCATCACAAAAAATTACCATGACTTTATCACTTGAGTGTGTCTAATGGTAGACTGAAAAGGGTTCCCAGTAGATTAGCACTAAAGTCTGACATATCCCAGGCAATACCAAAAGCTTGCCCATGATTTTTTTTGATAAGACTACATTCTTCACTTGACTAATAAAAACAGTTTCTTCAGTGTACTGTCAGCAGAGCCAGAGTCTCTTCACAATGAAAAAAGAAAAATGCCAGAGGATTTTATTTTTTTCCTTTAGTAGGGTTTGAAACTGATATAAAAACCCCCAATAAACAAACCACTTTTAAATGAGTAAAAACATACTACGCTGGAGAATTGGAAGGCAATAAACTTTAGCTCCTATTGCAATTACCACTGAAAACTATACACATAAAAACTGTCTATTCCATGAAACAAAGTACCAGATGCACCTTGGAGCATTATTGCTAAATAGAACCTTAGTATGAGCTATGCTGAAAGACTTTTTTTGGTTGAAACAGAATATCTACAACTTTTACCCTACATTACAGATTTAGTCTTCTCTGTTGTAATACAGAGACCCATAGTTTATAACTGTGCAATTCTCTAACAGAGTAAAGGCTATTAATCAAAATGCTGTTTTGATGGGCCGTGCAAATAAATAGCAGTACAGCTACGCTTAGTATGGCTATGGTGCATGAAAACCTGCTCCCAGAACAGTTGGAATGAAGCATTATTCATTTATAGTTTCTAATCACATTCAGCATCTAGAATGAAAATCTGATGTTTGTTAATTGCTTTGAGTATCTTATTTCATTTTTCAAAACCCTGTAACACAAAACTGACATTACTGACACCGTTCACATCCATAGAATTCATTCTTTCAAAGTGAAATTTTTATTACTCCTTGCTTTGTACAGGAAAAATATACCTTAGAACAGGATACAAGGATGATTTTAAAGTATGCTCAGTAGTAAGTTTTCATCTTTTCTAAAAAGTAAAAAGGCAAACCCTATGGGTAAAATTCGCCCTATTTCTCATGCATAAAACCTAACAGGCAAGGAAGCAGTGTGATTCCTCTATGCAGGAAGGGAGGATTAGTTTCCCGGGACTCCTGCAGATCAACATCTACAATGATTTGGGGGTAAACTCAGGTCTGGATCATCAGATCTCAAGAGGGATGTTGAAAGGATAAATTCATCTATGTGTCTGAGGTCTCAGATGTAAATGTGAGAAAATAATTACCTTAAGAGGTGAATCACAGAAGACTGAGTCCTGGTGGGAATAGTTGGGGCATTCTCTTTTGTTAACCAGGCAGGCAAGCTTAACACCTCCAAAGGAAAAATTTGATTTCTAAGTTCTTTCAAGAATACAAATATTATGCATGTAAATTAAGCACTGTTTATTTTAACATCTGTGGACAACAGCGGCAGAAACTATACCTGATCTCCCTCAGAGGAAGTTATGCATTTGTGTTTGCAACTAAGTACAGAACTGTTTTACTTCTACTCTCCTTACCAGAAATTATTGCAGTGAGTATTGATCATACTCACTAAATAATTTTTCTTTAGTGTACCTTGGGTAAATATACTTGCCTTAAACTTATCTGAACAGGTCAAGTTTTATACATCACAGTTCCATTAGTCAAGAAGTTAACTCTCCTCTTATTAAAATAATGTTTTGGCTTGTTTTTTTCCCTAACACTTTCAGAAATACTGAAGTTTAGAATAACCTAATTCCTAGATTAACTGTTAATGTATTTTAAAAATTTTAAAGTATATGTGCAACATGTAGCACCTTCTGACCGTTTAAGTAAGGCAGAAAGCTGTTACTAGGGGCTGATTTTTATAGCACCTTACTTTCTTCATTCCTTGTGATCAATTTCTTTTGACAAACTGGTGAATCATCACCAGTGAGCTACAGCCTTGGCTACTCCGAAATATAATGATCAAGGACACTGCAGAGCTGTTAACCAGCACTTCCCTTCACTCTCCTGCTTTTAATGTGCTTAACGAAATACATGGTTTTTACCTGTGCATTTATGACCTCTTCCATTCCATTTGTCTGCTAAGCATCATCATTTGTCTTGTGACTTTTTCTTCAAATGAGCTAATCATTCTGTATCAGTTTGGACTGAGATTTGAAAATAACCTCTACTGCTTAAATGGTGATGAAATTATGTCTACAAAACTTGTCCAACCATGTCATTTTAACGTCTACTACAAAATTAGTCAGGGCTTGTCTACATGACAAAGTTCTATTAGCAAAGTGTGAATCTGAGGTTCTGTAGCACATCTATGCAAGGTTTTTTTGTGAACATTTGCATTTTGTGATTGTCTATATGGTCTGAAAAGAGATTTACTATGTAAAACTGGAGGTACGCCTATGCAGGTGTGTAACATTTAATTCTATTACTGACCTGACTTATTAAGTCATATACATAGTACCAGGGTAATGAGCTTAAAATATTTTCTGCTTTTCTTTACAAATTCACTCTACTTTGCATTTTGTTTCCAAGAAATATTTTTGTATACTCAAAACACTAAAAAAGAATACAAAGACATGGCACTTCATGGATTTTCTTCCATCTTGCAATGCCTGTCTTGTTGCCATCTTAGGTGGTGCCTGAACTGGTCGCCATCTCCTATAAATCATACTTTCTCCATATCTACCTATTTTTACAAAATGATGAAAACGCTTCTTCACTGAGTAAAACTTTTTCTCTAATTACTGTGTTCTTCACTGGATTTCCTGATTTTGCTGCCAATATGCTGTGGGCCATGGCTGTCCAGTGTCTCCTGACATTCCCCCCTTTGAGTAAAGTATTGCAATTACCATCAACATAGAGGAGATCAGAATCAGATTCCAAGTTCAAAGAAAAAATTTTTTTCAATGAAAGCATTTCTCCAACAGATTAAAATTTTCCATTTCCAAGAAACAAACTTGAAAAAAAAGAAACAATCACTGAAGATGGTTGTACTTCTATTTTTTCTTAATATACCATGATATTATCTGAAACAGATCTGAACATTGTTGATAACCAAATTATGCTCTTTTTTGCATTTTTAATATTGAAAGGCTCTCTCTTGACCATTTCCAGTGTGAATACCACACTGGATTCCCACTGAATACCACATCTAATCTTCAAGTTTAGAAATACATTAACCATGCAGCAGTAGACAGATACTGCTTAAGGATCATTCACGACACATTTTTAAGATATCCTTTAGATCACCTAATTAAAACTATACATGGATCAAACTGAAATAAAACCAGCAGGTGCATCCATTTTTTAACATGTGATCTGTTTTTCCTAGAACTTCTTGCTATAGCATCCACTGAAAATTTCTACTTCATTCTGAAGACAAATGATCAGTATGTGGTCGTATCTGCCTCCCAAAGTGCAGAAATCTCTCGCTAAAGAAAGAACTTTTTTTGGCTTATCCCAATCTAACAAACAACTTAAGCACATTAATAAACTTAAGCACCTGTCTCCAAGTGATTTCATACCTAAAATGTGAGGTGAGGGGGCAGCTAGGCATTTAAAGCTGCATACATAAGTGCCTTAGTGGACTGTGGCCACACAGCTTATTTCTGTACAATTTATGGATCTATGTTCCGCTTGGAAATCTGCTTTTTACATATTTACTTGGAGAAGTTTATCAGCCATATTACTCAATTATGAAATATTTGAAGCACTTGGGAAAAAAAAACAAACAACAAACCAAACAAAAAATTCCCACAGCATAATATTACAGTACCTGGCGACACCAAGCTATTCCAGTCTATCCTAGTAAGTCTTCCTTTGGAAAGCATGTGATGCATATTAAAAATCTTTGCAAAGCCTTTACTACAATAATCTTGCAGAAACAATCCTTGATTACTCAAACTAGTGCATTTCTGCCTTCAGAGAAACCTTCCACAAACACTGTATTTTTACATACCATCTCTGGGCAGCAGTGAAGCACTTCTGCCCTATTTAGCACTATTTTTTTAAATTATCTTGAACTAAAAAAAAAACCAAACAAAAACCAAAACACTAAATATTCTTTTCTTTGTGGCAACATATATCTAGTCCTATCAATTTCACATCTCAGCAGTAGATGAATGCAAGTTTAGTCAGACTCTTGAGTAGTGCATATAAAACATCATGAGTAAAATTTCATCAAGTGACATAAAGCCTTTAATATCTTGGCAACCAAAGCCAGTTCAGAGTAACTCAGAAAAAAATTCTTGTCATTATTTGATGGCCTATGGTCTGAAGTGAACTATAAATAGTTAGAGAATCAAATTGTTAAACACTTTGCTTTAAAAAGGTTGCTCATATGAAACAGATTGATCTTACAGAAATAGCTTTTAGCCAAATTCTTCTTATTTCACCAAGTCATATTCTAAGCCTTTATAAAATGTAGTCCACACTCCAGGAAACTATATTCTGTATCTCCTGTATGGCTTCACAGTTATTTCAGCTGACAATTGTGTCTTAACATCCCTTTCCTTTGAACAAGATTTTCAATAAAATTTACCTAATTCAGCTGTAGTTCTACATGGGCAAGAGTCCCATCAACATTTACTTTCTAGCTTTCATTTTATGAGAAAACACACATCATGTAAAATTTATACAAGCAAATTCAGTAAATTACATCCCCCTGTTTGACACTGAAACACCGTAGGACATGAATACTTGGAACCTCCAAACCTATTGCTTGAAAAAACACACCTTTCCACAGCAGTCTTGTTGAGCTTAATTGCCTTTTGTCCATCTACGGTAATCATGCACTTTGTGTTAATAGCAACCTTTATCCAGGGAGACACTACTAAAACAACAGCAATGAATGTAAAAATCCTCTGTGGGTACAGATACATTACAAGGTATGTGAGACAGCGTAGCGAAGTGGTATGTATACGCAAACATTATCAAACAATTGGAGCCCTACCGAAATAAGTGTGATCCTACAGGAAAGGACTTTGTACTGATGACTTTTAAAGGAACTGTGCAGTAATTCAGACTGAATGAACTACACTGGGGACCAGGACTGTGTAGCAGTTTTATATATGTAGTTGCTGCTCAGGGAATAAAGGCAGAGAGACCAGTGCATAAGTAGCAAATGATAGAAATTAAAACCACAATCATAGAACCAGATGGGAGGAAGAAAGCCAAAAATGCAGGGAAGTGCAGGACAACTTTTCATAAATCAGATGCTTAATGACATATTCATGACTAATAAATGTGTTGTGCTGCTGTGTTTTTGTTTTTTGTGGGGGGTTTTTGTTTGTTTGGGGTTTTTTTGTGTGTTTGGTGGGGTTTTTTAATGTAGATCATTAGCTAAGCATTAAATTGAATAGAGTTGTGACATTTTATACTAGCTGAGTATGTGGCCACCCAATATCAAGACAGTAATAACAGGACAGCACCAGATCAGACAATATTTCCTTTAAGATGTACCAGATCCAACAGCTGAGGCCAGGACCTGTCAGACACATGATCTGTTAGTGAGCCTGTACTAATTTCTGAATTATCATTGTGCTGATGATGGCTTGTGACACAAAGAATAATCCTGATCAGCGTAGCCAATGCTGAACACAATATTTTTAAAGAAAGATTAATTCAGAAGTCTTCCCAGGTTATACATCTGCCTCTCTAATTCACACTTACTCAGAAAGTAAAGACTTCTCTCTCTGGCATATTTGTGGGTGAGCTCAGAGCAGCTTGCTAAAAAATACTAGTTAAGATGATAACTGCATTTTACATACTGTATATACAACTATAATTGGAAACACATTGATTCATCTGCATAAAATGTCATCTACCAATTGTTTAACTTTGGGCAGTAGAAATTGATTTAATTTAGAGACAATACATAGGAAGACATTTTCTCCTTGGCTTTATTTCTTTCTCACCTTGTTTTCCCTTTGCCACATGAGTTCTGAAGCCTTTTAACCTTTTCTTTCACAACAGATTCCTCTCCTTTTTAAAAAGCAAGCAAATTCTTCCCCTGTGGAATTTTACTGTACTTCAGAATGGCTAATGGCAATGATACAGGGCTTAGGCTATTCGTACAACATTATTCGAGTCAGCCAGCCAGGTTCCCAAGATCTAAAGTGTGACTCCTTTTCCGTCTTTTCTAACACTAGGCATTTTCTCAGAAACAGTCTGAGAAAGTTGACTGTACTGTTTTGAATCATCTTCATTGTTCAGGGCTTTTAGGCACTGACAAATTGGCACCTTGGAGCTGATTTCCTCAGTTGTTCTGTGTGTGTGCCTATGTGGTAGTAGACAAATCAATGTTTCTGTCCAGTTGGCTATTTAGGTTTTTTGATATGCCATCTGTGTCCTGATAAACTGAACTCACATGTTTGACACATGGAAATAGCACATAAACCAGTTTAAGGAGATGAATAATACCCAGATTCAAGCTCTTCTTAATTATGCAAATGGAAATGCTGTAGACACAAAAGCAAGGCCCCATAAAAGGGCAATGTTCTGAAAAAAACTCCGAACCAAAACCAAACCAAAGAAAACAACAAACAAACAAAGACTCAACTCTCCTCTCAAAGCAACCAACCAAACAAAAAAACTTACATCCAACCCCTCTCTCCAACAAAACAAACAAAACCCAACAACCTCTCACATTATCACATCAACTCCCAAAATGACTATCCAATTTGGTAATCATATGGTACACCCACATTCTTTGAAAATCCCTGTGCAAGAACAGTGGAAAACCTCCTAAGACAAAGAAATACAGCTAGGAGAAGGTAAATTATCATAATGTGGTAAGAAACCACTTGAGCTTCAAGTACCAGCTCCATGTGTTCTCTGAGGGATCTCTAAATTTAATGGAAATATAACACATCCTGAAACGACTCAGTACTACAGATTTTGACTGGACTAAAATGCATTATTTCTTTGCCATGAAAAGATTTTTTTACGAGCTATAAGTTATGAGCATAGCAGAGGATACAGACTTTAGATTGGATGGTATGATTTTACAGCACAGTATGTTGCTAGATTCTGGCACTTCAAAAGGATTGATTTTTTTTTTTTCAAGTCTCCTGTTTTAGCTGGAGGCCATGCAGATATATTTTGCTAGCGAAAGGGTTAATAGATTCAACCTTTTGAAAAATGTACTTCTTTACACGCATATAATATGATGGATAGTTAACTGCATGCACATTGGTAAACAGAGGTGAAAAACAAATTAATTGGAAGGTATAGAGTTTATTGTTTGTTCTCTGTTTGATAGATGGATCTCATTATTTTCATTGGACAGACAAAGCCATAACAGTTTCCAGAGAAAGGAGAAGTGGCAGCTCCAGGAAACTGCTTACAGATGGACACCCAGCAGGCTAAAAATATTACTTCTGTCCACCTCATCAATAAACTGCCTCTATGCAGAATGGCAATTATTCTTTTCCTGCTTGTGTTGCCCTTTGTGAGGCCTGAAGACTGTTATTGATAACAGGGTATGGAGTGCAAAATATATACAGTAACTCAAACTCATTTACTATGGTAAATCCATACTGGCTAGCAATGATGCCTTTTATGCCATTATTTAAAATGGCAGTGTGCACTCATCAATGTCCAAAAGGATTAAGTTGATCCTGTGTTTTGCTACTAGCCTATTAATGATTAATGATACACAGTTATTATTCGCCTATTTTAGACGTAGCACATTCTGAGCCGAAATAAAAAGAAAACTCTGTGTTATGGCTTTAATAGACAAAAATTTGGCAAGCAGCAGGATGCTTCTGATCTTTCTTTCACCCCAGCGCACACACAGGGACAGATCCTAATTGTAACAGTGCATAACCTGGAGAAGACAGGTTCCCCCGGGGTGAAGGCAAGGGGACTACAAATGTGCTTTGCTGGGGTGTCAGCAGTGCTGTCAGCCAGCCCTGACCATGGGGTGGAACAAGATTCAGGTAATGCAACAAGCCAAGAGACCCTTGGAGCCAAAGCTGTCTCAGAAAGTGACCACAAATGTCTTCTGTATGAATTGTTGATATGCACAAATGGCTTATTTTTACATTTACAGTCCTCTGCCTTTTCACCCAAATACATTTTCTGAATGCACAGCAAACTGAACTTATTCTATCTGAAGAAGTATGATCAGTGTTCTTTATAAGAATCCATATGGATCTGCTGACTACACAATTGAACTTCATATGAAAGAACCTATTTAAGGTTTTCGATATTTAAATGTTAATTTCTATGTGGCACATACATCTGTAAATGAAGAAATACTAAAGGCACATTGTTTAAACATACCACAGTCACACAAAGGGAAATATTGTAAGAGCTGGAATGTGCCTGACAATAGGTGCATGACAATAGATGATTTCTGCCCATAAAGTAGGCTTAGATGGACTTGATCTTATTCATCCTAAAGGATTTTTTTCCTTTTTCAACAAGCGAGCTATGTGACAGGAAATGTGAATTTGATCCATAACAAAACTATAACTTCATGAGATCCAAGGTGAACTGCCCTTCTGAAATTAAGAAAGTTAAGATAATTAGAAAAAATGGAAATGCAGAGCTGAGGGCAGATGTAGAGGGCTACAGTCAGAAGCCACTAAAGCCAGTGGAAGTACTGCCATGTACTCAAGTACAGTCAAATATTAGCTTGCTTTTTCAGAGAGAATACACCTACAGACACAAAGTTACACCTGTGTTGCTGGTGCTGCTACTACTACACTGCACTGCTACTGCTACACCTTACAAAGATTCTTTCAGCTGTGCAGTTTATAAAAATTTGCAAGTGGAATGAAATATTCTGTATCACATGTTTTAAAACAATCCATGAAACTATCTGTTCGTATTTCTGGTCACAGAAGCCCTGTTGCTTCATACAGAACACTCAGTCAGGGATCCTACACCTGCACTAGATTAGTTATACTAAATTTGTTAATCTATGTTAGTACCTGAGAAGCCCACCTCAGAAGCTGTTCTGTATACGCACACAAACCTAACCTTCCTAAGAATTAGTAAATTCACAAATACATACCCAGTACTACAGAATCATTAAACATGTATTAACAAAAAGCTCAACCCCCACCAAAACCCTAAAAGTGTGCATGTTTCCCAGCTTTTACCAGAACTTGTTTTGGACTTGGAGCTCTGCAGGACCTAGAAAGTAAGGATGCTGGTTCACTTATTACAACTTTATAGCTGGTCTTCATTCAAAAGCATTTTTAATGCCCAGAGTGACATTCAATACACAGTGAAGTTATATGTCTAATTTCTATTGAAGAACCACAAGATACTAATTTCTAGTAAAAGAATTAAACCTATAATCTTTAGAGGACTTTAGATTTGTTTGTTTGTGGTTTTGGTGGGGTGTTTTTTGTTTGTCACTGTTTTATTTTTAAGGACACAAAGGCTGCCTAATAGGCATCATCTGTTTTCCTTTACTACTGTCTGGGCTATCATCAAACAAGCAAAATGAGGATAAGATCAGTAAAATCTAAAGTTACTGGAAAATTTACTAGCTTTGTAAAATAACGAGAAGATAAATTTTGAGTCTCTCTCTTTTAGAACTATTGTTACATCATTATGTCTATCCTGCAGCAATTCACATTACCATGGTTCAGTGTTGGATTATTTTACCAAAATATTGTTTCATCAAGATTTCACAGTCTTGCTCTAGTAAGAGAAAAAAACAAGTAGATTCTTAAGAGTTTGCACTCTCCATAAATGAAACATCACAGTGCTTTAAACTGAATACTTCTCGTGTCCATGCATTTATGCTCTGCTAGGTTTTATGACATTACTTGTCTCACAAGTAAGATCAGGTTACTGGTCTTAGCATTCTTACTGTTCTCCTCACACAGTTATCTCTGCTATGACCTAGATGAATTACTTTTGCTCCCTATCTTTCATGTGTTAGCAAATAACTTTGTTTAATTTTATTCACAGTCCTAGAAGCTTCTATTATTAATTCAAGCCTAAAAAAAACAAGTAATTTACCTATAAACAGAGCCTTTTCCCAGCAAGTTTATGAGCACACGTACAAATTAGAATTATTATTTCGACCATGCAATAAGGTTTTCTTAGAGTTCTCTAATCACTTTTAGAATTACATTGTAATGAAAATCTATTAGTCTTATAATAGTTTACATACTACTAAAGCAGCCTTTCTAATGTAACTAAGATATCAGGGCAGGAGGGAGAGGAGAAATAACCTTTCAGCATTTCTAAATAAGATAGATAACGCATGAGTGGCCAAAATGTGTCTTAAACAAAGTTATTTTCTTACATTTATGAAATGATTCTTCGATTTATTTATGTCCTGGTTCCAGCCAGGACAGGGTTAATTTTTGCAGTAGCCAGGAGGGGGCATGGCCAGGAGATTATTCTATACCACCTCACATCACGGGGGAGGGGAGAAGGGGGTCCTTCCAGTCAAGTGAGCTGGCAGAGGGAGCTGTTGGATATTCTCCTGGGGGTTCCACGTGAACTTTTCTTGTACCCTCTGTCATTAGTATCATTGCTGTTACTGTTCATCTTTTAATCCCATTGCTGTTTCCAGTAAGTTGTTCTTATCTCAACACATAATCTTTACCTTTTGTGCCTTCAACTGTCTTCTTCATCCCACTGCAGGGGGAGGGAGAGGGGGAAGCAGGAGAGCAAGCAGTGTGTAGTTTGGAGAGTGCCATTCCTAAACTACAACAATGTTAGGAAGTACTACATGACCTCTACTTGTAGGTCACCACCCATATACAAAACAGGCATAAACTCCAAAGCACAAATGAGCTGCTATACTTTAACAGATTCATCCTTCTATTTTTTACTATTAATTCATCACTAGATGATGCTCATTTATTAATGCAAATAAAAAAAATTAATCGTTATTTAATCTTTAAAAAGAAAAATTGATGTCTAACAAGCAGTGGGCAAAGTGGAAAAATACCCAAACTCAATTCAGTTTCAAATGGGCTTTTCTATTGTCATGCTCCCTTCACATATCTCCAACAGTTCTTCCAACATGACACAACGAAATAGATAGGTGTAGCTGACTGCTGGAACATTTTAATCTCTATTCCTAGAAATGGATGTTTTCTCAGTAAAGTATGTTAAGATGCATTTTTTCTAAACATAAAAGTTTTGCCTTGCTGTAGGACTCCATCTGTAGAAGAAAATTTTTAATAGACAAGGAACAGCCAGAAATTGTAGTTTAAGCTTTTGTACCAGAAATTTTGTTACCAATAAAAGCTAGATGCTGCTTCCAAAATGTAATACTGATGAAAGATTGTGTAGCTATTGATATTCATTAAAGTCATCCTGTTGTCTTGAATGAGATTTGGCTAAGACTCAAACCTCCACAAAAAAAATCCAACAAAACAACACCTCAGAAAACCCATTCATTACTTATACAAATAAAAGAATTAAATATCTGAGGAAGTAACAACAATATTATTCCATGTCCTCTGCATCTAGGTATCTATAGAAAGGAAAGCACTCACTGGCTAAATATTGTCTTCCATTGCATTTGCATATGCAAATATGTAGGCACACACTGGATTTTCATGGCAATACAAATATGTTTTATATACTACTTACATATTGGGTGGGGATAAGTAGGCAAAAAGAGGAAGGATTTCGTGTAGTAACCCTGACCTTGGCCTAGCTATTTTGAAAACTGCATTCTATCAATTCTTATTTTTTAAAAGCGAGTTAAATGTAATTTAAAAAGAATCAGCTAAACCACTATAATCACTACCATAAAAGAACCATTTAGCCTCATTTTTAAGCCTCTGAGTGAGACAAAAGTTACTAGGTTACCATCCCTGTTTTCTATCAGTAAAGAATTAAGCTCCTGTGCCTGAGGTTTCCAGCAGTTGTTCAGGCAACAATATGTATGATAAGAAAAAGTAGAAGCTGATTCATTTCATAAGTGTCCAAATGAACACAGTGCAAAGTATGAATTTTGTTGCCAATATTATTTAAACTTTCTGACAAGATGGCAATAAACCATTAGCACTGTAGCATATTTCCCATGAGTCCGTATCTCATTGCACCATCACAAACCAAGTCCAGCTTTCTGTTGAACAAAGCAAACGCACAGGCCATTTAATATGTGTGCTCCTGGATTCTGGCCCGAAGGTCTAAAAGAACATTTTCATTTTGTATGGCATGGTAAAACAAGTGTATTACTTTTTAACTCCACCCTGTCATTATTTAGTTAATTATGGATATAAGAAGCTTCCTGAAGGGGCAAGTATATAGGAAAAGGCAGATAAAGAGGAAAACCACATCCTACAGAGGTGTTCTCAGATATCCTGAGGCTGTCCCTCTGAGATTCTAAAGAGGTTGGCTGTATGCACTGGAGCCAAATTGAAAGCCAACTGAAGCTTTTCTAAAGACAGAAGAATGTAAATATGAATGTCATGCCCTAGGGGAAAAAGAAAATAAACAAAAAAACCAAAAACAACAACAACCCCCCCCTTAACTATTTAAAAGCAAATAAAACTGCTCAGTAGGATATATCCTCAGTTTCTGAAGGTTGCTGAGCTCTCTCAGAACTTCCAAGAAAAAAGGAAAACAAGACAAAACAAAACAAAACAAAACACATAAAGCACTAGAAATTAAGTCACCTAAATCAAATGTAAAAATCCTTTTTCTTACTGGAGGTCAAAAAGTTTTCTCAAAGGCTTTAACAAATACACTATAGTGTTTTCTATACAAGAAAGTGAGGAAAAACTCCAAAGTGGAAAAGACCCAACAAATTAAGATACAGGTCACAGTCCAAAAATTTCCTACTATTGGCATAGACGTATATTGCAGCTAAAGAATTCTAGTAGATAAAGAAAAACTTTCAAAGTTCGACAGATGGAAGGAACACGTCACTGTCATAGGTGTCTGAATTGAAAATTACCAGAGCACAATATTATTCACTTATTTAACCTCTAACAAAGTAAAACAAATGATAGCAAAGATCCTGATCCCTTCAACCCTCTAAATTAGTTCCAGGAAGAGCAGCAGTCATTCAGTGAGTGCCAAGAATCAAAGAATACATGGACTGGAAACAGTACATGGACTGCAGACTGGGATGTCTACTGACGGCGCAAAAATAGCTGCAAGAAGAGCAGCATAGCATGTTACCAATATGATGTAACATGTAATTTAAAAGGATTATAAAATGAAGAAACAGCCTCCTCAACTACCCATATTAATGATAAATGGCCATTTTGCCATAACGCCACTTCCTTGCATAAAACTGAAATAAGTGAATATTGTCGCTTTGCTAATTAGTCATAAGAAAAAGATATTAAACGTGCCAAGCTTGAATATTTTACTATGCTAGGCAGAAAAAAATTAATTACTGAAGATGATATAAATATGTAATTATTGAGTTTAATCTATAAATATGGAAATTATAACTCATAAAACTGGTAAAACTCTTATTTCTCTATTTTGCCTAAGCAGTATGAAACAGAAATAAAAGTATTTCCAGCAGTTTTACAAGCACAAAAAGAGCTCTTGGGAGCCTTTTCTGCAGTAAGCACACACAGACCAAGGCACCAATGGTCTCTCTAATCCAAATATTTGCCAGGCACCATTGCTTTACCTTGAAATCTTCCAGCTGTTGATGACTCAGCTTTTGAGCTATGAACTAATAGCATCATTCCCCTTTTCAGTATTAGAAAAGTGATACTGTCTGTTTTTAAAAAGTCTCTTTGTGTTGCTGCAAATGTCTAGACTGAAAAAAAATGTGAAAAGTCTTCCAGAAGCATCATGCAGCAAGGTCTAATAATGCATATAAAATTATTTTTAAATTACTATTTGAAGATTTTCTTTATTTAAGGATTGCTTTTTTTCTATTACCAATTACTTTTGAGTGGTAGCTTTCAGCTGACACAACAAAAACATTTTTGCAAAGGGATAAAAACTACTACTGATGGACAATAAGCCACTTTACCTTTTTTTTGACAGAAAACATCACTGGTTTTGGATGTACATCCCAAACAGTCAAAACCACCAAGAGGTTCAGAGATACATGCTCAGAAACATTAGCAATTGACACAAGAGCACTAGTACTTGATGGTATACAAGTGAAATATTTTAATGGTATTAAGTTGCCTAAAGACCTCTGGAAGAGGTTCCTGATCTTTACTAGCTGTTTATCTGCTTTTGAAAAATACTAATTCTTATGAGATACTGACTTCTGCTCTCTCTAATGAGCTGCAGTCTTTAGTAACAGAGATTAGATATTAAAAACAAAATATGAAGGACACTGAAATCATACAAGTCATTGGTTTAAACAGAACAAAAGCATTTTACCATTTAGTCCTACTGGAGGCAAGCTGAAGTATCAAATTATATCATGGCTAGGCTTCGCAAACGAAGATTTGGGAAGGGCTCTACCCACGCTTGCTACAAGCGCGCTGATGGCTAAAA
>JAWMRA010000113.1:63714052-63729776 GCA_035584735.1 Pseudotriccus pelzelni
TGATCTGGTAATCACAGTGGGGTTGGATCAAGGGTTGGACTTGATGATCTCAGAGGTCTCTTCCAACCCAGTTAATTATATGATTCTATGATTCCTCTTTATTCCATGCATTTTGTTGCGGAGGTCACCAGTTATAGGTTGGTATGAATAGTATGTGCCATATTTCAGTGATAGTACTACTTAGAAAAAGAATATTCTAATCTGATCTTCATCTACCATAACAGGTCTCATTAAAATTCACTAATAGATTTATTTGCATTTTTCTTTGAATCCCTATTGTGTGCAAAGATTTTGTAGCTTCCTCTAACTATATATGATATTAAAGCAGTTCTTCAGCTGTGAAAGCTCTAGTGCCCCCAGTTTAAGTGATCACTAGAGAATAACAAATTGAAGCTTTTGACTAGATAGCAAGAGGGAAAACAACCAACCTACAGGGAAATAATACTTTAATACATGATAGGAAGAGAAAACAGATAATCACCTTCAAGAAGAAACTGAGTAATTTCATCTGCAGTTTTGTAGCTTGATATTTTCATGCTATCCATGAAATGCCAGCAGATCAGTGTTCTCACTTCAATACTGTATTCTAGGGCAAGAATGAGACTTTGATAATTTGAATGCACTTTGATAGTGCATCAAATTAATTTAGTCCTGAAGAGCAAAATGGTTGTGTTTCTGAACCATAACCGGATGGCACAGAGAATACATGAAATAAAAAATGAAAGCTTTATTCCACTCCTTCAGAAGCCAATCTTTATAATGCTTTCATTAGCAGTTAAAAACCACTACTTTGAAATAGAGAAAAAATGGATTTTATGATCCTGAATACTATGGGGTATAGTTTTGCTTCCCCATTTTACTGAGACACAAACTAAGAGTTTGTTTTATTGGTGTTAGACTTGTAAAAGGTTTGTTTGTAAAAGAGCCAAAGAAAAATATAAGCCAAAAGAGCTGTAGGATTCTTTTTTGTCTTCCAACCAATGGAAAAGGAAACTTTTTCCTACCTTTAAGAAAGAAAAGTGATAAAGTACACTTTTCTCTAGAAGAAGACAATTCTAGTAGTCTATGCAAGAAAGGGAAATTTTTTCTCCTGTGAATGTGAGTAAAATAAGTTTGTTTATAAAACAAACAAACAAACAAGGAACCCAGACAAAGCTGTGTCCAATAATGTACACATCACAATACATACCAAAGGAAATTTCCTTTATGCAAAATACTAGATTGCTACCTGGAATATGAATTTTACTCAAGACTCCTAATCCACAAGGAAATCCTTTAGGATCAGAGAAATCCAGACAGAGAAATGTTTTATTTTCCTATCCAAACACAAGCTATAACTTTACCTACACTTTGTCAACTTGGTGCATTTCATCTTCCAGATATAAACACTTCAGTTGGATGGAGCAAACTGCTTCCTCCTGCTTGTTTCTCTCCAGTAAGTAAAAAGTGGGTCTAGACAACCAGGCGAGTGAAATAAGGCAAGCTGTTCTGATTGTTAAGGCAGCATTACGAGCAAGGAATACAGCAGAATTATGCTGATAACAAGCTCTACACTTCAAGCACTGTAAAAGCAGGGAGCACGTAAAGGGGTGAGAAAAGAGAAGAAGTGACTTGGAATAGTCAAAACAGTAATGCATTATTTTCTCTATTGCACATTTCAATGGTAAAGAGCAGCACTAAGAACATACTTTTCCCACGTATTTTTATCTATCCACCCTGAGAATATCAGACGGGTACAACACTTTATAAAAGAATAAGGAAGAGAAAAAATACTTTGATAATTTTTCTACCTGCAATGATGATAGTTCAGGAAAACCTGACTTCAGATACCATAAGGACATACCCTGTAACTATAACATGGTTTAATCTGATATCCTGATATCTAATACTTTAAAGACCTATCTTTGATATTTCCCTGGTCAAAGATTATTGCATGCCTTCTGTTTCCAGGCTTCGCATCAGTTGTTATTCAAATTGTCCCAGGAAATTTAGGCTATTGCAAGACTTGAGATTATATCTGTCTTCTCAGTAAATGTTCAGTAGCATGATTGCTCTTACTTAGCATAAAACTTCAAGGGATCACTTGCCAAATAACAGATGCTTTAATATTTGGTGAATACTCATCTCAAGTCACTGATGGATATATACTGCCTTACTCTCCACGTGTCTAAGCACAGGCCAAATGAATGATCCCACAGTAAATCATGTACTCTTAGTTATACAATTCAGTGACTGAAAAATCTTTGCCTATTTTTACTAACCAGTACTAGCATACACACTAAGAACTAGGAAACAAACAAATGAAGAGTGATCAATTATTCTAGCAGAAAAAATCTTGAAATAAAAAGATTCTTGTTGTAACAGTTGTTTTACCCCTCTTCCAGCAGGATGCTTTCCAGATGAGCAAATGCTCAGGAGAACAGGCAATCCTTATGGACTAGTAATCATTCTAATGAGCTTGTCACAGAGAATTTTAAGAGTTTCAGAGCCACAGACTCCACAGCTTACTACAGCCTAAGTGCTAATGCAGATTGGACAGTCCTCCTGCTGACCACAACCCTATCTCTCCAAAATCATAGACTGAATCTCACTTTAAGTCCCAGTTAAACACAGCTTTTTCTCCTGCCTATGATTTTCAACTTGCCTTTCCAGGTGGTTGTTTTATGATCCAAAACAAAGGGAAACTGTCTCAGCCATTGCAAGTACCCATTACTGGTCCTGAAGGGCATATGGCTGGCAAAGGAGCCAGACAAATAAAAAGCCAAGCAGAAATTGTGACACCTGAACCATTTGAAATTTTGGCTTAACATACTAGGGAAACTACAGTGAACTTCATAACACTATTAATTGCTCACAAATTGTCAAGATATCAAGAAATCTTCATACATGGTTTTAATGAATGGTTAGAACAGGAAAAAAGGTGAGGGAGGGGAAGAATGATCAAAACATATGGAGTTTCTCATAAATCAAAACAGAAGCACATAGATCAAGATGCTAAATTAAAACCTAAATTGTTTAAGGCTGCCCAGAGTGGTTGTAGATATCTCCTTCTCTGGAGATATTCAAAACTCGCCTGGCTGTGAACATGTGCAAGCTGCTCTAGGTGAACCTGCTTTAGCAGGAGGTTGGACTAGATGGTCTCCTGAGGTTCCTTCCAACCCCAACCATTCTGTGATTCTTCAAGTTGTCTGTATTGAATCAAAAACATGATTGGGTTTTTCATTTCAGAAACCATTTGCAAATCCAGTTCAGCTGTAAGCCACCAAAAATACGTAAAAAGGTTTCATCTTCCAACCTAGGCAGTTGGTGAAGTTATTCCTGTTACCCTGACAACCTGTCAGCATTCATGCCCCAGTGAAATTCCCAACTGAGTTGTTGATCAGGCAGTTAATAATTTAGATGTTTCCTTCGTTTGTGGGCTTGTGTTTGTCATTAATGACAGAGAAGCAAAAAGCTCTTCATCTAGTTCATAAATGGGACAACACCAGTTCTTAAACTAGCCAAATCCCTTCACATGTCTTTGCCTGGAACCAGACCTGTTTACTCCATAGTAAAAACAAAGGACAAGAGCTCTGCTCCCATCAAGCCTATGCCTTGAATATACCTGGAGTTATCATTATTACCTTCATCCTTTTTAAGTGTTGTTTTATTTCAAACTAGGATGTGGAAATACTTAGTATAGAGGTAATTGCCACTGTTATCAGCCTTTTTCCAACACAGCACTGTCACTTCACTGACAAAAACCTTATTACATGCAGCATAAGGTTTCACTTTTTTGTGCAATCTCTCTATTGAGCAGAGCAGATGAAATAACATATAAGGCTAGATAGCACTCTTAAACAAAACCTTGAGCAGGGAAGGCACTGTACATCCAACTCTTCAAGGAATCTTTTCCTCCTTATTTTCCTCGTAGTCCTAAGATACACCGAGTTCTTCTCTTTTCCTTTTTAACCACACTTGGCAAAGATGAGATATTTGCCACAGTGATGCTTATTCCTGCACATCCAAACCCAAATACCAGTGCAGCTGTATGTGGGAGTCAAGGCTATGAAACAGTTGAAATAATGATGTCTTCGGCTCATAAAAAAAAAATAAATTACCCAATAGGACCAAATGTGTTTTGCCGCAATATGAATAAGTGGCAATTTCCTGGGTGCTCTGAGTTCTGCAGCTTCTTCATAATTGAGTCCTTCATTAGCATTTTTTAAGCATCTCTTCTCGTTTTCATTGCTTCACTGAAAGAAAATTATGCTTCAGCCTTACTTTATTTCCAACATTATTACAAGTCAATATTCAGCCCCCCCACCCCTCTCCCTTCAAGATTAGGATCCTCTGTTAGGAAAAAAAAGACATCCTCTGAAAGCCTGGTTTCTACAAAAAATACATTCACAATTTCAAGAAAACGAAACCTGAAATTTCAGAGTGGCTATATTCTGGTACTATCAGGAAATTAAAATAGCATGGCAGTACAAAGACCAGAAAATTAAATTCTCTAAGAATGGTTCAGTGCTATCTAACTCCTCAGGCTGAAGGGAATTTAAAGAGAAGTAAGGCTTAAAGTCTAGGTGTGTGTATATTTTAGTTAAAATTCTTTACTTCTCTCCAATGCAGGACCACAGCCTATTCAGAAAGAATTGCTGCCATTTAAAGTTTTTCTTACATGTTTACTAGAACCAATGGGGTCTTTTCTGACATTCTCTGCCTTAATTTCTTTTGCCATATCTCAAATATATTTTTGTGATTTTTCAAAGACCTAACCATATGCAAATACATTTTGGCAACTTTATACATTGCAATTCGAAAAGGCATTGCAATTATGACCATAACATATATAAATTTAAAAAAAACTGAATAATAAAAAGAAAAAAACAAGTGTGTATTTTGGACTGAGTTGTTTTGGGATTTTTTGTTTGTTTGTTTTTAACTGCAGTAACACTTTCTTTAAGAGCAGTAATTCTGGGGAGCAGTTTAAGAGCCTAAAAACATGCATCTAGTGCTTTAAAGCATCCTGCATGTTCCCTAGTTGCTAGTTCTGAAGTGGCTCCCATTGATCACAAAGCCTGCCTGCCCAGCCTCTGTTGATGTCTTAGATGATATGTTATGTATTCCTCTGAAGCTCCTGTTTAGGCACCTGGGTTGCTTCTTTTCAGTTTAGTTTGCCCGTGTAAAATAAGACAGGCAGCAAGGTCTGCCGCTCCACAAAGCTAAAAAGAGGTTTTGAGAGTCATTGATCAGCCTAAGAAATGTGAAGAGGTGGACGAAATTGGTTTCGGTAATTTGGTACATTAGGAAAGTAGGGGATTTGTTCAGGAAGGCATTATACTGTGCGAGTGATGAATGGGGATCAACCTGCGTCACTGAACCAGAATACATAGTCCAAGTAGAAATGAAGTGCTGAAGCACCTCAGGTGGTGTGGTGCCATTAGGAGAGGAGTTAATGAGAAAAATCATGATATGGAGAAACATCAGGAAAAATTAAAGTTGAAAAAATTATAAGAAATGAGGTCTGGCTACAGCCTATCAGAAACTGACTTTGAGCCTAAGGAAATGCACTTTATCTCCCAGGCAGGTGGCCCGGTTTGAGCTCTAGCAGAAAAACTCTTAAGTGCAGATAGGCTATTTTAAGAGAGTATGAAAAGGCAGAATAACCCCAGGAACAGCTTTAAGTTTTTTGTATAGACAGTGAACTATGAGATGCAGTTTAATGAATCAGGATGGCACCATAGAAACCTACTTTTCTTTCCACATTCAATGTAGTAATAAAATTAGATAAATTAAAGTGGAAGGAGCACACTGTATAATAAAAATAGGACAAGGTAGCAATTCTTGGAGGGATATTTTCTAAGTTGTTTACTCCAAGGAAAGTATGCTAATGCCTGTTTAATGCTGAAGTAAAAAAAAAAGCAACCCACAAAACAACCACCCAAGCAACCTCAGAAAGGCTTAAACAAGAAAATTCAGCGCTTTTTTTTTTTTTTAAAGAAAAAGATGCTTTTATAGATCTTTTTTCCAAGTTTATTCACTATGAGCCTGATCCAGCATACACTGAAGCCACAGGGAATTGCGTAAGACACTTGCAGTCTATGAAGAGTTGTTATGACAAGATCTTTCATCCTCAGTAACAAAATCCACATATTTCAATACAGCATTAAAAGATAAACAAATACAAAATCTCTGAATCTACCTAGACTTTTGAATCGGTGGTGGTGCTGTTTCTGGATAATTTAAAAACATATTTTCATTTTAAAAGAATCGAGTTCATTATCTGCAACAGTAGGAAGAAACAAAAAATGTTCCAAGAATGTTTCAGAAACAGCATATTACTCATATTTTTTAACTGTTTGACCATTTGTAACTATTCAAGTCTGCCAATTACTTACAGAATCTCTATTTGTCATGTTTTCTCCTCTAAGCAGTTCACTATTTTATTTTTCTGCTATGATGTTCTGGTTGGATGCTGGCTTCCTTCTGACTTATCTTTCACATCTCGCTGCTGTCCCTGCTAGGCTGGGTCTCATACATTATAAAGAGTTGTTTAGTCTTAAAAACATAATGGAATCTAAATGGACACTTCTGTGTCCAGCCTTAACACACTCAGTGAAGCTTTGTTTCACACAATCTTTCCATAACACTGTAAAAATTGACAAAAAAATAAGGCTGAAGTTGCTTACACAACTCTCCTATAGCTCTCTATATGCTTCAGTTTCATGCCTACTTTTGCTACCAACCATTCAGGAAATGTGTCGCAACTCCTACCTTAAGTCAATTTTTAATCCCTGAAGAAACTGTTCATTCACTGTCACTCTATTTTTCCAAGAAAATCTGATAAACTATTCAGAGATTACCCTGTTGTATTGCATATTGCCCAATACTTCCCTAAAAAAAAGATAAATTACTATGATAAATTATATCTGTTGCTTCTTTCCTTATTTCCAGCTTTCTAATGGACTGGATTGTAAAATCTACTATCCATAAATAGCAGGACAGTTGTGTCAATCTCACTATTTTGCCCCTAGGAAAGTTTGTGGAGTAGAAATTATTAAGCAAACCAATTGAAAATATTAGGAAATAAGACTTCATGTGTGTCTGCTTCTTTCTTCTCTTCCTTTTAAACCTCATAATGAATATCTTAACTTCTGTATGTTGAGTAGATTTTTGTTTGGTTAGAAGGCTGGTTTTTTCTGGTGGTGGTTTTTTTTGTTTGGTTGTTTTTTGGGGAGTTTTAGTGGGGGCATGGTGGGTGTGGGGGTAGGAAGGCAGAGAAATTGCTGCTACATTTTTTGTCATCATATTCCAACCTGGTGGCACTGTTTTCTTTAGTTCATGTACACCTGCTTCCATCAAACTTCATTTAGTGTAAAAGGGAAAAGTTCAGAAAGGATGGTAACCCTGCGATACAACAAATTACTTCTCTAAGAATGTATAAAAAAGCCCAAAACCTCACTGGACTCAGAGCCATATTATCACTTGTGTGCCTTGCGCAACCTCCAGGGATGGCCAACAGCTTGTTCTTGAAAACAGACACAGAGATTCTTCATATTTGCAGAAGAAATTTCTAAAACCTTCAAGTCCCTGAGATTAGTTCAGTTGGTTAGAGCATGGTGCTAATAACACCAAGATTGTCGGTTCAATCACTGAATGGGCCATTTACCTAAGAGTTGCACTTGATGATACTTGTGGGTCCCTTCCAAATCAGAATATTCTGTGAAATATCTGTAATTTAAGTGAAACAATATTTAATACAGTCAAAGTCCCTGGCAAACATTATAACCATGCTCCTGGCCCATCTTATCCAGTGCAAAATGGAGAAACAGAATTGCTAAAAACAAAAAAACCCCCTTTGTTATTTAATGCTATAATTCTATACCAGCAACTCTTGTTTTTAGGATCTCTGAAAGCCATTTTAGAAGGCTTTTTTGCAAGGAAGACAACAAAAAATAAAACCAAACCTCTTCATTCTTACTCAAAAACAAAGCTAAAAGGCCTACTTCAGACAGCTACTTGTGTTTTAAGGTTTCTGCATTGACTGCTTTTAGTTAACATCATAAAGCCAACATTTTGCCTACACTATCTGAGTTTAATCCTAAACACTTTCAGGGAAAAGGAGGAAAGGATGTTTACCTCATAAGAATCACACTAAGATAAAAATGAATTTTAAAGGGGTTAACCAGGGAAGGGATGATAAAGAAAAAAAAAAACAAAAACAAAAACAAAAAACTAAACATAGTTTTAACACTAAATCACTTCATTGATTAGGTTTTTTATTATCAAACTCTATTTAAAATGTAATCTTATTGTATTTCTAAAAATTAAAGAGGATTTGAAGTCTGATGGATTTGAAGTGAATACGGTAGGAAACTCTAAGGTATTTCTATTTTGAGCTACAAAATACTAGCAACAGTTTTTGAAATGTGGTAAATTGGTATGTTAATCAAGGTAAATCAAGCCTTGCATAGGAATTCTTTTTGGAAATAACAATTCAATTTTAATTTCTGTCTAAATTTTGAGGACATAATTGTTTGAAGACAGAGCACCAGAACTTTTCGTTAAGAGACTAATTAAATCCATTCCTTTCTCTTTTTTAGGGAATATTTTAAAATAGCGTTAAATAATATGCACAAGAAAAAGCAGTTCAAGTCAAGGAACAGGGATGCAAGATGAATGAGACTTACAAATAATGGTGCTGTCACAGTTAACAATTTTACTGCTTACTAGAGGCATGGCCAGTTAGCCTAGAATTACTTAGTAGCGTAGTCTCTGCAATCCAGTGGTATTTTCATTTGCAACTCAGCTGCTGGAGGAAAATGCAAGTCTTTTAATGAACTCTGAAATCAACCAGTAAAACACTTTAGCTTCTGAGATAGGCTGACTAGTATCAAGGTGATACATCATACACGCAGGGTGCTGTTCAGTCTACTATGGTACAGTGAACTCAGTCTGCAAAACTACAGTATCCGCCTGCAGATACTTACCAATAAAAGCTTTGCAAGGCAAATGAGAGTGTCTGAGGACAGCTTTAAGATATTTTATTGCTCTTAACTTCACAGAAAGCACAGCAAGGGGTTGAGAGAGGGAAGGGGTTTTCATTACTCCTCTTCATTGACTCCACACAAAATTTGGTTCCCAATATAAATCAGATCCTCCTTCTAACTACCAGCCATTTCCAACTGAGACTTATAAGCAACATCTGGCTGGGCTTTCTAGCAGAAGCATCCGTATTACTTCAAAATACAAAGACTATTCCTATTACTTAAAAATACAACAAACAAACCTGAACAAATTACTATTACTTTGATCAGGCATTTCTGTTATAGTCTCAGATAACAAAGTGATTACAATATACAAGCATTATAGGTTAAAAATACCCCAATTGCCTTTTTTTAAATAACTATGGTCAGGATAACTGTCCATTAATATAACCGTCAATAAAATTATCCTCTGATACTAGACCGCAAGGAAGAGCTAGTGAACAAATTGGATCACCTAGCTTTTTACTCATTCAGGAATTTTATCAGATAAAATGCAAAGCACTCAAATCCCTCAGTCTCTACAAACTCAAACTGTGTAAAAGATTCAGGGAAGAAATTCCTTCCTGAGCTAGTCACAGTAATAACAGGAATCCCAACAGGTTATGAAGCAAAGACAGAGGAGAGATGATGAACATTAACAGTAAACACTATAAAATAGACAAATTACAGAAATTGCTTTCTTAAAAGGAAACATCACTTTAAGCAACTTACATGTTTAAAGATAAGCAAGCTCAGGAGTAGATAAGCATAGGAAAACTTAAAAGTTGATATCAACAGGTACTTCAGGAGGGCTTCAGTTTCCTGCTGATGCTTTTACACTTTTCCTAAGCTAAAGCAAGTAGGGTAAACAACATCCCAGCCAGCATGTTTGGGTCAATGACTGGAGAGAATGGGAAAACAAAAACAAAACAAAGCAAAACCCAAAATGAACAAAAAACTAAAACAAACAAACAAAAAACCAAAACAATAAAAAAAGATTAAAGCCCTTTTATCGAGGGCTGTTGATGACGCCTTGACTACCCGATAGGTAACAACACTGTCAAATCATGCAACATTACCACGGTAAACAGCACAGTGGTACTATGTATATTTTCTCTCTATATTTTCTCTGAACCTTTCTCTGTATCAGTTTTCCATCTTTAAAAGAAAGAAAACAGAAGAGAATCTATAACCTAAGAGAAAAATGCACAAGCCTGAAGCATATTAGATTTACTTGATTGGGTCCTGGACTGACTGGAAAAACGTGAGCAGAGATGGAAAACAAAGCACAGAAACTTTAAAGTTATGTCTTTTAATTTTAAATAGAGATACCTGGAGAATTAACACCACTAAAATAAAACTAAGTACAGTACCTACCTAAGAAATAGGCATCTACACACACGTAACAAACAAATAACATGATAGATGCTAAGTAGTCATAGCATTTGTAAGCTAGCCTTAAATTCTATTTCTGATGCAGCATATCAAAACAAGTTACTCCATACTTATAGTTTTGGTTTCTATCTGTTTTACAGACTGCTTCCAGAAGATTCTCTACAGATGTGATCAGAGATTGTTTGTTTGAAAAGGCCAAAAACAGTGCTAGACTCAATCAACTGTTACTTCATTTGTACATGCAAAGAGGAAATGGATTCAGAGGCAAGAAAATTATAGCAAATGCAAAATATTCTTCAGAAGTCACCCACTGAGAAGAGAAATAGTACAAGTAGTCAGAGCAATTAAATTTTGCACCATCCAGTATTTGAATAATATAGAAAGTGTTTAAGGTTCATGACTATGAGCCCCAGGATCCCAGTAAGAAGCCTTACTACTACAACTGTTAACTCTTGATACCACCTTGGGTATCCACTTCCTTTCAAATATCTTGCTGTGCTACCCAAGAAAGGCCCCCAAATTAGGAAGATTTTTCCTAGGAGAAGAGAAGGCTTTTAAAGCTAAACAAACATTTTTACAGAGAAAATATGTCATTGTGATTAGCTAGCTATTGCAATGTAGCTATATGGATTAACCACTTGGTTTGAGTGACAACTGAGAGTTCTTTGCCAACCACACAACAGAAATTCTTTGATGCCCCATGCAATGAACTATTGCAACAACTGAAAAAAAACCCCAAACTTAAAGCGTCAGTCCTCCCAAAGAATTGTTACTCCTTTTGTTCAATGGAATAAGATTCTTGGGTCCTTGATTAAAATACTTTGCATGTGACATTATGGAATTTCATTCAGCAGCTAACATCTATTTCAAGCGTTAGAACAAAGGGATCAAAGAGATGAAGTGTATTTGTATTTTGAAATGTGTCCATAAAAGTGGTATCATTGCGGTCTATGCTTGCTGTATCTCAATGAACAAACGTGCTTGATTTACATATAAATTTTTTTTTGTCTAATTTCCAAAGTAAACTCAACAAGGGAGGCTGTTATGTAAATGTGCACTACACTCAGCAGTGGCGCAATGGCATTAGAACAGTCACACTGAAAAATGAGTATGTAAAAGAAAATGCTTATTAATTTGAGAAACTAATCACAAGAAACATTCTCTCAAGTAAATAAGGCCTTCAGTACAGACTGATAGAATATTTTGCCACAACAGTATGTTTTTGTTTTCAGTGTTTTGTGATAAGAAAACTGAAGACCATATTCTTCCTTTATCATGAGAGAGTTGATAGTGCCCCAGAACATTTCATCAACTACAATGACTGCAGTTGCTTTAAAAAATTCACAGCACTAACATCTGTTATGAACAAGACAGGCAGAGAGACAGGCACCAGAACAGAGACTGATAAACACCCAGAAATAATGGAGATCTGACATCTTGGAACAAAAAAGAAACAATGCCTGGAAGCTTGAGAAACAGTAAGAAAATTGCTCAGAATGCAGAAAGAGGTGAAAGAACACAGATAATTATTTCTAGGTTTTGTTTGGTCTTAGTTTTGTAATGTTTCATGTTAGTTTGTTTCTAACATGTCTAATAATTGGAATCATATAGTGATGTGAGATTTTATGACCCAGAGAACTGTAAATTTTGTAGTTTGACTTTGACAAACAAAAAGGAACCTATGAAGACCAAAGAATTTATAATAGTGCCAATAGCAATCCAATACAACAAAATTCCAATTATAGTGCTAGTTTTATTGCTTTCACATCTTTCAGGCACTTGCTGCAAAAGTTACTATGAACCAAAAGAACGACAAAAAAAGAATCTGTTAGATGTGGGTCAAGCTGTGTGACCAACCCAAAGATTTCTGCTGAAGTGGCAACCATGGACATAATCACAGTTCCTTGATTAGGGACACAAAACAGGGACTGTAAGAATTCTTTCTGCCCTGTTAAATCCTGTCTGTGCCTAAATATTCTATCCAGTCTGGAGAGTGCCAAGTGACCTCATAACTTATAAGCACCACCACATGCAGCATTGGCTTTTGAAGGGCCTGAATCACTTTCTAGCAATGAGATACACCCCAGTCAAGAGAAGATGATAAATGGCAGTCACTTGCCATAAAAAATACAAGCCATCCAAAGGCTGGCAGGCTCAGTCCTCGAATGTCTTAGCAAGTAGGGTTGCAAGTGAAAGCTGCCAAGACAAACTCTTAATGGAGCTCTTAGAAACTGGAAATAATAAAAAAAGGCCCACAAACTCAAAAGCCAACAGGAATGAAGCACTGTGATTGAAAATTCCATCAAAAAGTACTAATATAACTGCAAAGCTTCAAGGTTTTTGAAGCAAATTAAATAGTTTGTCTAGTTACTCTATGATGGAAACCCAGAGCAGCACAGAAGCTATAAAAAGGATCATGTCAAGGGGCAAACAGCTCTCATGGCCTCAGTTACACAGTATGTAGGTTCTTAGGAGGAACAGCACTAGTCTCATTTTCAGAGATTAAACACATGCCTGTCTTTACTTTATGCCTAAGTGACTGCATCAGCATTGCAGAAAGACCAGTTTATCAGGCAGTGTTTAGTGAGAAATACACCAGCTCATCTACTACTCTCCACAGTAGCTTAAGGACCTAGGCTGGTCACCACTGTGCACAAACTGATCCTTTCTCTGTTTCACTGGCAAACTATCTGCAATATCAAACTGTATATTGTGTTCGTTTTTTCTCTTAACTGTGCAAAGACAAATCCCAGTGTGTAAGCACTCATATTGCTGTTGGGGAAACCCATCATACTGTGTAGAAAATAAATTGTGCAAAGGGGTATGCTGCACTCCATGTAAAAGCAATAATTGCATTGTCTTTAATCCTTATGTCCCCTCTAAGAATAGCTTACGGTTAGATAGAGTCCAAAACTGGTGACAGCTTAGAGACCAACTGACGCAAGCTGAAGACTCAGCTCTTCACTGGTTTATTATTGCCATCTGTCTCCTGATGCAACATCAAATTACTTGGAGAATCAACAGGTCTGTCCTCTGATTTTGTTTAGCAGCTAAACACACACAGTATGATTTCTCATATTTGGTGATCAGACTGTTTCAATCACATTCTAAAAAGCTAAAAATGACCATCACGTTTGAAATGTGTATTAGAAGAACAGACTGTTCATTCCGTCATTAAAATACATACTTTAAAAGATGTTGAAGAAATTTTCTTCTGCCTCAGGCGGTAATCAGGGGAGATCTACAAAGAATTATTGTTTAATACAGAAAGAATAACATGCTTGTTGTTATAAACACTTTAGTTTGACATACTCCTGCTCTACCCAGGACAGGGCTACACTGTGCAATAGTCTACTCCACAGACACTCTAAAACAGGGATCCTGCTAACCCTTGGATCCAAGTCATCCTAGTCACCCTCTAAAAGACAAAGCTTTTTAATTCAGGCAGCACATAGCACTGCATTTACTGCTGTCATCACAGCAAATACTGTATTGACTGGTGTGTTCAGATGAGTGCTCTGCTGACAAAAGCAAAATTGTAGATCTTGCAATTCCACCTCCCTTAGACTGCAAAAAAAGAACAGCACCTGGCTTCTTCTGGATCATATTGGGATTGCAGGATCTGAGTGTAAGAAAGGACAGACTGAACAAAAGGGCTCAGGAATGGTATACATTTTCAGTCGTACCAAACACATTTCTCTGGGAAAAAGAATGTGTTTCCGGAGAATAAAAAGTTTTTTAATCTACTTCTTCACTGTTTGTAAAGGGAAAGAAGAAGAAAAAAAAAAAGCCACAACATTACATGGATTTCTTTTTCTTCCACAGGTGTCAAGACTCCAAATAAAACTCCTGTCCTTTTCTCTTTATCACCAACATTAGAGTTCTCACTTGAGCTGCATATCTTTGGGATTTTTCTGGAAGCTCAGAATAAAATAGATGCATTTCAAAGCTAACTACATTCTATTTATAACCCAACCAAATGCACCTTCTCATCTGCAGTGGGCTTGTGAAATCATATTCAGTATAAAACTGCAGGGGCTGTCAACTCTTTCCAAGAGATCCTTACTGTTATTCCTCTGTTCCCTCACAACTACTGTGCTTCCTGAAAAAAACAACACCCAAAGCAATAATAAAAGTTTCAACACTACATGTCCAACTCATCACATCCAAACACACTTTATATTGTGGAAGTGTCCACAGTTACTCATCAGATATTCTTTACTGGTTGAAGTATGATGCTGCTGCTTTGTGATGACGGCATGTGATTACATGTATGTCCATAGTTACTTTGAGAGCACCAAAGGCAAGAGAGAAATAGACTTTCTACCTAAAATCCTCTTAACAGAACCTGAATAAAATATATATAAAAGATATTTTTAAACCTCTCATAATATTGAAATTCATGATTCATTAATATTTTAACCTTCCAGCCTGAAATATTTTATGTTCTCCTTATCCTTTAGTACCTGATTAACCACTCCAGTCATTTGGGTCAACATAGAGGTATCCACACATGTTTAGGTGTCACTGATTCCACATTTTTAAAATAAGTATGCAATCTCCTGGAAAAGAAAGCTGTTATTGTAATAGATCAAAAGCACTTTTATATTTTGTCTTTCAGGCAAGCTTGATTTTTCCTTATCTTACACATTCTAGTAAATAAAAGCTTAAGAAAAAGGCAAGCACTCTCAACCCACCATTTTTGAAAAAGACCAAGCTGAAGACCAAAAGCAAAAAAATCCCAGTATCACACAAAACCTTAAGAGATTCCCTTTCCCTTTATCAGAATGGGATTTCATGTCTCTTGTCTTTATGAAAATAAGAACATTATTAAACCAAATGCTATACATAGAGAATATTCTCACTTGTGAAGAGTTTTTCTATGTTCTTAAGGTTAACTTTAATTTGGAAAAAGTTTACTTGTAAGCAAAAACTTTTAATTAGGCAGTAGAGATATTTTTGCTCCCTAGTGAATATTCCATTTCATTAGTTTTCAAAGATCATTCACCTCGCTTGGTGATTTTCTCACCTGTAGAATTCACAAGACAGTTTGCAGTCCAAATCCAGGTCAAGATTCTCAGATATGTTCAGCTCCATTTCAACACCAAACATAATTCTCACACTGGGTTTTGTTCACTTTTAAAAATCTGACCTACCAGCATAACTGAAATCTTGGGTGACAAAGATCTCTTCCCTCTTCAGAGAGACCTGGACAAGCTGGAGAGGTGGACCAGGGAAGTTATTCTTCCCCTGTACTCAGCACTGGTGAGGCCACCCCTGGAGTGCTGTGTCCAGTTCTGGGCCCCTCAGTTCAGGAAGGA
>JAWMRA010000113.1:63729876-63745005 GCA_035584735.1 Pseudotriccus pelzelni
GCCAGTGGAAGTTTAGATTGAATATTAGGAAGAATTTTTTTACAGAGAGAGTAATCAGACATTGGAATGGGCTGCCTGGGGAACTGGTGGATTCTCTGTCTCTGCAGGTATTTAAGATGAGACTGGATGTGGCATTTAGTGACATGGTCTAGTAACCACTGCAGTGTTAGATCAAGGGTTGGACTTTGTGATCTTGGAGGTCTTTTCCAACTCGGTCAATTCTATGTTCTATTATTAATTTCTCTCCAATAAAAACCAGGCTGATCGATTCACATAGTATAATTGTTCATTCTAAAATCATCACAATATGTAAGTGTGTCATCACAGACTGTTTTACATACATGTCAGAAGTGCTCCTCTTGGTAAGATACCAGCAGAAATAATTTCCTGATGATAAAAAATACAGCCATTGTCACAGTTATTCAGACCAATTCATCCAGTCCAATATGTTCTTTTTGGCAGTGACCAGCATCTCAGAAAAGGGCAAGCAACCATGAAATTGGCAATTCTGGAGCAATCTTTCAATAGGAAAAGATGCTTCTTAAATTTGAATTTAGAAGTGATGTGCCCTGAGGCTTGAGTGTTCATAGAAATAGTGCTAAATTTCTGACTCATATGGTATCTTACGGCAGCAAGTTCTAGACTGCTCAAATATATTACTGTATTGTTATTGTATAAGCTGAACTTCAAAAGTATTTACTTGTGCTTTTACTTTTGTTCTACTTTTGCCCTTGAAATGCAAAGGTAATAAGATGTTTTTGTAGCTTCAATTTAAGCAGCCCCTGCACTGATCCTCAAGGCAAACCCAAACCATATTTCTGCTCTCCTAGAGGTGAAGAGAAGCACATAACATAAAAGCTTAAGAACAAACACTTTGCATCTAGCTACATCCCTTTTCTACTCTATCACAATTATGGTTTAAGCTTATATACACGCACTCATATACATGTGAATATCTAGTTCTAATAACCAGCCAATACCACAAACACATAAACACAGACATAAACATTTAAAGCTCTCTATTGCTGAATACATTTCTAAACACGGAAAAGCAGTTTTATTAGCCCTTGAAGAGAACAGTGAAGGAGAAAAAGGAAAAATAAAAATTTAAATGTACATTTCCCAAACAGCCTAGCAAATTTGCCCATATATTTAGTCATTAATTGTAACCAAAGAAATGTGTACCTTACTACTCCAAAAATACCAGCTCCATTGTTCAGAAGATCCAGTAGCGGATTCAATGACTGCAGAGCAAAACAAATACAAAACCTCCAAGACAACTGAAAAGTCATATATAAAGTGCAAGTGCCTAGAAGATAACTTTGAAAATCAAAACCTATCCAAGTAACAAAGGAAAACAACTAGAAAAGCTGCAAAGGAACGATCCCTCTTTATGATATAGTACTGACTGTATCTTCTACAAGTGTTGTTGTACTGGGTGAAGTTGTCTTAATGAATATGCATTTCCAGCTACCTATGTTGAATATACACTGTAACTACAACTCCTAAAGTCAGTGTATCCGAGTTATAGGAAAACTAATATAAATTGTCAATTTTTATCATGCTCATAAAACAGAAAAAGAGGCAATAAATACTGCCTCTTACAGGGAAAAAAAAAAGTAGCTGGAACAGCTACTGATGCCTGTAGATATGGTGAATATACTGCAAGATTTCTTACCAGACACTTTCAAATAAAAAGAAGTTTTTCTGAGAGCCAGATCAAACACTGGCTGAACAGGAAAGACTCCCATTGACTTGAGTGGCTTTTTAATGGAGCCCAGAAATTATTAGATCTGCTTGCTTTGAAGCAACTGCAAAACTTCATACTTGTGGTTAGTCCTATGAAGCACCAGTATTTAAGAAACCAGTCCTCCTTAATGACAAATCACACCTCCAAATTGCTTTCACAGCGGTGATACCCTGAAGCTATGCAAGACCCTGAGCTGTCCTTCAGTGTTTTGCCACCAAAAATATTGCCAGTAAGTACTGTTCTGTTTCCACCTGCAGCATACTCTAAATGAAGGTAAATAAGGCATTCATGCAGGAAATTAACACATGGCATAAAATAATACTGAGCTTCAGGGTGAAAGCTAGCACCGTGTCACACGGAAAATGAGAGTGTAACAGTGTGTGTGCACTCCCAGGCAGGGGCTTTTAGTAAGACAGCTCAAACCCCTTATAGATGTATTGACAGAACAAGGACACAAACCAAAACTAAGTTGTCACTTGTGCTATCAGCCTGAAAAAGCACAGATGACTTTTTAACTTTTGTTCATTTTTATAATATTCCTGTGTTCTTAATGTGTATTTTGGTAATTGTTTGCAAAATTCACATTCAAGCTACTTAACAAAACTATCCTAATATATGCTTCACAGTCTATGTATATTAATGTGCAACGTAACTCATCTCTACTTCTTATACCATTCTGTGTGGGTTTGTCTCAGGGTTTTATTATTTGGGGAAGGGGGGATGAACCAGTGTCAATCACAGTCTATGGGAGTATCTCTTACATATGAGGCACAAGAAACTATCTAAAGAGTTGAAATAATGTAAAACACTGTGTCCGGCATCCTGATGGTGTAGCGAAAGGGTCACAAGTGAATCTTTTCAGTTTCAGACTCCACCAGATGCCAAAATACCTCTAATCACTTTATATTTTGGTTAACCCTGAAAATTTCCATGGTTCATTTGAGATAGAATAGCTGGGATCCCATCACCAGAGTGCTTGAGGTATTTCCTACTTCATCAGATTCCCTACTTTCAGATTCAGTTCTGATATATCATCAGCCCAGCTTCTTACATGCCAAATAAAATGATTTCAAACGGTGTCTGTACCAGTGGCATTACACACAGGTCACCCATGGATACCCATAATACCCACAAAATGCTATGGTAGCATTCAGTGCAAGAATAATTTATTAGGATTTTTTAAACTTTCAGCAATGTACATTTACAAACTAGTCCACAGTTAGACTACAGCACAGGAGTCACATGGAAGACAGCTGTGTTTGTGCAGCAACATTCACACAGAAACCTGAGAAACAACTTGAGAACTAATTCAGAGTTTAAATAAATAAAAAAAAAAAGCCTCTATGAACAGATTTTTGCCACGAACACAGATGAGAAAAGATATGCTATAAGACCAGTAACATCTCTAGATAAGTTGTAAAGCAGTTGCCAGTTCACAAAGGTGAAAATTTCAGGAGAAGTGCTTAGGAATGGAGGAAAATGAGCTGCTGTGAACAGTACTAAATTTGCTATTCCTGCTACAAGAGGAGGAAGCAAAGACCAGGGTGAACAGGCGGTCATTTAGCCAAGCTGAAAATGCAGAGTAGGTGTTTTGGATGATGCAACATTGTGAACCAATCAGTAGGCCAGGAAGGGGACCCAAAGAACCTTGTGTTTGTTGATACTGATATGCAAGGGCCAAAAGCAACAGTAAGCAATAGAAAGAATACTTCTTCTCCACAGGTGGCTGAAACTGGAGAGAAGATGCTTAGGGGCTGGGGTGGAGGGAAGTGGGACACTGCATTCCCCTGGCCAGCTGAGCTCTCCAGTACACTGCATGAGAGAACTTAGGAGAAAGAAAGTTTGGGGCCAGGCCAGAGCATCATTTCACTAAATGGTTTCACTGAGCTAAAAGTCTCCATGGAACAGCTGCTCGTATGTGCTGCATCCCCATCTTGTGAAGCAGAAAATACAAGTCTGCTGCCTGCTGTCTTCTAAGGAATGCTCTCTGTAAGCTGTTGACACTGTATGTGTGCTTTGCTCTATCAATTTGCTCAGGTTTTCAGAAGGATAAAAAGGGGCAAAGCAAAATAAAACAAAGGTCCTGAAAAGTAAATGTAAGATGTGTGAGAGTTTAAAATGAAGAGAAACCTGGGTGAGGAGGATGGAAAGGGGAAAGAGGCAAAAAAGAAACCCTTTGTGGAATTTGATTCATCACTCCACTTTCCAGTTAAGAATATAACAATCTCCTTTATTTTAATATATTCAGTTGGGTCAGGAAATTACTTTATTTCAATCAGAATTGTCTCAGGATGAAATGACAACTGTTAATGGCAGTCTATAAAACTCAGACATTCTCTCTGACTCATTACGTAATTCTAGGGGAAGGTAGAAAATTATCTATCTATCCAAAACTATTGCTGCTTCTAGGCCAGGCTAACACCAAAAAGCAACACAGAAACATCCTCCAGGAGCACCAGCTTCTCTGGTATGAGCAAGGAATTTCTCTGTGGGCCCAATCTGTCAATTCTATGGTTTTCAGTTGACAAGTTATGGCCTTTGCACTATACTACCACACTCCTACAGCATTTGACTTCAGGAAATACTCCAATAAATGAGTTAATTAGGAAGATTTTCACAAGAAGAGCAGGGGAAATTAAGTCCTTTTCAAGGAAAAGAAAACCTTGTGTTTCAGGGGATCTCTGACAATAAAGACTAGGAAGATAATTTTCCATCCAGGAAAGCTGACATCGTTTCTAGGAATACTGTCCAGTCTGGGAGAGAAGTGGACTGGACTTGAAGGAGCTGTTTCTATTCTCCCAATAAAGCAATTCTGAAAAAAAAACCAACAAACCCACATAAGTTTTCCTAGAGGATACAAACAAAATGCTCACGTAACAACATCACTTGTTCTCTTTAGTACCTTACCTTTTCCTTCGTCTTAGCACTTTTTTTAAAATAAAACTATGCATATATCAAGGCTGTTAATTACAGAAAAAATGTAAGGTTGTTGTTGTGTCTAAACACAGCCAACCATAGGACAGTGTTTGACTGCAGTAAATCCAAACAAAAATAATTACATCTAAATTATTTTGCAGTTACCCTGTATTGAAGCAGAGCTTCTTACAGCATAAAATTTTAGATGAATGCTGAATCTGCCATTTGAATATTTTTTAAGACAGGGAGTTATTTATTTGAGTCATTCCTCTTTGAAATTATCTTTAAAAGACACAATGTAATGTTAAAGTCTGGTTGCTACAATTTTTTGACAGTTTAACAGCCTTGTTGTTGAAAATGCTGCAACACGCAAGATCAGTTATGCAATTTTTGGTCTTACTTATGCCACTCAATCTTGGTTCTAAAAGCAACAGAGATTGCCCCTTAGAAAACAATTTTTGTAGACATCTAAGAGACCAGAAAGGGGAAATAAATAGTTTAAGTTGAAAATGAAGTTGACATAAGAACATGTTGATTAAGTGTTTGTGCCTCACACCATTAGGTCACAGAAAGACCTTTCGATAGGCTGTTAGATGCTGCACTAAATTTAATATGAATATACATAGCTGGCAGAACTCTGTCTTTTGCTATCTGTAACTGCCTAAAGTCACTTGTACTAACGTTTATCAATATCAATTTTAATTGAAGATGATCCTGACAACATTTCTCAAAAGTTTCAATATACTTTTGTTTTACATTATTTTATTAACTAACTATTCTAGTGCTGCAGTTCGAGTAATTTATGCAGTGTTACCTTCCTTCAGCGCACTTTTCATCACACAAACAAGTTACATGTCAAAAGCAACAACTATTTGGCTTTTTTTTTTCTCACCCCCCCTTGCTTTGTCTTACTCCTGAAGATGTGTGGGTTGTTGGGTTTTTTCCCTCTTTCATCTCAATATTTAAATGCAATAATAGAAGTAATTAATGTTTAGCTGTTTAACTTCCATTTTATGCAGAGTAGACATCTGATGATCAAACCCATCCAATGTCTGCAATTAGACCAACTCGTGCAGCTGCGCTTCCCTTGCTAGCTGGAATGAGCTTCCCTTCTGCTCTGAACCAATTTGTGATGCACTTCATGTACAATGTTCCACGTACAGCTTTGAAATAACTGTGGGATATTATTCTATCTTCAAGGCCAAAATAGAGAAAGGCTGTATTAAGCATTTAGGTGGGAGAGGAAGGGAGGGAGGGAGAGAAGGAGAGGAAAATAAAATGAAAAGGCAATGACTACAGATGCCCAGGCTGTATGTGGCACTGGAAAATCATTGTCAGCTTTGTTGTCACTGTCACACTAAACTTCCCAGATGTTCATAACTGGAAATGTCACAAAATGTCATGGCATAAGTTGCTGTATTTTGTTTTCTGTAGAAAGGGTGCACAATAATAAAACAGCCTCAGGAGTGTATGGCTAGCCAACAGCAGCTTGTAAAGGTCTCAGTAAAACAGCATGTGTGCACATTCCGGAAAAAGAAGCAAAGATCAGCTTCTTTTCTTTCTTTTTTTTTTTTTTTTTTTAATTAATAACATCGTGCTTGGGCTGATAGAAATTTAACATTTAAATTAAACACCAAAAAAAGACCCTTTTGTAATCTTTTCTAGATCTCAAAGCCTTTGTCCAACAGCTAAAATGCTGATGTCAGATTAGTTATTGACAGAGCCGGTACAGATTTGTTCCATGTTCATTTATCTTCTGGAATTTGATGTAGTGCTCTACAATTAAAAGCAGAACCCTTTGTGAAATAAGCTCTTCATTGGTGACATTGATGTGGGAGAAAGCTTTGCATTTTAAAGCAAGGTCTTTCAAAGCACAGATTTTATCTTCTCTACAAGGTTTGTGGTTTTGAATGAAGTCCAGGCCAGGTTCTCTCTGCGAGAGAACCTTTCTCTTTCTCTCAAATTACTTCCATTTGCTTTTCAGAAAGCAAAACCAGCTATAAAGGCATAAACTCAACAAGACACCTTTCCCTTAACTATTAAGATTAAGCATTATAAAATGCTATCTGCAGTCTATACATCCAAATAAAACGGCTTTGGATAAAACGATTTTGGCTCCTTCACAATAGAAAACAAGAAAGAGAATCAATCATCTGCTTTTCTCTGCTTATAGAACTCAATGCAGATCCAGAAGCTACAGTTAAAATCCTTCCCTTTCAATCTTGCTCTTGCATGTAATTAAGTTCATTGTAATACGTTAATATTCCAGTGCTGTGACCTACTTACAAAGTCAAAACTGTCAAATGGCTAAAAGTGACCCATTCACTTTCCTATTGATTTTGACTAAGTCACTAAGTCCCTTTGCTGTTTAGTGAATCACGTGCCTCTGCTTTATGTGCACAGCATGTGTGGGGCACATACAATCATGCCTTTTTATAGCATATAGCACAAAAGCTACTGAACAGAGAGGGGGAACTACACAGCAGAGGCGGGGATAAGAAACTAATCAAGAATAAATGCTGAGCCAGAATCATTTGTTTTCAAAGATACATTTGCTCCAAGACAGTGATTTATTTCAATGTCTATTTCACACATCCCAAATGACTCAGATGTCATCATTTAGTCTTGTAGTCCTTGGTACATTAGTCTAATGTAACATCACTGAGCAGCTGCATTCTCTATTATTTGAAGGACAGGTGGAAGGTATGCTTTGGTCAGTTGTAAATTTGTTCCCTCTAAATTTCTTTTTCATCACACTATACTTCATTCTATAATGGTTGGTGCTACCCTTTTCAGTGTTTCAGGATTTTTTTCCTCCCAAGCTGTTATCAATGTGAATGAACTAGTTAAGGAGCAATCAAGCTTAGAAACATTTTGAGTTTTTCAGTTATTTTATTATATGCTACATTTCAAAAGACAGGTGAACTATTCAGTTTATTTGATAAAACCTAGTGAAAGACTCCACACATAATTCTGGTCCTTTCTATTGTCATATGAGGCAGGAAGATTTCACCTGGTCATTCATCATCCACCATTTCTTGGAACAGGAGGCTTGACCTGCTTGGCCTCCCACACTCAATAAATCTACAGGAGTGACTACCAAAACCCTGTAAAATAAACAGTTGATACTATATCCATATATTATGAAGGGAAACAGACCTTCAGATCTGTCTCCTTAATTTTTTGTTGTTATTATCTCTGTCTTTCCACTTCTTAAACACTGGGCAGAAAAGAAAGCTATAACTTTGCTTACAGTTCTCCTCATAACCATTCTGTCTTCTGGTACCACCCAGCTCCTCAAATTCACAGTGTAGCTACATGCAGTGCTGTCATGTTAACCCATCACTCAGGTCGCCAATGGGAAGCCAATTAAAGGCATCCATCCTGATTTATACATTTGCCAACTGCAGCACGTATACTTTGTATGCTCTGCTGAGAATGGCTGTGGAGCCTTCCGGATGGAAGTGGATGCTTGTCCTGGAGTGGATGTGTTTGACTGCAGGACAGAGCAGACAGAACAAGTGAGAAACACAGCAAGCTAGGGGCCTCCAGCAAAACCAGTGATTAAGAGACTCCTAAGATAAGCCGAGAAAAGGCTCAAAGCCAAACTTCAGAGCTGATGATAAAAAAGATACTTTCACAGAGGTTTGGAAGAGGCAATGCAGAATTTGTTGCAGCTCAGAGAGCTGATGAAAGTTGCTGGAATCAGAGCAGGATAGGATACACTCAACAATCACAGTGGGCTGGGAGGCATAAAAAATATATGCTGTCAAACCCTTTATTTAAACCCATCTTGACTAATAAATCTTGCATTTTGTCTGTTTCAAGAGCTATTCACCTTTAGTGTTTTGGGTTGTTCGTTTGAAAGAATAGATGTGGCCAGATCTCCTTGAAAGAATCAACTGAGACTAAGCTGTCAGACAATACAGGAAAGAGCTGTATCACTTCAGACTGTTCATTATAAACTTCTTCCTCTACTTGGGCTCAGCTACTTTCCCATTTTGCAGCTTTCACAAACACACTTCTTGTAAAAAAATTGGTAGCAGCTCTATAGCCACTGTCAATTCTATATAATGGGGTGGCAGAATTCTACTCTCCTTTTTCCACATAGGTGCCTCTCTGGAGTAGATGCCTAGTATTATACAGACTATTTCAAGGACCTAAAGACCTGAGATTGCAGGGAGAGATTAGCATACATCATTAGCATACCTAAGACTCCTTGAAACCATGTAATTCCTACTCATATGAACTTCCAACAACAGCAGATAATCTCAGCAGGAAAGTGATACAGCCTTACAAAAAAACCAAAAAACAAACAGATGAAGAAAAAGAGTAAAAATAAAGCGAGCAGAAACACTGCTAAGAAAGAGGTTTTTGTTGATATACCCCATACGGCAATAAGCACTGACACCGCATGAGACTTCTAAGTCAACCTCTCATTTTGTTTCAGCTTCTACTATGCTATTTAGTCCTTACCCTGCATAACTATTAAGCTGTTATTTCTATTTTATGTTTTAATGGATGGCATTAGGCAATAGCTTATTTCATTAAATGAACAATGGAAGTCCAGTGCCTCGAGTCTCCTCAACATTTCAAGGTATTTCAAAAACTACATGCTTTTCTTCTTTCTTGTCAGTATCTTATCTGGAGGGGGGAATGACTTTCAGGCTTTCAATGTACTGGAATGCAATTGTCTCCATTTATAAATATCAATACTACTGAAGCTATATCAATATATATTTACTAAGCTGAAAAAGCCCAGAGATATAAAATTTCTAGTACAAGAATTCTTATCCAATTTGTTTTTGGAATTTGTTTCTTAGTATCTGGTATTTACTTCTCTGCATCTCACATTCTCCACTTGAGTTGTTACCTGTACCCTTAATCTTTCTAACAAATGAAAGTATTGTACCAATACCTGAGGCAGTTTTCTGATAAAGTCAGTCTAATGTGTCCTTTAAGATGAAGGTAGGAAAGCTTCACTCCAAAACACTGAAGTTTGCAAATCCAGCTAAGGTGATACATCGTATCTTTATAAAACTTTTCTTTTAAAGAAAAGGGCAGTTTTTTAAAGACAGCTTTTGACATTCAAAAAATCAGTAGGCAACCTAGAATTTTACTTCTAATTTCTCAGACTGAATAGTTCCATCTTTGATTTGAAATAACACTTGGGGGGGGGGTGTATTTATCTACAGCAATCCAAAAGTACACAGAACTGAAACAATATTACAGAACTGCTTCATTCTATTTCAAACCAAGAACAGCTTAATTTTGTGAAAAAGAGTAAAAAATTTTGACTTGTTATCTCAGTTTGGGACATTATAAATTTTAACTTGCTTCCATTTTATAGAAAGGCAAATAATTGTTTCTCACTCAGATCTTTCTCTAACTATAGAATCTTTGAAGGGCTTCCAGCCTTATTTCTTGAATCCTTTCGCATACTACATTTTTGGATGAGTAGATCATGACCAACCCTCAATATTACCTGTGGCTGACCCTTACCAAACCCTCTGTTCTAAGAGGACAGTAAAGGCAATATAGTCTCCTTCAGTTTCTGATTTCATTGTTTTCAGTGCTTAGTAATACACCTTTCTTTCCCATCATGACTACATATCCTCACTGTCTACTTCAGCCCATAGTGCAACACACTATGTTCATTCCTAAGAAAACATCCCTGTCAACGTGACATATCAACATGAACTACTCACACTATCATTTTAGAAGTATCAGTTACTTCCATTTCAGTGAACTTCTAGGTATCACGCTGGAATTTCAATATCCTTTTGTGTTTCTGCATGCATTTAGGGTAGGTAGAGTTATACAATAGGAACTGATCAATTCTGATGCAGCCTTGATTCAGGAAATTCCCACAGAAAAAAAAAAAAACAAAACATTAGGGGCCCCTGACAGGCACTTCTTTCTTTTGGTCACAGCTTTATAAAGGGGTTAGAAACTGAGGATAGCCTGCCCTTCTTCCTCCTCCTTGAAAGAGCTAAAGTTGAATATATTATTGAAAGCCTGTACATCATCATCATGGCTAGGCTTCGCGAACGAAGAATTGGGAAGGGCACTACCCACGCTTGCTACAAGCGCGCTGGTGGCTAAAAAGGCCAATGCGGGACAGACAAGTCCGGTCGCAAAAGACACAGCAGAAAGACTCCCCAGGTGATATCGACAAGACGCGATTCTTTCTGTGCTGTCTCTTCTCCTCGAGAGTGAAGCCTGTGCGGTTTAATGTGTGCCAAACAGGCAGTAGAATAACCCAGTGAGGCTTTGTGCTGTCTCGCCAACCTATGAGTTTGGTTGAATGTTATCTCCCCCAACAACTTCAGGAACAGAAGAGATTCAGATTTTACTGAAGGTCAGCAACACAGACTTATTAAAAGAGAAAAACATTATGGTCTTCTGATGTCAGCCCTCTGTTTTCACCTTTGATGCCCTTTCCCTACTGCATTTAAGCTGCAGAAGAAGACTTGGCTGACTCCCCAAGCAAAGGTGAAGCCCAGGATAAGAGTGTGATCTCCTGTAACATGAATTCATTTAACTTTCTTAACTGCAATGGTGATATTTTTAGGAGTAGTTAAGTATATCAGGAATATAATGAAGATAGGCTTATTTAGTCTTTAGAGTAGCCATGACTCAAATCTTGTGGGGCTTTCTAAATCAAGCTCGGTGGCTTAAGCTATATCAGGAAAAATTCTGTGCAGCAAGTGGTGAAGTCAGGAGGGCCAAGGTGTGTAATGAGCACTCTGGAAGCAACAACAGGGGAGAGGGCAATGTTCTGTGAGGTGCTCTTAGTGCAGGGAGAAAAGACTCTCAAAATCAGATCACAACGAGGAAGGAAGGGTGGAAATGCTGTGCAAATAACGTTCCTAAGTACGTGTTATTTTTAGGTGCGTAGGCTTCACTCTTGAAAAAAAAAAAACCACCAAAAACACTTCAAATAGAAATTATGTTGTCTTGTCTGGGCTGCATGAGAAGTCACCCTGGAGACGAGGGTGTGTGAAGGTGGGGAGGTCCTGGCATGAGTTGTCCAGAGAAGCTGTGGCTGCCCCATCCCTGAAAATGTCCAAGAGCAGGTTGGATGGAGCTCTGAACAACCTGGGATAGTGGAAGGTGTCCTTGCCCATGGTAGGGGAGATGGAATGAGATGATCTTGAAGGTCCCTTCCAACCCAAACCGTTCTAGGATTCTGTGTTTATTCTAGGATTATGTGGAGGGTGCTCTGTGTGTTGGGATTAACGCTTGTTTACGTGTAGAATTGTAACTTTATGTTCACCAAAAACCAGGCCTCCAGTACAGTGAGATACAGAGATGTGTGCTGATTTTAGAGAGGGAAAAAGTGTCTACAGGTATTGTTTATTGCATGTTACTGCAAACCTGTGCATTCATTATTTTGATGAGTAAGGATTGCACCTCCACTTAAGATACCTGAGATTAAAATTACAGCTGCTACTCTCTTGTTTCTGGGTGTGCGCTTAGTGCTTCAGGAGAGTAAATTCCCCATTACAGTCTCATATAGTAAAATATTAGAATCATTTGCATTACACTGGGATTTTACACCCGATTACTGCTCTGAATTATCTGTCATTAGCCCTCATTAAAGGCAGATTTGATTAGATGGACAATTGCCTATTGCAGTTTGATTGCTAATACGTTGTTAGGCTTTCAAATGAATATTTAAAGTGGATCATTGCACGATTTCCCTACAAACTATTTTTTTTTTTTTTTTATCTTCTCCTTCCTCTCCCTGCATCTTTTAAGGAGCTTCCACCCAGAATTCCAATGCAGTGGAACCAGAAAAACAAGTTGACAGCACCGTAAAAATGGCTGGAGTTATAGCTGGTCTCCTGATGTTTGTGATTATCCTCTTGGGAGCAATGCTTACCATCAAAAGAAGGTAAGTTTCTGCTTTGCTTCCATCTTGGACCTTTTGGCTACAGTGTTGTTGTTTCAAAAAGAATAAATAAAGGGAGATCAAACATTCCTTTTGTGTTACAGAAGGCAGCAGTTAATACTTATTTATGCACCATGAACACTTAGGAGGTTGTAGTCCCAGAGGAAATGCTTGTTCTGGGAGATATTACCTGAGTAACAAAGGAATGGTTGTTACTGCAAAGAGTTAATGATAATTAATTGATAATTAATGATAATAAAGCACGTAGAAGTACAAAGTGATAAATGGAGCACCTCTGCTAATAGGAAAGGTTGAGAGAATTGGGGTTGTTGAGCCTGGAGAAGAGAAAGCTTTGGGGTGACCTAGTTGTGGTCTTGCAGTACCTGAAGGGAGCTACAGGAAAGATGAAAAAAGACTGTTTACAAGGGCCTGGAGTGACAGGACAAGGGGGGATGGCCTCAGACTGACAGAGTAGGGTTAGACTGGATATTAGGAAGAAATTGTTCCCAGTGAGGGTGGGCAGGTCCTGGCATGGGTTGCCCAGAGAAGCTGTGGCTGCCCCACCCCAACCAGTTTTCCAACACTTGATTCTCCTGATGTTTTGGCTGTCATGGTTGTTACAACATAAGTTATCTCACAGATAACAGAGACAAACCCAGAACCAAAACCACTCACAATGCAGAGCGGGTTCTAAAGGTTGGAGACTGAGAACCCACTTGCTCTGTGTAGAAGTTCCCAAGCTCGTGCTGACCTGAGCTGGCCCCTGAGACAGTGCATGTTTTTCTGTTTTTCTGGGGAACTGGCCTGGTCCCTGAAGCAGCAATATTTGGTGAATTTGGGTGTGATGTCCCGTGGACAGAACTTTGCCACAGGCTCTCTAAACTTAGGCACCTTTCTTCAGTATTAAAAGAAAGGAGGTGAGCGGGTGTATTAGAAAATCTAAATTCTCTGGTTTTGATTTCTAGAGCTGAAAAATCACATTTTCCTGTGTTGTGTCCACACACACCCCCCCACCCCCCACCCTCAGTGAAAACAGAAAAAATCCCTGCAGTCTGTATCTCTCTTTGCCAGTTTTCTGTTCTTTGCAAGGTTACCCACTGGAATCCACACTAAGAAATAAACGGCTCACTGACTTTAAAATCTTTTCCCATTTAGAAGCTCTAACAGTGCAGGAGGAGGTTTTGGAGGCTGTATCGCACCTCCAGCACCACTCCCAGACCTGCTGAGCCCACAGGTTTGGGGGCTTCCCTGGATGGGCACCAGCAGTCATGTCCAGTTGAGGCTTGGAGCTGCCTATGGACAAGTGTTCCCTGGAGATGCACTTAAGCCTGTCAGGCTCATTTAATTTGTAAACTAATGTGGATTGGGACCACCTTTTATAAAAGGAGAAGCTGATTTGGACCACAAATTGATTGGAACTTTTGGAGGAGCAGAGCTGAAAGCTTGGGTACTTCTGAGAGAAGAGTTTAACAACAAAGTTCTCTTTCTATTTTGGAAACAGAAGCTTAAACTGGGAGCTTAAGCTCTTGCATTCCACTTTTGCATTAACCTCACTTCTAAGAGAGTTCCCTTCTCAGTGCACTAAGACCAATTCCTCGCTGTACGAGCTGTGTAGTCTTACAAGGCAACAACGCAGAAAAATAATTTAATTAGATAAACTTGGGATGCTGTCTTCAGACGGAGCTGGAAAATATCACAGTGACATTTGTTCACGTTCCAGGGCATTGCAGTTCCTTGGGAATGGGCACAGTGGTGGATTTCCTCAGTGAAGCATTTTGTCAACCCCTGCAAACAATAAAGGAGGGAGAGGGATTAGACAAGACAGAAGCACTAAGAGAAGGAAGACACTGGTTTGAGATGAGCATTGGGATTGTCAGAAGCTTCATTTTGTTCTTGTGAGACACCAAATCAGCAGCACACTGGTTTGAACCTTTCAGATGCCAGGCATGAGCAAGTCCAATTGCTCATAGTTTCAGCAGACCATATTGCAAAAATTCCTGCAACTCACAAATTTCTGGGGGCTGACAAAGTTTTATAGGGTTTAGTCAGATATGTGAAGTTAATTAAACCAGTCAGAAATGTTTATGAAGTGGAAAATTTGGGTTTGACTTTATGTTTATTATCTAAAAGTTTCAGTTGAAGCTTGGGATCACTTAAAGACTTCTGTAGTATGAGTATGTGTAAAACTTGTGTCTGTATATATATATATGTTTTAAATATGACTGCCTTACAATATTTAAAATCAAAATCAATTACAGAAGTCTGTTGTCTTGGTTTTGGGAACCCACCAGCTCCGTGAGCTACATCCCAGTATCATCATCATGTGTGTATGACACACAAATCGCTGCCACATAAGGGAGAGAAACTACTTACAAGGACATGTAGTGACAGGACAGGGGGGAATGGCTTCAAACTGAAAGAATGTGGGTTTAGGCTGGATATTGGGAAGAAATTCTTCCCTGTGAGGGTGGGCAGGCCCTGGCACAGGATGCCCAGAGAAGCTGTGGCTGCCCCATCCCTGGAAGTGTCCAAGGCCAGGTTGGACAGGGCTTGGAGCAACCTGGGC
>JAWMRA010000113.1:63751907-63775284 GCA_035584735.1 Pseudotriccus pelzelni
AGAGGAGGTTGTAGCCAGGTGGGGGTTGGTCTCTTCTCCCAGGCAACCAGCAGTAGGACAAGAGGGCATGGTCTTAAGCCGTGCCAGTGGAAGTTTAGATTGAATATTAGGAAGAATTTTTTTACAGAGAGAGTAATCAGACATTGGAATGGGCTGCCTAGGGAACTGGTGGATTCACCATCCCTGAAGGTATTTAAAATGAGACTGGATGTGGCACTTAGTGCCATGGTCTAGTAACCACAGTGGTGTTGGATCAAGGGTTGGACTTTGTGATCTTGGAGGTCTTTTCCAACCTGGCTGATTCTGTGATTCTGTGATTCTCAAAACATAAAGAAACAAAGATTTCCCTCTCCACATAACTAAGCAATATGGTATACAATTACTACAAGAGCTAAGAAACGAAGAAAAGTATGTCATTGTAAAACTGTGGTGCTGCTATAGCCATATTTTAATGCTGCTTTGCTTGTTTATTTATAGAAAGCAACTGTAAAAATACACTACCCATTTATTAACATGCAGATTGTTTTATGACTCCCAAGTAAAAGAACATCTGAAGCTTAGTTACAAAAAAGTGAACAAAAAAGCAAGCCTGGATTTCTTGAGGTCTACCATTTTTAACTACCAGAATAATATAGGAAAAGTACTGTGACTTTCATTCTTAAACCTCTACCTGTTCAAAAATATGTACAAGTCTACAACAAGTTGCTTAATTTGTTCCACAATATAGGCTTCATCTTTCGAAAGTAGCTTTAGTGCCTCCACCCTTAGCTAATCATAATCATAAATCATATACAGCTAATTCATATTAAGTTTTCAGGTTTTCCTGTAACCCTTCCTTTCAGTTCTCTCACTTTAGTAACATGTTCTAATAGTAATATGGTGAAGTTCTTGCAATTTAAAAACATTGCTTGTCAAACACTGCTTCCAGAGCTTAATCAGACATTTTTATGAAGGAGTTCAAATGGTGGATGTACCTAATCTCCAGCTAAGGAAAAGCTTTTCAATTCCTGGTTGAATGGTATTTATTATTTTTTTAACAAAATTCTTGCAATTTGGTTTAACTCTTCAGAAAAGCTTCAGTGATAAATTATGAACTTGGAAGTAAGGATCAAGAATACAACCATTCTGCCAAAATTAAGCATTGACAGGTTAGCTAAGACCAACCATGGTCTATTCTAGTATTTTCTATAACCAGTGAGAGAAATAGGCACCTCTGAAGTGTGCTTCATTTTCTCATAAAGGCGTGGGATGTTTGCCATTGCTCCATGTAGCTGCTTCTCTTCGTTGGGTAAAAGAAGTGAGTGAGTCACCTGGGGTGAGATGATTAGCTATTAGCATTTGGTGGGTGAAAAGAATCTCCACTTAAATATCTAAAAAGGAGAAAAATGTGACCCCAGCTGATAGGAATATGTTCCAGGAAAACCTGAATCTAAAATATGAGCTTCTTTCTCAAAGCAGTTCAGGGCTATGAGGGGCGAGAGCTCGAAACAAAAACTACATTGATTACAAAAATTAATTTATAATTTGTAACTGTGCAGATCAAGTTGCCCTTTTAAATATCAAAGAACTGCTGAACAAAAATCCCTAATGCCATTTGTTCTACTGGCATGTCTAAGTCTGCTATGTATGAACTCCACATTGAACAGTCCATCCTAAGCTGTAATTCATACTGATAAATTCAGTAATTTCTCTTGCCAGTCAGATTGCTTGCCAGTTAGCTCTCTTCCAGAAATTTGCCATTAATTTAGCTCTACTCCAGAAGTGCTATGACATGGTACAAATATATTACTAAGTCTTCTAAAAGACAGTAATAAATAATGTAACAGCAATTAACTGAAATCTGGGATTTTAACATTGAAAAAGGCAATGATTACTTTTGGCATGATCCCATAGTGTGTTGAAAATCTAACATTTGGCAAAAACACTAATCTACTGAAAAACAGGCAAAAGTATTTATTTAGCAGATTTTGAACATCAGAGAAAATAAATCCGGTGTTAAACAAACAGGGACAAAGGATATCCCATATGAGAACACAGGTCAAAATCATAAATTTCATTTTCAAATAGTATTAATTCTCTCTTTTTGTTTGCAGGAAACTGCATAATCTAACAAGAAAGGCTTTTCTAATGAAAAGATTTATAAAAGATATAATGTCATAGATGTCACGATAGTCACAGAAATCTATACCAGTTAAGAACAAACCTATTGCCAATATTTAGACTTTGTACTTCCTGTAATAATCTTTGAACTTTCTTTCAGTCAACGTTCAGTAACCTCTACTGAAATATCAGCAATTTAACAATGCTGAAAGGCTTTTAGACTTGCACCTGCTCAGACATCTCCCCTCCTTCTCTTTAGAAATCCACAAATTATGCAAAATCACTGTATTAATACAAAGCAACACACATTCAGCTAAACATCTGGCACAATAAGTGGGTAGAGCTCACCTACATTTTTAGTATAAGAAATCCTTCCAAAATTATAAAAGGTATAATTTTGGCAGGAACTGAATTGGTACTTAATCTTGTAGGATGATTTGAACTGCTTGCACTATGTTTCCTATATATGAGTTTATTTGACAAAAGACAGTACATTAAATTAAGAAAATACTACAAGAAAAATCCCACCTTTACAGCTTTGTACCATCACACCAGGCACAGCAAAAATGCCAAGATAAAACAAATCTCTGAGAAAGAACTATTCATCATGATTAAGGAGGGCTCCTTGAGACGGAAGGTGAGTATACTGGCAAAGTAATGCTACAGAAGGAAAACAGATGCTCATCCTGTATCTCTTCTGCCATAGAGACACACAGCCTAAAAGGCTATTCTTCTATGAGGGTTAAATTTATTAACAGCAAGAGTACACGAATACAGAGTGAGCCTGCTCTAGAGTACGAAATCAAGCTAAAAAATGAAATCACAACATATTCCTTTTATTTAGTTGTAATCTTTCAGGGAAAGTAATGGTGAAATAGTATTATCAAAGCCAGATCTAATGTGAAACAGAATCTGACAGATCTGATATGATATATCAAGGCAAAGCAGAAACTAAATGCAGTTTCTTTGAAAACTGATGAAAATCTACCATAGTTTTTAGTAGTGGTGATATGAGCCTCAAAGGTATCACCACTAGCTACTGAGCAATTCTGATCTTATTTGTTCCCTGGTCCCAGCTCTCAGAAATGTGATTTTTGTGACAGAGGAAAGAGCTGACAAGACAAGGTGAGACAATCACCAATACTTTGCACTCCAGCACTCCTACCCAGGCTGAGACCATGTCCTCAGCAGCAAAAGTTGGTGAGGGTTCAGGCTGCTCCGCCTGAAGCTCTGCTTGCTGTGGTCCTCAACAACCAAGCTCTCCTTGCCAGAGGCTGGAAAAGTAGTTCTCAGTGCTACCTTAGATTCATTCTCTCTTTAGTTGCCTTCACTTCCCTGAACTCAGTCTTTGATGCATCTCACACTTTAGGGGCTGTAAGCAGACTCACACAGTACTACACTCTCTGCTTTGGCTGAGGGCTACTTCTCACACACACAGGTTGTTTCTGTGACCATCAGGTTCCTTCATACTAGTAGGGCAACCTAAAGAAACCTTAATGTAACTGAATCAGGCTTCTTGCTACTGGCCTTTTGGAGAAGTTATTTGTCCCTCAGCTACCCAAAGCAGGACATTAGCCACCATACATGTTCCCAAAACCTTCTGTGACTCATGGAAAAAGGAACAGGAGTATTGCCATGGGCTTCAAGACATGAATGAGGAATGACAGCTCTTAAAGAGGAGGAATTTTTGCATGACTTAGACCAATCAGATTAACTTGGAAGAGTTCATTCTTTCTTGCCATTGGTACTTTCAAATGTCACAGTGGATCATTTGAAAGAATAATTCCAGCTGCCTCATCTAAAGTCTCAACATGCCTTTCTGTTACAGCTTGTCCTATTCCTGCTCATATCCTTCAAGACTGTGGGATTCAGTATCTACCAAAGGTAAAGCTGACAAAGTTAGGACATTTTCGAAAAGCAACAAGGAATGTTTCCACAGCCTTAGTAATTGCAGGTAACCATAATATGGAAGATTTGAATTTAGATCTTGGGAAAGGGTATCTTGTCTCTACTTGAGATAATTTATCTTAATCTTTGAAAAGAACAACATGAATAATATTCTACTCTACAACAAAAATAAAGGCACAGCACCTCATTGTTCTTTTTAAGAAAACTATTCATCAGCAGTACTGCAAACAGTAGGAATACAGTTAGTTAATAATTTATTGAGCTTTCAGTAAGCAGTCTGAAAACCTCCTGCTAATAATCTTGTGATCTCAAGTTTTGGTAAGAGAGACATTGTACCAACTACCCTGCTGCTTGCCACTGTAATTCAAAGAGTTTTAGTACCTGTGCTCACTTGAGAGAAACTCTAGTTTTAATGCGGAACTTTCAGCAAATCAATATAATCTGCATTACAATACATGGTCTGATTCAAGTGACAGGATACTTTTTAATGATCTCCCACTGTGTACCACTTTTATGTTTTATTGTTGAAATGTTATTTCAGTACCAGTAATTTCCCCTGGAAAAAAAAAAGAAAATAAAAAAGAAAAAAAAAAATTGCTTTTGTTTCTTCCAGTGTCAGCTGCTTTATTTCAGCATTGCCTAAGTTATGTAACATTTCCAGTGAGTTCCACCTTCACCACAAAGATAAAGGCAAGGATTATAATAAATTATGCTACTAATTTCACAAGCATGCATTAAAAAACCCCAAAGAAGAGGGAAAAAACCCAAACTCAAAACACAAAAATCCCCACCCAAACCAACTCACAGGAAATACTCAGATGACAATATTTCTACCATGTTTCTATCATTTTTACCTACATAGTTCTCTCTCCTTTGGAGCCAAAGTCTAATGACCAAGAAGCATCTACTTCTATTTCTATCAGCAAAGGAGCAATCCTCTTGCAGATATTTTTATTGTATGATGCTTATGTTTGATATTATTCTTTGAAGCTGTATCAGAACTGCTCTATGACTAAATAATTTGCTCTAATCCATCCTCACTGAAGAAGAAAAACTAAAACTTACAGGAATGAGATAAATATAACAATGTAGTATTTGCCTACATGCCCTGATTTTTTAAAAAATATTATGTATTTGCTCAGGACACTTTAAAATGTCATCTCACAATTTAAGAGACTAATATATTCAAAAAGGTGGCTGAAAATCACTAGTAGTTAAGACATCAAGGTTTTGTCTGCACTTTAATTTATACAATGACTTAAAGAAGTGGAATGCACTAATGTCTGCAGATTCTTGACAATATCACAATACAGTCCTGCAGTCTTTCTCCTTATAGCATCCACAGTACCACAGAGTTGTGTAGTAAGAATACAGGGAAGACACTGAAAATACCTGTGAAATAGACAAGAAAACTACAAGAGCACTTTATATATGTTAACCTGCGATATTTAGAAATCCAGACAGAACTATCAGAGCCGTAATCTCTAAGAACAAACCCTTTTGCATAAGACATTATTAGGTGTAGTGAGGTGAAGGAATCAGGATTAAATGCTCCCCCATGTACACTAGCATATAGTGAAGACTAATAGGATCAGACTTGCTGAGCAAAACAATTAGTGTTGAGGACTTTATGCCCAAACGTTTGAGTGGTTTTAACTTTCAACTAGCCCTAAGCCTGTCTCAGGGTCTCAGTTTGCTTTCGTAAAAAGAGCACGCAAGGTTTGTTCCTGGCAATCTTGGTTTATTTTGATCCAAATGGGATCCAGTTGAAATCCGCATCTTGAACCATAGCCCTAAAGTTGGGAATGAACAGGAAATTCACTTCAAATGCACGCTCTGATGCAAACTTAAATACTATTACAAATGAATTCAATATACCCTGTAGAAAAAAATGAGTACACAGGCTAAGAACACTGAGTAGTTCTGACAAAAGACACTTAACAGGAACAAGAACATAAAAACAGGAAAAGGAGAAAGTTAGATATCAGTACACAATAGACCATAAAAGGGAAAATCATTAGGCTACAGTATACCTGTGCGTAGGTATTTTATATTCCTTGTCTGTAAACTCCTTGATAGTGAAGCATTTTATCAAAGGTGACAAGACAAAAACCACCAACCAAACAAACCTGAACAAACAAAAAAATCCCACAAACAAAACAAAACAAAACCAACCAACCAAACAAAAAACCAAAGAAAAAATGTCTGAGAATGAAAAGACAAAAAAATCCAAGTCCTTTGAAAGACTGGTAAATTCTTGTCTTAAAGGAAATTTTTGACTGACCTTCAACCATCATAACTTGCTTGGTGATTTGCCGTGAAAGAATAACTTTGTTTCTAGAGAATTAAACTAGTGGCTGACTTGTTACCAAACAACATCTTACATCATGAGTATCTTACAGTTACATGAGAAATCATTTTGGAATCAAAGAATTAAACATCTACAGAGTCCTATAGGAAAAAAGCATGAGTAGTCTGTGATCCTATCTTTTTCAATGACCATGCTTTTTTTAGTGCTATTTTCCAGCTGGCTGCTCAGGAAGATAGACAGGTCATGAAAGAGCTCATTCTCTGAATCTCTCTTTTTCCATCTTTCATGAACAAATCATTTTTCCATTTTAGTTTCCACAAGGGTGCTAATGGAAACTCATATTGGGCTAATCAAATGATTAAGGTTAATGGTTGCTAATGCATATTATTATCAAAATTTTACAAAAAGTCAAGCTCTCAAATTCACATATCCACAAACAGGTGAATGTAGATGGGGAAAGAACAGTAACGTAGAGATTGATTTCTGTGCATGAATCTAAGGGAAGTTACCGGGGGGAAAGAAAAGGAAGAGACACTGACAGCTATGAAAACAGTCAAATACAGCATGGCAAAAATGCAGCTTTGGTACACATTTATAGTGATGTACTGCTGTGGAGCAGCCTCTGTTTCTATATCTGCATTTATCTACTTTCAGTGTGATGCTGACTAAAAAAGTATTTATCATAGTAGCTTTAAAAAATACCTATTGCTCTGTCACTGAAAAATTACACTTATTGCAAAATCACCTCTCTGGATTAAGCACAAAGATATTTTACGCTAGCCACTTGCCCATTTTGAAGCAGTAATTAACCAACAAACATAATTGAGATCCTGTGTTAGTATGACTGAGAGAAAAATTGAATCAAACGAATTACTCCAGAAGTGGAAAAAATAACGAGCATTTCTGCACCATTTTTTTCCTGACAAGAAGATAGTAGGAAGTTATTGACTACACAGATGCTCCCTAACACTTTGGTTTTATGCTTAATATTTTATGTCCATTTTATCGTCTCCTACTAAAATATCAATAGGAAGTGAAAAGTCCACACAGTAAAGTTTTCAATCTGACAAAGGAACCATCTTTTACAAATGGTTCAACAGCATGTATTAAAATATATACATCACAAACTGTGAAGAGTATGATGTGTTCTTTGGCATATGCATGCAATATCCTTTGAACCATTCCATGTTTAATATATCCTAACTTTATCTCTCACTTTGCTGCTGTGTTTAGACACAATATCAAAGAATCACAGAATATGGTGAGTTGGAAGGGACCCATAAGGATCATCAAGTCCAACCCTCAGCCCTGCACAAGACCATTCCCAAAAGTCATACCATGTACCTGAGTGTATCATCCAAATGCTTCTTGTCAGGCTTGGAGCTGTGACCACTTCCCTGAGGAGTCTGTTCCAGTGCCTGACCAACCTCTGGGTAAAGAACCTTTTTCTATTATCCAACCTTATCGTTCCCTGACACAACTTCAGGCCACTGGTCACCATACAGCAGAGATCAGTGCCTGACTTTCCTCTTCCCCTCACAAGGAAGTTGTAGACTGCTCAGACACTCCTCTTCTTCAGGCTGAACAGATCAAGTGACCTCAGCCACTCCTCATATGGCTTCCCCTCAAGGCCCTGAATTCACCATCCTCGCTGCCCTCCTTTGGATCCTCTCTAATATATATACTGTGGTGCCCAAAACTGCACACAATATTCAAGGTGAGGCTGCCCTAGTGCAGAGCAGAGAGGGACAATCCCCTCCCTCGACCGGCTGGTGATGCTTTGCCTGATGCCCCCCAGGACACAGTTGGACCTCCTGGCTGCCAGGGCACTGTTGACTCATATTCAATTTGACATCAACCAGGACCCCCAGGTCCCTTTTCATGGCACTGCTTTCCAGCATCTCATTCCCCAGTCTGTATGTACATCCAGGGCTGCCCCATCCCAGGTGCAGAATCCGGCACTTCCCTTTTTGGCATTTCATACGGTTGGTGATTGTCCGGTCCTCTAATTTGTCAAGGTCCCTCTGCAGGGCCTCCCGGTCTTCAAGGGAGTCAACAGCTCCTCCAAGTTTTGTGCCATCTGCAAACTTATTTAGTATCCCTTCCAGTTCCTACATCCAAGTCATTTATGGTGTTGAAGAGAAGAGACCAAGATGGAGCCCTGTGGAACCCCACTAGTGACAGGTCACCAGTCTGATGTTACTCATTCACTGTTATCTTCTGTGCTCCACCTGTAAGACAACTTCTCACCCACCACATGATGTGTTTATCCAGCTGTGTGCTGGACATTTTGTCCAGAAGGATACTGTGAGAGACAGTATGAAAAGCTTTACTGAAATACAAAAAGATTGCATCAACTGGCTTCCCTTGATCAACTAAGTGAGTTACCTTGTCATAGAAGGAAAACAGGTTGGATAAGCAGGACTTCTCTCTCATGAAGACATGCTGGCTGTGACCAATGACTGCATTGTCTTTCAGGTGTTTTTCAATACTTCCCAGGATAATCTTCTCCATAACTTTACCAGGCACTGAAGTGGGACTTACAGGCCTCTAGTTTCTGGGGTCCTGTTTCTTGCCCATCTTGAAAATGAGGACAACATTCACCAGTTTCCAGTGAGCTGGGACTTCTCCAGATTCCCAAGACCACTCAAAAATCATCAAATTTCCAAGAGAGGTTCTCAACAACATCAGCCAGCTCTTTGAGGATTCTTGGATAAATCCCATCAGGCCTCATAGATTTGTAGGGATCCAGATGGAGCAGCAGATCCCGCACAATTTCAGGGTCCACTGGGAGTTGATCATTCTCCCAGTCGTGGTCCTCCAGCTCAGAGCACTGGGATCCCCTGGGTCTGTAATCCATGTTAAAGGCAGAGGCAAAGAAAGCATTAAACACCTCTCCCTTGCCCCTGTCCCTGTTTGTGAGGTGACCACCAACATGACGAGAGACATTAATAAGATGGATTTCTATTATTTTGTCTGTCATATTTTTATGTTATTAAGGCACAGGTGGATTAAATTTAATTTATCAAGTTCTTAAAAAATACATTCCAAGCAATTATTTCAAATATGTAAAGAGAAAAGGAAACGCAGTCTTAATCAATAACATTGCTGTTTTAGTGTTTTCTCTATGGATCATGCATTTGACCTTTTTTTTAAACCCTTATTGCTACAAAAACACTCTGCAAATGCAGAGTACCATCTCTAAACAGAGGGGCCACTATTTCTGGGAATGAGAAGCAACTCACTTTATCTGTCAAATTCACTTCTCTTGTCCTCACAAAGTGAAAAGTTTCACTACCTTATTTTCTTACTGTAAATGCCTTTGCAGCCTATTTTTTACTTAATATCTCATTCTGGTTTGTAGCATTTCTCAGAAATTACCCTTAGTCACAGAATGACAAAATCACAGAACCATAGAATGGTTTAGGTTAGAAAGAACTTTAATGATCATCTAGTTTCAACCTCCTTGCCATGGGTAAAGAAACCTTCCACTTGTCCAGACTGCTGAGAGCCCAATCCAGCCTGACTTTGAACACTTTCACGATGTGCATCCCTAGTTTCTCTAGGTAAGCTTTTTCAGTGCCTCACCCCCCTCACAGCCCAGAATTTCCTCCTAAGATCCAATCTAAATCTATCTTCTTTCAGCTTAAAGCCATTAGTCCCTCTTACGCTTAGAGCAATTCACAAATACTAGCCAGGGTTTACCAAGAATAGATGAAAATCTCTGGAGTGTAAGCTAGAAAGGTATTACTTTGTTTTCTTAGGTATAACTCTTCTAAGTATATGCCATATAACCTCTTCTTTGCAGTAATCTATTAAGATATGCTGCACAGTTCCTGCACATATCCTGTATTTATTTCAATATTTTTTTTTTAATAATGATTAGAGGATAATCTTTCCTTCCATTTGGGAAAAATTCTCTTGCTAAGTTACACAAATTGTTATGAGATTTTTATTAAACTCCTTGCATAATATATACAATATCTCATTAGATCATTTTAGCTCTGCGTAGTACAGCAGTTTAAAGTGTTTCCTCCTAATTATCTTTTAACAGAGCAGCATTTTCTTATAGGATGTTCGGTACCAGCAGTAAGGTACAGGTTTTGTCTCAGTTGTGTCTTCTAGAACAGTCATCATCTGTTTGGACACATAATCCTATGTTTCTTCAGCAGCCTGTATTTGCTCCAGAGAGATCCTTCTCTCTGCCTTTGATCCAGAGTCTGCACTAGTAGTGCCCATCTGACCTTCTTGCTGAAGTTTGTGCCATAATTCCCACAGTAGCATTAAGGTCAGCAGCCATCAAATGTGATTTTATGTGGCTCAAGAATTTCACCAGAGCACCTGTTTGAGCAGTTTAACTAGCTCTTTGATGCCTGTCTACTGGTTTTGAAACAATGTTTCTTGTCAGGATAAAATTATTTGACCTTACTGCTCATGTGTTTTGACAAAAATGCCATAATAAATCATTTAGTTTTAAAACTCAGTCCTAATTACAGAGATGGATAGTTGAAGAAGAGGGTGAACTCCTAGTATGACTACTGGGAGCGCATTTAGACTATAAGATTTTAAAGCATAATGCTTTTTTTTCAACAGAAAATACCTAAAAATTGGTACAAAAACCTTCCCATGAGCAGAAGATGGTGTTTCCAGACACTGAGCACACTAATGTCTTTTGGATAGCTAGGATTAAGTGCACCTATTAAAGAAGAGCTTGGGTCCCGTTAATTGAACCTCTCCATTAAGTTCTATTGAAGTCTTGAGACCTTGGGTTTTTTCCTAAAGTAAATGTTTTTATTGTCAAATTCTGAAAGATTTGAAAGGATCAGAGATGTACAGAGTGAAAGGAACAAAAACTTTAAAAGTGAAGATGAGAATGGAAATTTTCATCTTTCACTCCAATGATATGATACTTTGTTTTTATTTTAATTAGATTTCTGAGATTCATGACTGATGTGCCAGACATACAAAGGGAAAAAAAAAAAAGAAGAAGAAAGCTGTTGACTTTTTCATAGATTCTATTGTAGATATTTTGGAATAAAGATAGAGAAAAATAAAGAGATGAAACCAAATAAAGGCTCTTAAAGAAATACATTCTGGCACAATTGATCAGAAGCCAACCAGCTCCTTCCCTAGATGTCTTGTACATATGAAAACCTGCATGTCTGCCAACCTGGAGACTACAAACCCAACTTAAAACTTACAGAATAGCATTTCCACATGCTCGGGTTTACACCATCCATCTATCATCTAACTTGTGCTCTGTTCTCTGCCGGAGGCAAAGGCAAGTCATGCATAGAATCACTACAAAGCTTATGAGTCACCCAAGTCCCACTCGAAACAATGTAAGACCAAAACTCCTTCAACTAAATGACCCGAATTTTGGTAAGAAAATGCAGAGCAGAATGCCCATTAGTGGTAAATTAATGGGGCTCGTTAATTGTAATAGTTCCATTTCTACATATTGCTAGTGGAAGATCAAGCCCTTAACATTTAACTTTTCTATCCTGTTTTCACAGATCACATTTTAAAAGAACTAAAAAACAAACTGCAACAACACTGTTGCTTGACCAGAATGTTTACCAATTTCTCAGGTGGAAAATCTGAAGATAGGGTTCTGTGTGCTGCTCAGCAGCATTGCACAAGTTTTGATGTCAAAGTTCACTATTCAGCAACTCCTCCCCACTCCCAAGCTTTGGAGTTTCCTGACATGCTTGTTAAAACACACCAATAAATTAAGCAACCTTTTCAAATATTCCTATGCCCCAATACACCATGTATAGAACTGAACTGTCACCTCCGTGAGCCAAGATGTTACAACAGTTCAAGGTACATTGCTCAAAAGCAAATTGCTGTTCCCCTGTCAAAATGAATGATCACTTGCTCTTCTTTTTATTAAACATTTTCTTTCCCTCAGTAGTATTTAAAACTCCTTTCAGTCTCATGCAATCTCAAAACACAATTAACAAACTGTATGTCTCTTCGAGAGCATTAACAACAGTGTTGGCGGAGATGCTGCGCTGTCCTAGGATGCAGGTGGCACAGGAGAAGGGAAGGACTGCTGAAATCTGGCTCTTCAACTGGCAAATTGAATGTACAGCTTTGGGATCACTCTGCCATACATCAGCTGGCAAATACAGAATGGGAGAGAAGAAGAGCTTTACTTCTCAAAAATATCAGGGTTTCAAAATCTTTCTACATTCAGCACTGGAACTAAATCAAAATCTTAAAACAAACTAAAGCAACAATCCTGAACAGCAAATAGTCTTGACATCCGCACACTTTCTTGACACCTGTGAGACCAAGTTTTAAATTAAGCACAGCAGATACACTGACCTGAGTTTCATCTCCTATGGAGGTGTTTCGACATCAACTATCCCAGGAAGATATATCTGGGTAAGACAGTGTGGGTGATTGCATTTGTTTGACTGGAATTCTGACAGAGCACTAGGTTTTTCTGAAAAACCATTCTGGCAGAAAAGGTTTGTGTATAGATTTACCGCTAATACTCCCAAACCACAACTTACTACCTAGTCAGTGTTGCTGGACACATTGCAGGAAATCCACAACTATTCACATGGGTAGCCCGGTTTTTCATTCCTATCCTATTACTCAGACAAGGGACTAACTCTTTCAACCATATCTTAATCAATATTCTTTCCCCAGATTGCATTGTTAGTTTTGCAGGTGATCATGAGATCCATTTATATCATTAATGGTAATTCCAAAATGCCTTTTTCTTTTTTAACCAATCCATACTCTATGCCCTTTCCCTCAAGACTCTTAAAGTACCTGAGGAGACCAATTACAAGTTTTTGTTATTTACTGGGGACTGGGTTTAATCCCACTATTTTGAGAACAGGTTCAGATTTCTTTGCCTTGCATTTTATTAAGTTTAGAAAACTGCCAATACGTGCTGACTAGAATTATCTTCCAGAAGTAAATGGTAACTTGATTCAATTATCTTCTTGGCAACTCTGAGCGAGTCCAAGGTTTGTAATTCAGGAACAGGGAGAAACAAATCTGATGTATGGCTGGCACTCGGTAGTGTGCTGCCATTTTCAAAATCAATAGGCTTGGAAAGGCAAGGATGAATCAGAGAAAGAATAAAGTAATGCTCAGCAGTGCTTAAAGTAAAATAAGAATGTACACAAACAACTCTGTATAAGGAAGTCCACAAGTCTGGGCACATAGAATCACAGAATCAACCAGGTTGGGAAAGACCTCCCAGATCATTAAGTCCAACCCTTGATCCAACACTGCCGTGATTACTAGACCATAGCACTAAGTGCCACATCCAGTCATCTCAAAAACCTCCAGGGATCATGAATCCACCACCTCGCTGGGCAGCCCATTCCAATGCCTGATTAACCTCTCTGTAAAACATAATGACAGAAATGGAAACAGAATCACCTCAGCAAATCTCTGTGCACAGCCCAAAGAAAAAAAGTTCTCCAGAGTTCAGTTGTATAAAATGCAGTAATTGCATTGTGATGTCGAATCTCAACTCTTTGTGAACTGACTGACCCTCCCAACTATTTCTTCCAATCCATTCTCTTTCTGTAGCTGGAATGAATGAAGGCAAACAGGATGGAGACAGGGAAAAATGTGAACAGGAAGCAGAAATCTCAATAATGTTTACAGCTTACACAACTCTAACCATTTGGCATGATCAATGACAGCGCTTCTCCGCATCATGTCAGTCTCTCTGACCGAATCGCTCTCGCCCTCAGCACGTGCAGCTCAATCCACACCTTCAGCATTTTCCTGTGGTCCCCTGTGGCCTGGGATGACCACCTGTCCAAAGGAGAGCTCCAGCCCCAGCCCTCCTTCAGGTGCTGTCCAATGACTTGGCACTTTCCTGGCCATCTGCATACCCTGGTGGCTGAAACTTCACCATGACATGAAGAAGTGCGCTGCAAAGGGTGTTCACCTGTCTGCTTCTAAAAGTGTAGATATTGAAGACTTTATGTTTATCCCTCTGTGAAAAAAAAGTCCTTAGAATAATGACTCAAAACTTCATAGCTGAAGAATTCAGAGATGGTTTTGCTGTTTACACATGCTACAAGAATATACAAACAAAAGTATTTTGAAACTAGGCACAGCCTGAGGACTTTGAATGTGAGTTTTCTGTACATGCTATTTTTTCATTGTATTTTTTAATAGAGAATCCCCAAACAGCACTTCTAAACACTGATTGATTTAAGTGATACTGGAAATATTACTCTATCTCTTTTATTGGAGCTGCTTAAAAAACAATAGGGGATTAACAGAGTTGGGATAAAGGGCACAGAGTATGGTTTTATCCATGTAGTTGATGGAAGAATCAGTGTTGGAATAAACAACGGATTAGCAAAATATACATTGCTAGGATGGAAGGCTTTCCATGCACTTTCTATGTGTGTTTTACTCAGAGGCATTTTGAAACGTTGCTTACATTGACACAGTAGGCTTCATACTGAACACACAATGATGTTCTTTGTTTGCCTTACAAACAGCAATAGAATTAATTTCTAAAAGTTGCTGTATGCAAGATTACAGAGATCTCTAAGCAATAGATTGAATATACAATGCAAGAAAGTGATGCACAAGGGCTTTCATAGGTAACACAGTCATGGTGAAATCTGTGTCATCTGACTTCAAATCTCTATCAATAATTTGGTTACATCTGAACTAGAAACTCTATGCTGCCTGTGGTGAGTGGAAACAAATAGGTTTATCCTGTGGACAATTCATGTCAACATAAGACAGAAGTTTGAACTGGACAGACATTTCCAACGAAAATTTGCTTTTTCTTCCTACATTGCAGCTCCAAGTAGTTTTATTTTGATGGGTCATCTTTAAATAGGTAGCCCTAATTCACATGCCACCTCCTAGGGAAAGGGATATTTTGTTTTTTCCCCATTGTCTCTTCACAAAATCGTTGAAACAGGGCTCTTCAGAATGTGGATATCATCCTGAAGGATATGAATTTGTCTATCCGTCCGTCCCTATGAAATATAGACAGAATTTTGATGACTGAAACATCATTATTTTTACCTCTTTCACTTTTAGCAATTTTCAGTTCATTTTAGAAGGGTGGAGAAACCCAAGCTGCGTATAGGAGGAGTTGTCTTCTGTTATATCTTTTCTTCATTTTATTTGCATATATGATTGTGGTGCATATTTTTAAAGAGAGTAATTCTGTAAAGCTCTAGACTGCAAGGGCCTGCCATACTGCAACAGTTTCACTAAAAGGTAAAATCAGTTCAGCCTGCTGCTGATTTGATGGTTCTGGAAAAGCCCATTCAAGGGCTGAGAAGAGACAGGACATTATTCATCTCTACCAAGTCGATGCCAATGAGTACCACTAGTAACAAACTACAAACTGGATTAGGAACCAATCAGATATTTACAGTGTTGCCTTTTAATAAACTCTTCCGTGAATGACTGATAGAAAATGTTTTTAGTTGGTGCATCTAATGGCCCTTTTGTATACAGTGGAAGATCAACAAATTAGTCAGCTAACGAAACATCATTACACTACACTATGAAAACAAAATGAAAGACATACATAAAGTCTGACAGTGTTGTTATTCCTAATTGGCGGTGCTGTATTTAACTTTGACACGCATGTTGACATTACAGCAAACTCTTCCTTTACAATACGCTCATCTCAAAAATCTTAACAGGTCGTTGCAGTTTAAGAACTCTTCTCTTAATTAAATTCTCCAACTTGAATTCTAGCATTCATACTTGGGCACAATTATTCTCCCAAACTCATCCATTCTTCACTTGTGAGAAGCATTTTTCTGTAAACTTGTATATGAAATTAAGGTATTTACAATACACTCAGTGAAATGGCTCACCTCTTTTCCTTGCTAAAAGATCTCTTTTGTGATGGAGTTTGATTTTGCTTTCAGGCACTTGGTAGGCATAAGCTCTTATGAAAGAAAAAGAGAACAATACCCTCTTCTAAGTCATCAGGATATGTGCTGCTTTTTAGCTCATTAGTCTTGTCAGACTCAGAATTTGTATCACTTTGACTCTTCAGACATAATTTCTCAGGCATCTGGATGTAGCTAATTAAATATAAGAGAAGTAAAATGAAATTATGAAAATGGAAGCTTTGAACTTCTGCTCCCACATGGCTCAGGAACACTACTGAGGTCTTCAAAATACTATGCATTTTCTCCCCCTTTTACTGCAGAAATAACTTCTTCACATGAACTTCTATTTGCTGTCAGCTTTTACAACCCAGAAACAATCATACTACAATTTATGAAGAACTACCAAGGCATTTTATTCCTCCCATTCTTGTCTTCATATCACCTGCCCGATGCTTTTGCTCCCTGCCACAAACTGCCAGCTAGATTCACCCCCCAGTTTGGCACGTGCTTGAAACATGATCCTTATCCTTAATGCCCTGCTTTTTCTGCATATCTCCACAGCAATTCTCTTTCCATTAATGCAGAAAAATTGGTCCTGCCCTCTCCCTGTTCACCTCTGGCCTGGAAAGAGGCAAGAAGGGCTTGTTATAAGGGCATGGACTCAAAGGCTCAGTGGTTCTGAATGTTAGGCAACTCAGAGATCAGCTCTGGAAGTTTAACAGAAAGAAAACACTGTTGATACTATCAGTAACAGTAGGCAAAACAGATAACCTCCCAAAACCATTCTTGTCCTTTCTGATCCACAGCTTGGCAACCTTCCCCTCCCTGGAATTGAAAGCCTAATAGCATCAGATTTGTAAAATTTATCACAGAATCATACAATATACTCAGTTGAAAGTGACCCATCAGGATCACTGAAGTCCAGCTTCTGGCCCTGCACAGGACAGCCCGAAGAATCACACCATGTGTCTGAGAGTGTTGTCTAAATGATTCTTGAACTCTAACAAGCTTGGTGCTGTGACCACGGGGGAGCCTGTTCCACTGCTCAACCACCCCTTGGGTGAAAAAACCATTCCTGATATCTAACCTAAACCTCCCCTCACTCAGTTTCATGCCAGTTCCTAGAGTTCTGTCATTGGTCACAGGAGTGAAGAGATTGGTAGTAGTTCCTTTGTTCCCTTCACAAGGAAGTTGTAGACTACAATGAGGTCTCACCTCAGTCTCCTCCAGGCTGAACAGATCAAGTGACCTCAGCCATTCCTCGTATGGCTTCCCATCCAGACCCTTCACCATCCTCACTGTCCTCCTTTGGATGCTTTCGAATAGCTTAATTTCTTTCTTGTGCTATGGTGCCCAAAACTGCACCAGTGCAGAGCAGAGCAGGACAATCCCCTCCCTCAACTGACTGGCATTGCTTTGCCTGATGTCCCCCAGGGCATGGATGGCCCTCCTGGCTGTGAGGGCACTGCTGACTCATATTCAACTTGCCATCGACCAGGACCCCCAGGTCCCTTTCCATGGCACTGGTTCCCAGTATCTCATTCTCCAGTCTGTATGTACAACCAGGGCTGCCCCATCCCAGGTGCAGAATCCAGCACTTGCCCTTGTTGAACATCATACAGTTGGTGATTGCCCATCTCTTTAATTTGTCGAGGTCTCTCTGCAGGGCTTTGTTCATTTCCCAAATGTTAAATCATGTCAACATTTCCTTTCATGAAGCTCTATATTCAGTTAGTCATATTTAGCTGCAAAAATGTCAATCTGGGTCATACAGCCTAAAAATAAAAGTCACAAAATACCCAACAAAAACTTATGCCTTATCTGCTAAATCGGGAAGAGTTTCTGTTCTCCAAAACAACATTTGAAGTCTCCCATAGTGTGCAACAACTGCTTTTTCTATTAAGAGAAGATCATTTTACTATTCTTCCTTTAAAATGGGATGTGGGCATGTGGACTACACACAGCACCCACATTAAAGAAGTGCATGTTGGCTTCAAAGGAGCTATTATGCAGTCTATAAGTTCAATGATCTGCAAAGCAATAAAGAGCTCCTTCTGTAGCCCTCACGGCCTATTGAGTAAATAGTAAGCATTTAAGAAAACTCTGTAATTACATGTTTACACACTGGAGCCATTATGGGCAATCTAAAAAAAAAAAAGTACATGTAGTTTTCTAAAAGAAATCCTTAATCATATTTTTTACATGATTACAATTCCTTTATAGCCACTAAGGACTACCAGCTACAGAATATATAGGCAGAAAAGCTCACAGTTACAGTCTGTTTTTATATGCAGTGATGACATGAGATGTCAGCTGAATATTTTAGATTTTTAAGTCAAATATTTTAAATACATTCAAATTAAAAAGAAATACAGAAAAGGGTCATTCTGAAATTCTCTGCCATAAAAAATCAAGAAAGGTAATATGAATACCTTAATATAACATTCTAGATTTCATATGTGTGTCAAACAGTAAAGAATTGGTAAAGAACTGAATATCTTTTGGTAAAGAATTAAATAGTAAAGAATTTTTTGGTAAAGAATTACATAGCTTGATGCTTTTATCTTAGTCATCAGGGAACCCCAATGGTTGTATCCTTAGAAACCGGTGTATTGGACTTACTTTGCTATCTGTGAAGCACACTTCTGTGTCCAAAGCTACAACTATTCTACTCTGGTAAATCTCAAACTTTGGCTGCAAAACCAGTCTGTTTAATCCCTGCATTATGTAGAAGTATAAATGTGAGGATTTAAGAGACTGTATCATATGGAACATGCCCTGAAACTGAATTTAGATCAGCTTGACATAGTGGTCCACAGGTAAAACATGCAGTAGAAAACAAAGAGCATCCATTGAGAATGGGACCAACCATGAATTTTCATATGGGAAAGGCATATAGGGCAGAACAACAATTTAAAGCTGATTCCCATCAGTCACGTGCCTTCAAAGAATCATTTGCAAAGAATCTGAATCAGACAAATGCTTCTTGCACATGCTTGTACACTGCACACTGTAAAAGTGACAGAATGTTCAGTTAAAAATAATTTCAAAGAGTATTTTAGTTCCTTTCTTTGTGTTTTGTATTCTAATTAAACCATATCATTTTTCACATTCTTAAAACAACAACGAAAGCTCATTTACTAGCCAACATGAACATCTCATGTTTTACAGGAACACAGAAAAATCCTTACGAAAACATGAATGAAATGCTACTAGAACAACAGTGGTTTGGGATCTAAGACATCCTTTTAACTTGCAAATACTACCAAACAGACTGGGGAGCATGTGTTTTATTAAAGAATTCAGCTCAACCTTCATATGAATAAAAACAATTTCCTCACTTTTTTCCTTCCAAGTTAAGGGTCAAATTATGAGTCATTTGGTGTTTTAATAATTCAGGTACTTTAGTGATCATAGTATACTTCTACCTATACTTCTACCTAAAAACTATATATCTTTTGTAATTGCTTAGGAATACATTTACAGTCACATGTTACAAGCAGAGTGTTCAACCTACTGCTCCTCTGCAACATTACAATAGCCTTAAAAATTTTGACAGGAGACTACGCAAACCAATTAAAGTAATGACATTCAAATGATCACCTACTTAGGATAGCTTCACACTAATTTAAGACATTGAATAGTAACATTTACCTTCCAGATGCTGAGAGACCTAAAATGTCAGGCAGTAGTGATGTTTAAAGCACAACATGAATGCACGTGTCTACCGTCACATCAAATATTCTGTCATATCTACCACATACCATTAAATAACAGAAACACTGTAACAACCATGGATGATATATAATAATCTGACAACAAAGACTGATGGAGAACCTAGAATTCTATCCAGGACACTGAAGCTTAACAACAGAACTCTCTGCCACTGAGTGACACTGTCTGTTGAACACTACTGCATGATAAATACACAGGAAAAGGAGGAATAAAATTGAGGTTGGCATTAAAATGCAATTTAACTGTTTAAATCGGTGTCTAGCATGGGTGTAGTAGGTTATATTACCTTGACAGCAATTTTTTTTATACATTATGTACTTTCCAAAGGTCATTTTTATAATGACTGATGATATTCTCTTTCAGTGTATCTTTATTTGCCCAGCTCTTCCTACCATTTAGATGCCTATGCAGACAATAGTAGCACACAAGACAGCAAAGATATCAATGTGTGTTAAATAACAAAAGGTTTATTATTTAAACATTCAACTCTTGGTGAAATCAGTATTGGGCTGACATCTAAATATCTTTAAAAAATGATTGTCTGTGGGAAAGTTCTCCCTACTCAACAGGTCCCTTCTGTTTAAGTAGTCAGTATCATCATTGCTCCCTCTAGCAACAAACTGCCATCTACATGACAGTTCAGCCCCATAAATTCTGGAAAGACATCTGTCTTTACTCTGTCTTTTTCATCACCCTACCACTGTTGGCAGTCTCTTTACTACACTCCTCCAGCACAATCATTCTACCAATAGCTTCATGCCACTTGGTGCCTTTTTCAAATATGAACCCACCGCAACCACACCATCCCAGTTCCTGGCATCAAACTGGCCAGAAGGCAGGGTACAGCTTTCCATAGAGGAATATTAAAGAAATACCACTGCAGAACGAGGGTGCAGTATCGTATTATGTTTCATGCACACTAGTGTAATGAACCTTGATGAAAATGAAAACTGCATTTTAGTTCCTATGAAACCTCTCGATCTAACGCAGGCAGCACAAACTGGAGCTTGTCATTTCTGAGTCAACAGAACAGCTTGCTAATTCTGATCTGATTTTAACATGCAAATATGAAGATACTGAACACATGATTCAACTGGAAGACCTTTTAGTAATATTAACAACCCATGGTCAGAATCTCAGTCCTTAGTCCCAGGTATGCTGGTAGATGGTTAAAAAAATGAATTTAAAAAAAAAAATAGTAATACTGCTTTACTTGTAAATTGTGCACTTATGAGAGACAAAAAGATGATACAAAATGGAACCTTTTTAGGCAATTTTAGGGGAATTGCTTTTCAAGTCAGAAACACACAAAATTCAACACTTACAGCACAGGAAGGCTAGAAGTAACACATAGGAGAGGTTTTATATTTTGAGTTATAATAGTTACTTCAGAAAGTAGTTTAACTGTCAATAAGGTGGTGCTCTTGATCAGAGAAGAATAACAGAATCAAAGAATCATAGAATATCCTGAGTTGGAAGGGGCCTTCATTGAGTCCAATCCTTAACCCTGCACAGGACAGCCCCAAGAATTACACCATGTGTCTGAGAGGGTTGTCCAAACAATTCTTGAACTCCATCCCTGAGGAGTCTGTTCCAGTGCCCAACCACTCTCTGGGTGAAGAACCTTTTTCTAATATTTAACCTAAACCCCTCCTGGCACAACTTCAGGCCATTCAGTTCTGTCACAGGTCACCACAGAGAAGAGATCAGTGCCTGACCCTCCTTTTCCCCTCACAAGGAAGTTGTAACTGCAATAAGGTCTCCCCTCAGTCTCCTCTTCTCCAGGCTGAACAGTCAGAGACCTCAGACACTCCTCATACAGCTTCCCCTCAAAGCCCTTCACCATCTTAATTGCCCTCCTTTGGACACTAATAGCTTAAATACCTTTCTTATATTGTGGTGACCAAAACTTCACACAATATTCAAGGTGAGGCCGCCCCAGTGCAGAGCAGAGAGGGACAATCACCTTCCTTGACCGACTGGTGATGCTTTGCCTGATGCCCCCCAGGACATGGTTGGCCCTCCTGGCTGCCAGGGCACTGTTGACTCATATTCAACTTGCCATCGACCAGGACCTCCAGATTCCTTTCCATGGCACTGCTTTCCAGCATCTCATTCCCCAGCCTGTACATATATCCACGGTTGCACCATCCCAGATGCAATTCATGCTATTAAACAATGAGTTCTATGGACACTTCCACCACCAGTTATATCATATGTACATGAAATGAACACAGTGGACACATTTGCACACTTACTAGATGAGGAATCATGCATGTAGATGGCCAACACAGCCTATTTCCATCACTGTCTGCTGGATCCAAAGCTCGGTGAAGACTCAAACATACTGTTTGACAAACATACTGTTTGTGCACACACCCACAAACAGACCATTGCGCTAGTTTGGCTTCAAGTGTTTATGGTGTTCACACTAAATGGAACAAGAATTTCTGTGGGCTGTTTGCAAGAGACTACCGTCTTTTCAGAAAATTGGCTTTTCACTGTTATCCACCTTAGCCATGTTGCTTTGCTCTTGAAAAGAAAATTATTCCTCTCACGTTAAGAATTTGTATTTCCTTTTTTTTTCTGGAACACCAAGCCAAAGGAAACACAGACAGTTATTTATATAAACTGCAAACATATGGATAGAGAAATTGACAAAGCAAAACTGAAGAGTAAGTAATTGCAGGTTATCAAGTCAACCTATCTTGTATACCTTGTCCTTGCTTTCTTATTCTACATAATATGTGATGATCATCACATGTTCACAATTAGTCCAAAATAGCAAGCTGACATTAAAATAGCCCAGAGGGAAATTATTTTCACAGATGTTAGGAGGAGCTAGTAACTGCATCAGTTAAATTAGGTTTAGCTGTATTTTAGATAAACTCATTTGCATCTCAGACATATCCTATAGGTGACCCTACAGAGAAGCAAGAAAACACCATCCATACATCTAAGTTTAATTAAGATTAATATTCTTCTTAGTTCATTATCTTCATGCATTATCATAAAGAGGATAAATTAGAAATGGTCACATTCAAAAGTTGAAAGCAAAATATAACAAAAGCTTCACTAAACTTAAAATGAACAATTCAATATAGAATGCTCCATGATAACCACTTACTTTGGAATGTACAAATAAGTTGAGTATGGAAACTAGCATAAGAATAAATCTGATGTTATAATTACATTTCATAGTTATTTTCTAAAATGCAATGCCTCAAGCAGAAAACCTAACACTGAAAAAGCCCAAAACTTCACATTTTCCCATTCCAACTTTATTATGAGCCAAAACTTGTAAATCTATATATTTATCATGGCTAGGCTTCGCGAACGAAGATTTGGGAAGGGCTCTACCCACGCTTGCTACAAGCGCACTGGTGGCTAAAAAGGCCAATGCGAGACAGACAAGTCCGGTCGCAAAAGGCACAGCAGAAAGACTCCCCAGGTGATA
>JAWMRA010000113.1:63781675-63966456 GCA_035584735.1 Pseudotriccus pelzelni
TGAGGCTGGATGTGGCACTGAGTGCCATGATCTAGGAATCACAGTGGGGTTGGATCAAGGGTTGGACTTGATGATCTCAGAGGTCTCTTTCAACCCAGTTAATTCTATGATTCTATGATTCTGTGATTACAGTGCATCAGCTGATACTATAACTTACTTGTGCTTCTGAATCACTTGAAATCCTTAGTTGCTCACAGCTACTTGTGAAAGACCTGTGTTAACCACCTCCACCTGCCCCAAATACAGTCCCTATCCTGTCCCAGCTTTCCCTTTCCCTCTTTCTTCGATGCTATGGATCCTCACTCTGCTCTATTTCTCCTACATCCTCCCTTCTCCTACTGGTTTTTTTACCTTCCTACTTGAGAAGTCCTTCAAAGGATGAATGATATTTAATTATTCTGGGAACACTGAGAGGAAGAGCACTGCCCTGAAGGGCTGCCAGAAAGCCAGCATCAAAGCCAATGTCGGGCCTTGTATTATTCAACCATTTAACTTACCAATTAATTATACAGTAAATAAAGACTGTTTCCATGGGGAGTCAAAGTGGAATCCTGACAATCTTGCCACACATCCCCAGATCAGGGACAATCACATTATGACAAACTTTGTGATTAATGAATTCATGATATTCAGATCGTATGACAGCTGCAGTATTGCCTGTGGCCACTGCTCTATTATTCCATCACTGCTTAAACCTCTGAGTGACTCGTGGAGCGGACTGTGACTACAGACCTTGTGCCTGTTGATGGAATTATGGACTCAGGATCTTCTTCAACCAGAATTCAGACCAATCACTTCAACGGTGAGACTCAGTTACATTTGTCTGTCTGCTATGCTGTTGGGTGGGTACCGCATGCAATGTCAAGACTCTTCCAAAAAGATCACTCCCAGGAACTGAGTAACCGCTCCATGACAAACTTAATTCTACCTGCATCAGTGAAAAGCCAGTCAGACGGGAACCCCACAGCATATACCTCATCACCACTGCGGGCACATCCCTTGTGACTTCCCTCGGCCTCAGCAACATTTAAGCACTTCTCCTCTCCAACTCAGAAACTGTCAGGGAGAATAACAAATACTTGCTATGTCCATCACTCCCATCCATTAAGAGACCTCGTTGGCCTGACTGCCAGTATTTTACAAAATCCAGTGTTATTCCCATCTCTTTAGTGTAACTACTGGTTTTTGCAGTCAAGAATGGGCAGAACAAACTGTATGAAGTTCATTGATAAGGTGTACAGTAAGGCACAGAGAGGTATTTTCAATTTGGTAAGAATAAAGTATTCATTCAGAAGATGTTATACAAGACTGTATGATGTAAAATCAAATAGTGATTTTATTAATCACACTGTCAGCAAAACTGACACAGGAACTACCAGAACACATTACACACTTTTTCAAAATTTACATTTGTCTTATTTAGAAAGTGGTAAAGTAATCATAATTTCAAAAGGTGAGGTTGGAAGGTTGCCTAACAGTTTGTAAAGTCAGATGAAAATACGTTTCAACAATTATATTTTTGTCCAAATGTTAATCATGCAATTCAAAAGTTTAACAGCTTAAGTTCATGTTTTCATATTTTAAATCACAGTTTCATGTTTTAAAGAACCACATCTCATACATTGAAGACAATCACATGCAGAGACTACAAGTTCACATCAGAAATTACTCCTCTTACTTCCAAATCAACATTTCTCTCACCAATCAAACCTTCTTCATTTACAACATCATTATTGGGTTAGACATTATGCATTTTTCATTCCAAGAGTGTTGATTTACAACGAAAAATTGGACTCATTCCTGACATGGTTTCTGCTCCACTAGCCACATCTTTCTTCCACACATTAGCTAGTGATCTAGCAAGGATGTCAGCCCTCACTTGAAACAGTACCAGGATCTTTACAACATACGGCCCACCCAATGTGTCTATGTACAATGAAGCTGAAGAACTGGTTCAAACACATCTCTGAAGTGGAAGTCCAATATCCAGAAGAAGTTGACAGATGACAGCACCATCTGACTTCAATCCGCATGGGGTTTTTGTCTGTGTCAATGCAATGAAATGTTATTTTAACTTAATTTCAGTGATACCAAATGATATCAAGTGAAGGAAGAGGCAATCTGCCACCCACAAAGCAGAACAAGGAGCAAGGGAAGAAAATGTGTTGTAAAGCTGAAAAATTAGGGAGAACTGAAATAAAGGAGGCCTGGGGGAATGGGAAGGATAATGATGAGAGGGAATGGCAAAAGCAGGAAAAGCAGAAAAGATACACAGAGGCATGAAAAAGGGCTCAGATGATGTGGCTAAGGTAGAGTAAATTGATACTAGGAGAGAGAGACACCATAGTTTATCACTTCTAATACTGAACCATATACTGGAGCAGAGTTCTTTGCCTTTTTATTTTAAGGGGGCCAAATTAGGAAAGTAAGTGAGTTAAGAGTAGGTGGGTTGCAAGGATACAACAGATGGGACGTGGACAAACCTAGTACAGAAGTGGGAAGGGAAAAATGACACCCTGTGCAGCACAGAGAGATGAAGGAGGGAGACATTTGGTGCAGTATGAGGCAGGATACATGTCTGGATACTAAGTCTCATGATGTCACAGGAGATGCTGTCCTCCAACACGTTTGCAGTATGCTGAGCACTGCTCTAGACCCTGAAGATGCTGAAGACTCAGGAAATTGAAATCATGTTTAATAAGAAAGCCTACCTAGGGAATGGAAGTTTTCACTCAACCCCTAGGTTCATAAGAGAAGTTACAAAGTCACTAACAGCAGATCATATGACAGCCAGAAGCATGAACACAGAATGTAATCAGTGGCAAGATCTTGCTATTTTGAGCAACTATTTCTGGAGGTAGGACATTTTGACAAAAGGCATCTTAACTGTCTGCTGAGAGCAGATAACGCTGAAGACTTACAACTCCAGAGTGAAGTTCACAGGAAGCATCCTTTGGTTTGGATGGAGGCCTCTGCATGACTCACAGTCAATGGAACTGCGTATCTCACATGTCTCAATGCTGCTCTGCTGTCAGCACACAGCTATGAAATGCTTCCACAGAGCATTCTGCAAGCACTGGACACTACTAATGTCTGACATAAGCAACATACAGTAGCTATCAGAGACTCTGCAGATTCCACTAGCAGCTAACAGGGATTGAAATAGAGGAATTTCAAATCTATTTTTTTTTCTGTGTGTGCATATGTGTAGCGTGCACTTCTTAATTAAAAAAAAAAAAGAGCTGAAAATCTCATAAGAAAGTTTGAAGAAAATGCACATACACATTTTAGAAAAATGTCAAGGCAGCCTCTGCAGATTTAATCTTCTGACCTTATGATACACCATTAAGATACGCATTATGATATTGTCTTTAATCATATGACAACCCAATTCTCAGCACATATTTAAAACATACTAAAGGTAGGTGGAAAAAAGATTGCATTAAAAAAATATGAGAGCAAAAATATTCAGACAGAATCCTCAATTGTTGCTTCAGAAGTCTGTTATTCTTGTATCCTTGTGTATCAAAAGCTCTGACTACCTTTTCAAGTTGGAATACTGTTAGGTAAAAAAAATAAAATTATAAAAAGACATCTAAACCTTTTTTGCAAAGTTGAGCACTTGTCAATAAAAATTTGAAAGCCACCTTTGATAGAAGAGAAAGCTTGAGGAATCATTTTCTTCATCTTTTTGTCCTGTATGTTCTGCCATTTTATAAGTTGGAGATGTAATTTATATGTAAATTTTTCCTGAGTATCACTTCAACTGTTGAAAAAAGTAAATATTTTAAGAACAGTATATAATAATTTGGTAAGCATATCTAAGTAGTATTTAAAGAATTGTGGTAATTGAAAATAATACCTTATTAATCAATTACAACTTTTACAGTATGTGCTACATTTTCTAGGTCAAAGTACAGGAATAAATGAAAAACTAAAAATATTTGAAACTAAACATACATTTAGGGGAAGTATACATATTAGGTAAAGTAAATTAAAGTACATATTAAAATTCATTCCACCAATTCCAGTTTTTATGCCTAATTAAAATCTAAGCACTATCCTCTAAGAGATTCCTTGAAATAGATGGACTGAATACAGCCCAAAATAACGTGTTAACCCAGACTGTGTTTCGCTACTATTTTAGCTGTTGGTTTGATCACTGTTGCTCTTGATTAAGCATGCTTGTATATTTTCAAAGTTAATACACTAAGCCAAATTCACATATAGTTTAATGATGAGCATTTCCAAATATTTGTTTAAACTGGAAAACATGGGTGATTCACTTTGATCATTCCAACAATATTTATTTCTGAAGCTGCCTGGAAAATAAGAAAGAAAAATCTTTTCAGAAGAATATTCTGCATTTTGAAATCAGACTGTACTTCAGTACAATTATTTTTTACTGCTTAATCAATGACAATGTTGCAACTTCAGCTTTTCAGTTCATATGAAATGCAGAGACGCTGTTGTCCTTTAAATATTGCAACGAGTTACATGAGCACTGTAAAAGAGTCTGAAGATGCAATGCACTGTAAGAGTATACATATACAACAAGAGCAAGAGCATTTGTGAACAACAGAAATTTGTACTTTTCTGCATTGGCCTCAATAGGTTAACCTCTCCAAGTCAGTTACAACATCACATAGATGAGATGAGATAAAACAGAGCTATTTAACAGTATCATAGAGCTTAGAGGTAACAAGTTGGTCCCCTTCAACAGATTTCTAAAATGGATAGGCACAATATTTGTTCACTCGACCTTTACTTAAAGGATCACCACTTCAAAGCCAAGTCACCTTCTCAACTCTGTTTTCAAGACCGGTAGCATCTGAGCTTCCATCTCAGCAGGTACCATCATTGGCAGCAAACTATAGGACTTAAGAAAATTTTCAAATATATAAAAGCAGATCTTTAATACTTTATTGGTTGCCATAAATCTTTCATGCACTAGGCCGCAAAAGATGAGGCAACATGAATGGCAAAATAACAGGATCCTTTGCTTTCCTACCAGCTCTTGGAAGACCTTTCAGAATTAAGGAGAAAATTCTCGACAGCCACCTAAGGAGACAGCACCGGTGATAACCACTTCCATTCTATACTGATATTCCTCCAGGTGAGTAGGAACACAGGAAAGTTTGTAACTTTAGATAATTTACCCAAACTTGCATACTGACATAATCACTCTGACAGCTTTGTCAGACAGGGATATGTATTCTCTCATATTTTTACATGATGACTAGAACACATTTGTAGTCTAATTTCAGTACTGTCATACAAGTTAACAGGATAGATGTGCTCAAATACTGAAGATATTCCATGTCTTCTTTCACCATAACAATTTTTGTTTTCTTTAGACCCAGTGATAATCACTGTCTATACTTTTTGTCATAAAATGAAACTCAGCTTAACTCCTCTGTGCCTGTGCTCCATAAAGAGAAGGAAAATATGCTTTGAATATAACAAAAATTAGGTTTTGATATTTTCTTAAATAAACCTCTCCTCACACACAAGTTCAAGCTACTAGTATATATTGGGTTTGCATGGCAACGTTTTGGTAGCAGTGGGATGCAGGAGTTGCTTCTGTGAAGAGCTGCTAGAAACTTCACCCAGGTCTGACAGAGCCCATGCCAACCAGCTCCAAGAAAGACCTGTCACTGGCCAAGGCTGAGCCCCATCTGCAGCCATGGCAGCACCTTTGGGATAGTGTATTTTAGAAGGGGGAAAATAGAAAAAAAAAATTAGATCTGAGCAACTTCAAACAGGGAGAGGAGTGAGAATACATGAAAGCAACAATTCTGCAGACTCCAAGGTCAGTGAAGAAGGAGAAGGGGCTCCAACCACCAGAGCAGAGATTTTCCTGCAGCCTGTGGTGCAGACCATGGTGAGTCAAGCTGTCTGCCTGCAGCCCACAGAGGTGCACAGTGGAGCAGAGATCCACCTGTAGACCCTGGAGGACCCCACAGCAGAGTAGATGGGTGCCCAAAGAAGGCTGTGACCTTCTCGGAATCCCACGCTGGAGCCGGCTCCTGGCAGGACTTGTGGACCCATGGAGAGAGGAGCCCACACTGGAGCAGGTTTGCTTGAAGAACTTCGGACCTCTTGAAGGACCCAAGCTGGAGCAGCCTCTTCCTGAAGGACTGCACCCTGTGGTAGTTTGTGAAGAACTGCAGCCCATGGGAAGGACTTACACTCCAGAAGCTCAAGGAGGTCTGCCTCCCACGGGAGGGACCCCACGTTGGCGCAGGGTAAGAGTGTGAGTAGTCCTCCCCCTGAGCAGCAGAGACAACGTGATAAATTGACCACAGCCATCATTTCCTGTCCCCCTGTGTCACAGCAGGGAGGGAGGAAGTAGAGAATTTGCAAGTCTTGGAAGAAGGGAGGGTGGAGGAGAGATGCTTTTATGATTTGGTTTTTATTTCTCATTATCCTATTCTGATTTGATTGGTAATAAATTAAACAAGTTTCCCCAAGTCAAGTCTGTTTTGCTCACGACAATAACCAACGAGTGTACGTGTCCTGTCCTGATTTCGACCCATAAGCCTTTTTATATTTTATCACCCCAGTGCAGGGAAGGAGGGAGAATGATAAAGGAACTTTGGTGGACACCTGGCATCCAGCCAAGGTCAACTTACCACATATTATTACTTATTAATGTTCCTTAAAGAAAGAATAACTTGTACATGAGTAAACATTTATATAGGTATATCATTTAAAGATACTGAGATAGCATCTGATACTGAGATATCATGCATATAATTACCCATCCATTTCTACAAATTACGTTTAACATAACATTTAATCACTTCATACAGAAAAGGAAGTCAGATAGGTACATATGCTTTAAAATTTTATTGGGAGATGGTACAGGAGAAAAAAAGAGAGAAACTAAAAAGTAGTCAGGAAAACGGGTTTTTTACTATATTTCTTCGGTTTTCTTGACAATATTTACAATTGCAAATACGGAAGAGCAATGGGAGGCAAAAGAAATAAAAATCAAAAATGGAAAACACCCCCACTGAGCTGTTTGCCAAATATAAGGTGCTGTTTAAGCTTTACAAATGCCAAAAATCATCTTCTGTTTAATTTTTATTCATATAATAAGAGAAATAAAACTAAGACAAGGAAAAGAAAATAAAACAGAGAAGATTACAGGAATTACAGCAAACAGCACATTTCCAATGAAGCAATCATACTTTTTATTACTGATAGTCTGGATGAAAAAGTGAGGCAAGACAGCAAAGCTACTACAATAATGTTTTTGCCAATGAAAACAAAACCATAATGGCGGCTACCTATAATTTCCTTGAGTCACTTGGCAGGTTTCATGGACTGTAACTCTAGCAATTGCAACAGAGATCCCATAAGCTAAGACTTTCAAAGCTGACAGAAAGGCAGTTGGATGTCCATTTTATATTTAAATTTTAGCAGATTTGGGTGACTGAAAAAATGAAGAAGCTTTCAAAAATTTGAGTCTTGTTTTCACAAAATTGGTTTGTTGAAAACACACTTCCTTGAATTAAAAGACTTTGGAAACATGAAGGAACATTACTAACCTTCAATAAGCCCAGAAACAACACCACCCATCTGACAGTACCAGAACTTATGAAGACTGTAGGTCATAAAGAAATACATTTAACTGTAAGGGGGGGGGGGGCTTTTGTGGTGTTGGTGGTGGTTTGGTTTTTTTCTTGTCTGGCAGACAGCAGAAAGGTCATAACAACAGTAATCAGACATGTAGGCAAGAAATAAATAACACCACCCTTTTTTCTCCCCCCAGATTCAAAGAAAAATACAGCTAAAGAGAAGGACAGTTAGGAAAATAACTGCTCAGTTCTGCCTGTGGGATTGCAGGGATAGAATCACAGAATATCTCGAGTTGGAAGGGATCCATAAGAATCATGTAAAACATGGGACTATGGTCAGCAAAAACTCCACTCTGTGCAAAACATTGTCCAGGGATATTTTTTGAAAAGAGAGCCCAGGAAAGATTACTCTAAAAATAATAATCTCAATTCAAACGTCAGAGTATTTTCAGCAGTTCTGGAAATTGCTGTAAGGAGCTATTCAGAGAAATAAAACAGCCATAGAGGGATACTCGAAGGCACAAGACTAGTGTCTGGCAGAGAGCGACAGTGCTCTGGACTCTGCCACCAGCTCCTCACATGTGGCATCCCACCTCTCGAGAACTCTCACACTCAGTCTGTGGCAGGCTATGCACTCACAGCACTGCTCTGCACAGAAGGTGCAAAGCTAAGAGCATGAACAATAGGAACAGCATTATGATAATTATCACACACTGTCCAGATTTAAACTTACTCAGTATTTCTCCTAGGCACGGAAAACTCCAAGTATACTCATTTATTGTTATTGCTGGAACTGACTTTAATGTCTCACTGAAGAAAGCAAGATTAAGAAATTTCCCTTTGTAGGGCTTTTTTAGATAACTACTGATGACGATGATAAAAATGACCATATCTCACAGTGCGAGAAGAAAAAGGATGAAAAATTATGTTTTCTACCATACTCTTGCTTTTCCCAACATTGCAACTTGATGTTGTAATAAAAGTAGTCCTTATAAGAGATCTTCTCGAGACTTGAGTAACTCTTTAAATAAGACTTTTTCCTTCATAAAGAGGCTCTTGTCCAGGACCTGAATCTATTTTTTGGTAACAGAGATAATTAATGTAACTAATCTTTGAAGGACTTTACCAAAGGAGAAATTAAATTAGATCAGTCCTGAAAAGTAAAGTATCAAGAGTCAAGGATTCAGATCCAGTTCCCACTGGTTGATGTCATGACTCTGGGCGAGTGACTACGACTATTTCTACTAGACTCTATACCACGCTAAAAAAAATCCGAGTATAGATCAGCTTTGAATACTATTTACGCCTCTTGTAACTCCATCAAAGAAAATGAGCTGAGTGCTCCAAAGAGCTGAGTCCATGTACATTTCTTTAGGGAACTCCTACTTTACATATGGGAAGCTCAGGCCTCTCAGGTCTCTTTTTCCTTCGTCTGTCTTGTTCTTGGCCCAGACTGAAGAAGAGCTGGATAGATGTTCCCATTGCTCCTGGGCTGCTGGTGAGGGTACTCTCTCTCAAAGTGGCTGAGAAAGGAAGGCTTCAGTGCCAGTCTTCTCTAGAGGGCAAACAAACGGATGCTTTTTAATTGTGTGTGCAAAATAACAAGTCTCTTAATATATGAAAATGGGCAGCACTACAGTTACCACTGCTCCTTCTCCTGACACACTGCAACAGAAAGGATCAAGCCTTCTCTCGGGGATGAAAGAGCAATCTCAGGGTCTGACTCAAGCACAGGCCACAAGTGTGGATCCTAGCCCTGCATAGACACCTAATGTGTTACTTAAACCCAGCTGGGGGGAGAGGGCAACACCTTCCACACCCTCAGAATGACTCCAGGGGTACTTCTACCTGCTCTGAACACCCCCTTCACAGCAGAGAAACCGAGCAACCAGCTTACATTTAGGACCTAAGGCAAGTCCATGGAATTCATCCAAACAGCTTTCACTATCTTGACTATTTCTTAACCTTACCAAGTAGCTAAAGCAGCAAGATATCTAGTCTTCAGGTCTGAGTAGCAGCTAAGGTAAGTAATGACAAGTAGAGAAAAGCAAATTAAGGGAAAATGATGTAGCCTAGACAATATCAATATGATTCCAATAAAGTTTCAAGTGAGTTTAGTACATACTTAAATTTTGATCAGATTTTGGGGGGTGATTGATAAACTCCAGGAAACAAAACCAGCTATTTTTAAAGGGGTATATTCAGCAACTACAAAGTGTATACTCTGCCTGACAGAAAGGGAAAAGAAAAATTGAAAAGGACAATTATTTTATGTTTTTTTAAGCTAAGTGAGTGAAAAAGCAAAAAAAAAAAAAACAGGTTTCAGAAGTAGAAGAAACTTGCAAACAACTACGTTGTCTTAGCCAAATGCTCTCTCGTGGTGAGTGGTCTTAAAACTAGCACGGTTGCCCAACTGTAATTCATTCTTCTCTTTATTGTGTGTCTTGTTAGTGTGGGCTTAAAAAAGCAATATTTATGCAATTTATGAATAAAAGTGTCTTACACAGGGTCCTCATTTTATGTTGATTGCTTTATCATAAAATCTGAGCTGAAGCTTGAATTTTAGTAGACTTTCTAAATATACTTAATATAAACTACAGACTACATTAAAACTTTTACATTACTGGGCTAAGAATAACTTCAAATTTATTTACAAAATGAACTTTAAATGCACGTACTTTCTGATACATAAGCTAGAAGTTTATAGCACATAAGTCAGAAGTATGGACTTTTTCCACCCTCACTGTTCAAATGCCTGGACTAATTTCTCTCTTAGGTGAGTAAGCCATGGGCAATTGGAATGAATAGAAATGCAGAGTATTTCTCCACTAAAATAAACATCAGTTCTGATGGTCAGCAATACTGGTTCCTGGCATTGTAAAGCCATCTGTGTGTGCACGCAACAGCTGGTCCATCTACAAACCTCTCCTTTGCCTGGAGTGCAATCCTAATGCCTCTAAGGAATGGCTGGAACCAACGCAATCCCTAGTCATCAAGATCCAGTAGGAAATGCTCTCCATCTGCATTTGCTTATGGAGACTAAACCACCTATATTTCAGCAGATTCTGTACTTCTATATTTCTGTGTTCCCAGAAGGGTCTAGTGTCTTGTCACCTTCACTCATTACTCAAGTTACTTTTTCTTTTCTTCTGCTCTCCTTCCTTTTTCTCCCAAATTAGCAGTCTAGCATTGATAATAATAGTAGGAAGTGGCAAAATGAAGGACCTTTCCCATTTAATTCAACGATATAAATATAAAACATTTATCATTTACTCAGCTCGTAGGTCTGCTAAAGACAAATTCATCTGTGACACATGCAAGATAAATTCACATCTCTTTCTAATAGACTTCCATTAGTATCAGACTTATGATCCATCTGCCTTAAGTCTTCAGTACCACCCATGCAGCGTAGGAGATTATGATTCTATTCAATTCAACGGGAATCTATTTTAAAAACTCACAGCACACACATTCAGAGCTATGACTTCATTCAGGCATATTTGCTTAAGCTGCTGTCTTCTTTGTTGCAACACTGAGCTGAAAAAGGATATGTAATCCATTGCTTATACGCACCCTCTATTCAACATATTGTTTAAGACTCTGCCTGTGCCTAAGCTCCATCTACTACTAATCTTTTTCCCAGAAGCCCAGTTTTCCAGCTCAAGCTGTAAAGGTATGTGAGTTTTTCTCTGAAAGTCCCCAATTCTATGATACATTCAGTGTCATCATGTATACACTGCAGCACACCTGCAGCACCTGACACATCACTGCTTTAAATATTAATTCAATGCCAAGTATGACATCTTTACACATCATTGAGACATACACATTTTTTCCTGTTAAACACACATATAACTTCTGTGTATGTATACATACATCAAATAAATGTTTCTAATTGCTATGCTTCCTTCAACCCCTTTATCTAATCTGAACCATAAATCGCTAAAAAACCTGTTATTCATCCTTTTATTTATCCTTTTGGATTTCAGACCAGTATAAAAAGAGGTTGGTCTAGGGGGAAAAAAAAAATCTGAAATTAATCTCCCAAATTAAAAATCGATCCCATTAATGATGTATTTTCTTTCTTTTCTTTTCCCTCCATTTCTTCTCCCCGTTCCTTCAGCCCCACATCTCATGGTGGCTAGGTTACTACATCAGAGACCAGTTTTTATTTTCTTCCCTGCACTTCTTGAATTCAGTAAGTCTTACTGTCATTTCATTCACGTATTGTCAACAGATTTTCTTTCACTAAAGATGTATCTCCTCAAGCTGCACACTATTTTAGGGGAATATCTCTGCCTCTTTTTCTCCTGTTACGCTGCAACAGAACTGATATTCCCTCTCATTTTTAGCCACAGTTACTTATGGGAATAAAGAAGATAGTCCAGTAAAATGCAGGTGGGTTTGTTTGTCACCTGACTAACTGCAACCAAGACTCATGAAGACTCAGTAACATATGAAAGAACCAGGAGTGATTCCATCCAGAAATATTTCGTGTTTGTTAGTAGCTACTTAGTAGGCAATCCTCGCTGCTTATATAGCTTAGCTTACAGCTACATAGGCAATATTCCTCATGGTAGCAGTAGAAGGTAAGCTAATACAACAAATATCAACAACTACCACATGCAGTGGCTCTATCTAACTTTTCTTCCTACCAAGACATTTCAAGGAAGTAAAACAACCAGGACCCAAGTAGTGAAAAGATGTAACAGTGACAAAGAGAAGGTATGAAAGAAAACCTCACTCACATACTCCATTAGTACCTGTCAGCTCTTGGAAAGCAGAGACTCAGTCACCATTATGAGGGCAAACAGTCCTTTTAAGGATGAAATTTATTAACTCTATTTTACAGCTTTCCCATTTACAATTATATCCATCTTATTACATAATTAAGCCTAAGAAACAGCCTCTTTTTTTTTTTCTTGATATACTGTGTAGATCCATAAGGAGATGATATAACTTAAGAAATCTGGTTATGGCAGAGCTTGCGCGTGTGCACATTAAGAGGATGGGGCCTGACTTTTTTCGGTGGTGCCCAGTGACAGGACGAGGGGCAACAGGCACAAACTGAAATATAGGAAATTCTATCTGAACATGAAGACAAACTTCTATACTTTCAAGGTGTCAGAGCACTGGAACAGGCTGCCCAGAGAGGCTGTGAAACACCACCTGAATATGATTCTGTACAAGCTGCTCTAGATAAGGCTGCTTTTATCAGGCGGGTTGGACTAAATCATCTCCAGAGATTCCTTCTAATTCCAACTATTCTGTGAAACTGTGAAATATAGAGGGGGATAAACAGAAAGAAGAAAAAAAATTTAAAAAATTAATCCATATTTTAACTTGCTGTATACTTAGTACAAATAAGTATACACCAGATGTACATAGAAGCAGAAAAAGCACAGATATTCTGTGTATTCCAGACACCTAATTCAGGACTTGATATTCTATACCAAGTTCATAGAGATACTGTTCTTTCAGAGCACGATTTAAGGCACCTAAGTTAAGTTTCTAAATGCTAACAAAGAGCAGTGAATTCCCCCCCGAAAGACCCTGCCTGCCTCCATCATCTTGATAAGCAGTTTAGGCACTGAGGTACCTGGAGGGAATTTCTCTCACGTGCTTGCAGGCAAGGGAAAGCATGGCAGCAAATAAAGAAAGTGGTACAGAAAATGACACAGGTCTCCAATAAGGCGAACTAGAAATACTTACTTTAAGATTATACTAGCTGACTAGTGAAAGACTGTGATGACCCACCCTTAAGAGCAAGGAAGCACCTTGTATTACTTTTGCAGTCACAGGGAGACTGTAGAGATGAGAAGAAAGGTGGTGTAAAAGAAAAGAACTGTATGACATTTTTCAAATATGAGTGCTCATTAGAAGGGCTCCATAGATAATCTTTCCCGAGTGATTAACAAATACCTACGAAAATGCTTTCCTTTCCAAGGCCAACATTGGTATGGTAACACCACTCACTCTGTGGGGTAACCAGTAAAACCACTACAGTGTAAAACATTCTTCTTTATGAAATTAGTAAGCTAATAATGTCCAAGCAAGTGTTTATTTTCTTACACTGTAGGAACACTAAACAAATGACAGAATTTTCTAGTGTATTTTTAATCAAAAATGAGAATGTTGCTGAAACATTCATGTGGAGACAGCGTGGAACAAAAATCTAGATAAAGCTATGTACAACAAGAAGTCCCAATCAGAAATATTCATGTAAATTTGTAAAACTACTTTTCAGCTCACCATCAGCTCCTGCTGAAACAATTACTGATCAATATTCTCTCCAGTATAACATCATCCTAGAGATTTATTTTCTTTATCCCTCACCTTAACCTAAGAGCTACTGAATTTCAATTAAAGTAAATAAATCATCTTTACTTTTTGACCTTTTAAAAATATATTCTCTAAGCACATTTTATCTCTATCAAATTTGATGTTTTAAAGAGATTTGGATGGCTGGGTTTGTATACTGACCTTATACAAGTCCTAGGATCACCAGGATGTTCCTCACAAACACAAACTGACACTTTACATGGAAACTTCTGGAAGATTAACCATTCCTACTGTCAGCAAACATACCTCAGCACACTCCTTAACAAATTTACATCTTCAAGATAAATGGGATAAAAGCTCTGAGTTACAACACCCCACTAAAGAAGACTAGAGACAACCCAGGGCCAGTCTCAGGTCTATGCATGAGCAAAAACCTTCTCCTCCACCTATCCTGGTGAGTAAAAAATTCACTGTGAAATAATTTAACACTTTAAGAACATGGTCAACTCAGCAGCCACAGCTGTGTCAGCATATAAAGGATGCCATTTTGGCTAGGTCTGCTGGACGCCAACATTTACAGCTTACGTGGAGGACACTGACTATGTCCTCATCAGAGCCCAGCCACAGCTGGGCACTACCAAGATAGGAAGACATCTATGAGAGCAGAAAAATATCTTGTCCTAAATTGTGCAGGTAGCCCTAGGGTGCAGAGATTTTAGAACCATGTTCACATGAAATATGCAGAGGTTAAAATATGAGGTTTGCACCTTGTTATGACAGACATATCTTCCAAACTACCTTAGGGAGGACTGTTCTAAAGTACTCATCTGGCACCTGTTCGTATCACCAGTTTTCACTTTTATAGAGATTTAAAGTATCTTAGACAATTAAAAAACATTTCATCAAGTTTTTAAAGTTTACTACTGATTGCGAGGCTATTCCATGTTTCTCTCTCGAACACCTCATCGGTCAAGCTGTGAGGACAAATGAATGCCCCACGCCCCCAAGCCATCTTTATTGAATAATTATAGAATATCCTGAGTTGGAAGGAATACACAAGCGTCATTGAAGTCCAACTCCTGGCCCTGCACAGGACCATCCCCAAGAGTCACACAATGTGCCTGAGAGCATTGACCAAACACTTCTTGAACTCTGTCAGGCTTGGTGCTGTAATGACTTCCCTGGGGAGCCTGTTTCAGTTTTCCCAACAACCCTCTGTGTGAAAAATCTTTTCCTAATATTTAACCTAAACCTCCCGTGACACAACTTCGGGACATTCCCTCTGGTTCTGTCACTGGTCACCACAGAAAAGAGATCAGTGCCTGCCCCTTCACTTCCCCTGGTGAGGAAGCTGTAGACTGCTATGAGGTTTTCCCTCAGTCTCTCCTTCAGGCTGAACTAGGTAAGTGATCTCCTTGTATGGTTTCCCATCTAGGCCCTTCAACACCTTCATTGCCCTCCTTTGGATGCTCTCCAATAGCTTAATATTTTTTTTATATTGTGGTGACCAAAACTGCACACAATATTCAAGGTGAGGCCACACCAGTGCAGAGCAGAGTGGGACAATCCCCTCCCTCAACCATCTGGCAATGCTTTGCCTGATGTCCCCTAGGACACAGTCGGCCCTCCTGGCTGCCAGGGCACTGTTGACTCATATTCAACTTGCCATTGGCCAGAACCCTCAGGTCCCTTTTCACAGACCTGCTCTCCAGCATGTCCTTGGATGCACAAACATCCAAGGTTGCTCCATTCCAGATGCGGAATCCAGCACTTGTCCTTGCTGAACTTCATATGCTTGGTGATTGCCAAGTCCTCTGATTTGCCAAGGTCTCTCTGCAGGGCCTCCCTGCCTTTGAGGGAGTCAACAGTTCCTCCCAGTTTAGTATCGTCATACTTGTGCTGAACATCACAGCAGTTGGAACGTTTAGCCAGAGACCTCAAACTGAAGGGTAGCACGGAACTTACTATATGTTTTCTAATTCATATATAAACATACTAGCAGTTTGTCAAAAGTGAGCTATTTTTAAATGGTATAACATAAAATGAAATGTCAACTATTAACTGGTCAATCCATTCATCACTGTAGCTTTGTATCTTAAATTCGTAAGTAATCTATCTGGAATAGATGCTGTAGTTTTAAGACGAATACTTTTCACCTTCCAAAAAAAGTCAAGGCTTGTCCTCACACAGAAATCTAATTAGTCACCCCAAGTACTGCAGAATTTCCAACTTACTCAAATTTTCAAAAGCAAACAAAAAAAAGTAACAAAAGATATATTTAACATGAACATAGAAACATGGCTTAACATTCCCTAGGTCAGTCTGGGCTGTCCACCGTACAGGCCTGAGCTGAAAGAAGCAAGTGCTTCCAGATTTACATATGTAGCTCATTACAACAGCTAAAATGCCAAGAGGTGGTTCTTAAGAATATGTTCTTGGGCTTGCCATGGCCAATAAACCTTGTTGTTCACTGCAAATGATTTTCTCCAGCTGAGTTTACATTAGCTCTTAACAGCATTATGATGGCACTGTGCCACTTCTATATTCTCCTTTGTTCCAATTCGGTCAAGTTCTCAGCAGGGCTGACAGCAGCCAAAGCACTGCTATAGCATCTGAGTAGCTTTGGAAAAATCTGCTGGTCACCTCTTTTTTCAATCCCGATGGACTTAGAGAAAGACTGAGGAATTTACATAAAATGCTTACAAGTTGGAAGTACCTCCTGCATACCAAGCTTCCTTGTGGCTGCTCTAGGCTGATGGGACCTGAATACCTGGCCTTCTAATGAAAACACTCAGCATGCTCTGAAAGACTCAGATGTTGTGCATTTGAACAGTGCCTTTCTTACTCACCTGTTATGAAGGCCAACTAACAATTGCTGGAAGTCCAAAACCTCCTTACAGGCACTGAACTCCGAACAAGCATCTGAATAGTTCCAGATCCATCAGTGTTTCATTCATGGTTTTATACCTAAGTTAATTAACTGAAACCAAGAGAGCTCCAGCATCCCCCTCGGTGTAATGCAGAGGAGGGTTACACTCATAACTTCTATTATCATCAGTGGTAGTTATGTATATGTGCTGAGCAGAGAGAAGCAGCTGTCCTCTAATAAGGCACTAGTCATGACAAATATTATACTGATGTGGAACCCACATAATTGTCTTTATAAGCACACCACAAAGCCAGAATGATTGCAAATGCCAGGAACCAGGAAAAAAACCCCAGCATTCTCCCCTCCTTTTTTTTAAATTTCAATTCGCAAAGAACTGCACATTTCTGCAGCAAATAGAGCTTACTAAACCAGCTGCCTTTTGTTATTGTCCTTATGCCAATCTGTGATATTATACAACAGATACCACTTTATCAGTGTCCATAAATAACTTTTATTATGCTTCTGAAAAAGCACAGTTTAGCACAATGCAGAACAGACCTTTTTTTTCCAGTTGTTGAGGCCAATAACTTCTCTTCTGTACCTGCCATTATGACCCTACCTCTGGGTGATATCTTTCATTTACAAAAAAAGAACGAAAAAACCAACAAGAGATTGTACCAGACAGTAGCCCCTCTAAATAGCCTGAGAGGTTGCCAAGACCAAAAATAGGCATTATTAGGGACATTGCTGAATACTACATCCAGCTCTAGTTTGTTGTGGTTTTTCCTCCACAAGTACCAAATTTACTGCCAGCTCCACACTCAGGAAAGCCAGTCTGATAAAATCCAAGACAATGAACTCTGTTTTCAGGATACAGTGAAGCCCATATCTTATGTTAACACTACCAGTGCCATCATCTGGCTTGTTACCAAGTTGCTGTCACTGGCGGTGAGTGCTGCAAGTGTCAAAGAAAATAAAAGCTAACTGGCCTCAAGGGCATGGAATGGGCATGGACAAGAACTTAAAAATAATTGTTTTAGAAAAAGGCAAAAATAACACCTGAATTCTATTTTTTTTTTTTTTACAAACCTCTCACCGTTTTGCATTCCTTTAGTGCTAATGTTTTCATCTGTTTTACTGTTATTTGTTCTGCCAATTTGAATAATGATGTAATGACATATGATGCCCGATACTCATGGGGTACTCACAGCACCTTTGTTACTGGTGGCTCAAGAGCACAATGAACAGTATCTTGAGTTTAATGTATTTGTGGTTTTGTGAAGGCAGCAACTACACACAACGCGTTTTTTCCTCCTTTTGTTTCTGTGCTCTGTAACAGAACACCCTGCCACCACAAAGACTGTGACCAGAGTATAATGAAAAATGCTAAGCCATTGTTGGTCATGGCAAAAATTTGCAAACTTTACATTTTGTTTAATTATACAAGAATAGCTTTTCAAAGAGACATGCATTGTTCTAAAGAGACATCGTAGGATCTATATTCCTCTCCGCACAAAAGCTTTTCATCTTCAAATGAGAAGAATATATTTGTTGAGGGTCAATTAGTAGTCTGTCTATGAAAAAGTTTAAAGGAATTTTTAATTAGTAAATTGACCCATACTGTGAGTCATCTGGAAAGGAATGACATCATTTCCTAGGACAGTTAAGCTTTCTTACACAAATATTAGCAAGTACCTTAGACTGAAGATCCTTTATCTCTTTATACTATCTTGTTCTTGTACACCAATTTAATTCACTACTGTAGCATCACTCATAGAGACAGCAAATGCTATTCAAGGTGAACAGGGGCAGGCCTCTGACCCTTGTTCTAGGCCTCTAGCATGACTTCCATTCACCCAGAAAAAATGTTATGTATCAGTCAATTGTGTTCTGCCTGAATTCTAAAACAAAAGAGTTTGACAGTCTATATTCTCTTCTTTAGTACAAAGGTATCATCAAAAACAAGCAGGCTTAACTATATAATGAGGTAAATAAAGGTGCATGCAGAATAGAGGTTGGAGTTGCATTCCCAACTCAAAGATCCCTATATTGTCAACATAAGGAGGCAGCCACTTCCAGAAGGTGGTTCAGAGACTATTAGTTACATACTTAAATGAAATAGCATGAATCTCTCTCCCACCATCTGCAAATGGTCCTGCATTTTTGCCTTCTGAAAGGTGATGTGACGTCTAAACATGACAGGCATCATCATTTCAACATGCCTCTTAGAAATAACAGAATTAACCTCATATGCTGCTTTCTGTACAAGACTCCGCTAATGAGAAGGGTGAGGTGGAAACCAGAACTCAATCTGTTACGGTATGAATACAGAATACGACAGACTTTTCCTATTCCCATTCACATAACTGGTAACTTGCCAGTTACATGTAACTGGGGACTTGCCACTAGAGATGCTGCCTAACATCCCAACTGTGAAAAAACAGGAAGAACACCTCTCCACCCCCCACTGCCCCAAACTCCAATATTAGAAAGCTATTACTTTGAACAGCACAGGAAAACCTGAAATTCATTTATGTCGTGTAAGTGGTATTTTTATTGCTTTTAGCAATCAGTATAATAATCAGCATTTCCTATATACATCACGTCATTACGTAGGCAACAGAGCAGCAGGTTTGTCTATTAAAGGTAAATCTGAGCCCCAAATGAAAGGTATTTTCAAGGTATCCAGATACATGTAAACATTTAAGTGGGAATCAGCACATACCTAAACTGATAAACATTTCTCATAAGTTATGTATGAATTAAAATCAAGTTTTTATTAAAAATGCATAAGTATGATCTGTGATGAATAGAACCATTAGCTATGCATGTTTACTTTTTCGTGAACAGAGAAATCAGTAATTTTTCTTCTAAATGCCATTTCTATCAGAGGGTTATAGAGTGACAAAATGCTTAAACAATTCTCAGATGCCATCCAGCTGGTACATGTACAACAGGAGAGAGGGCATAAAATGTTTATTTGCCACAGGGGCAAGAAAATGTAGTTTCAACTATTGTGTTCATTCTACTTTACAAGTCAGGTAGCACCCAACAGCCCCTCACTTTCAGTCACCATGATAAAAAAAAATAAGTGAGGATTAACCTGGATAATAAACTATATGATTCTTTAAAGTTATTGCGTTTTTAGCACAATTTTTATGATCACAAATTATTTACATTGTTCCCTGTCTTTCTCACTCCTGTTGGAAGCTACAGAAATCATCCAAACCCCAGAGTGAGAATAAATTGGTTTCATCCACATGATTTTAGCATCATATTTTTACAGAATCTTAAGGGAGTATGGACAAAAGCTGACATTGTTCTGGTGAAAGTAGTATCCTTAGTTTCCCTTGATAGGCAATGAAGACACAAATACTTTCCAAAACAGCATTTCTCAAAATGTAGACAACACTTGTTCTTAAAATATAAATAATAAACACTGTGGGTGGCAAGACATCTTATAACAGGGGTCTATGATTTTTCTTCCCTCTCCTACTCCCAGAAAACCTACTTTAGCTGAAGGACCACTTTACTCAGGACACAACTAATTGTCAGTTAAGGGCAAGAAGCAACATTAGGCACTCTGACCTATCCCCTTAAGGAGTCCCTCTTCTGACCACTTAGAAGGCTAGAGAGATTATTCTGATTTAGTTAGATCACCAATACTCTTTTCCCCATCCAAATCTGAAAACACCCACTATTGTTATACTCTATAAAATGTCACTTAAATTCAGAATAGTAAATAATTCTGTAGAAATTCAAGATTTCTGACATACCTTTTGCAAAACACCATTGGGAACAGTTGTGTCTTTTGGCATTTTACATCCGGATCAATCTCTTGAGCTCCCTAGAACCATGGGACTGAAAAGGCAGTTTGGAGTGTACTGGGGTATACAAATCAGTTCACTGACATCAGCCTCCAGAGCAAACATTGGCTGAATGTCCCCAGTCCCAATGCCCAGGGAAATTTCTAAAAACTTCACACTTACTGAAACTGTATGTTGACATCTGTGTCTTCAAATGCACCATAACATTGAGAAGGCCCCTTATGGATAGATTCTTTCCTGGAACAAGTCACCAAGTACTTGTTTACAAATCTTATTTGCTGCATTTTGCACTGTGTACATTCTCACAGCTCAGTCTAGGACAGAAAAGCCACCACCATCAAAATATTACATTTTTGTTTTGAACCATAGAACCTGTTCCTTTCTGTTGACAACAGAACGAGATATTTACCTCCACTGACCACAGACTGACTACAGAGAGCTTTAAGTATATCTTTAAAATGCTTACTTACTGCTTTTTGTAAAGTAAAAGAAAAAAGAAAAAACATAACACCCTGCACTCATCATTCAAGGTGCTAGCTCAAATCTCTGTCAATATGAAATTATTTCCTACTGTCAAAGATTCTATTCATGGCTATACAAGAAGAGTAACTTCACTAGATATTCTAGGTGCTTGGTAGAAAGTGTTTCCCAGTTTTTATGTAATTCATTTCCTAGGTTTCAGCGGTTCCACCACTTTACCTGCTCACATCACATAGATATCTTCATGTCCAACAGGCAATTACATACGTGTTCATGGACATTTGTATCACAGTTAAGTACAGAAATTACCTCAACTAAAACAGTTTTTGAAACAAAGGATATGAACTTAATCAGCATTGTTCATTTGAGTCAAAGCACAGAACAAGGACATTCTATACAAACCCTTGGCATTTTGATGATTTTTTTTATTAGCTCAAAGCAAAAAAAAAAAAAAAAGAAATCGGGCCTGTGTTAGCAAAAGCAACCAAATATGGGTGTCTTTTCCATTCTTTTTGGCCGATATGACAGATTTGGACAGTGGCTTCAGCCAGAACTGTAACAGGACGATTTCATGAAGAAACACCACCTGGTTGTGTGCCAGTGCACTTATGGCACTTAGTTGGAATATATGAGTTACAATTTACTTAAAATTAAAAAACATCAAATAAAAAAGCAGGCAAAATTAATTATATAAATATACAAAATAAATTACATCATTATTAATTAATTGTATAAATAAATTCAGTAAATTCAGAAGGAAACTGAGAGAGGCGAGTGTAAAAGCTGAATTATCTGTCATCTAATCAGCCTTAGGAGTATGGCAATCTTTGCCTGATGGATAGAAACAATAAGGCAATGATTATTGGAGACTTTCCTTATTAAACGTTGTCCTTTTGCATCACTGCACTTGGGAGGAGACCTTCTAAGCTGAAAACGCGCAGTACTTTTTACTGTTTTGCCATGCTCCAAGTTTTCCCAAGCAGCAACAGTAGGCAGGGAAAAAGTCAGAAAACTGGTTTCTCTGCGGTTCTTGAAGACTTCCAGAAAGCACAATAATCTTGGCAGTTTCACCTTTGCTGCTCTTGGTATTAAAAAGAGTAGGCAACAAAATATTAGTGTTACTGATGTAAGTTATTAATAGAAAAGGAGACACCCAAAAATAAAGAGGTTTAAAGGACAAAATGCAATAGCAGAGAATCTTTCCTTGCAACCAGGATAGTTAATATACAACAAAAACCACTAGAGCATTTATGCCTGGAATTCTCTTCATAAGGAAAAAGGACAAAAGAGAACAAAATTAGTACCTTAAAAAAATGAAAACATATTTTGAGATAATTAATTTTGCATATAGAAGGCAATGCCTTATTCCTGACATGAGCAAAATTAGCTCTTACTTGCTGTTAATTCTTCTCATTGGCTACAAAAGCAGAGATGAAAATGAGCTGTCAAAGGTTGTTTTCCACAGTGCAAATGAGAGCACAAACAGGAAGGTATATGTATGTTAATAAGCAGAGAGCAATGATCAGTATGCCCTTGAGAGCAGAAGCGTTCCTTAAGGTTTCTGATAACCTGATGGTACAGTATGTTGCCTTAACTATAAGCACTAAAAATGCATTTATGAAAAAAAATCTGCTTGTGCAGGGTCTCTCAAAGTGATAGAGCTCTACTTCTGCACGAGAACTTGAAAAAACCACATTTTTTGTCCATTTGCGACATCTACATCATTTATACATACACAATATGCAACAGCTTCTCTAATGAACTGCAGAATTCCACAGTATTATCTATTGTGCAGTGCCTATAAAGACCAATTAGATCTCCACACCCCAGCTTTGCAGTATTTGAAGAATATATTTACATTTTAAAAAATCCAAACCTTTCTAACAACTTTTTTCCCTCAAACAAAAGTAATATCTACTGTAACCTACTGTAATATGACCATTTTAGAATTGAATCCCAGTTATCAGTAACACATAATCTTCACATTATAACTTTTATGCACTTTTTTTGAAGTATGGTTATCATTGTAGAAATGCTTCCCACACCCATTTCCTCAGGTCAGATAACTTCTATATCCTTTGTTTTTGAATATGCATCTACATTAATGTGGCTGCTAATTCTAGGATGAATCTTGACAGCATTTGTTCCTCTAAGTAGTCTTTACCTAGAAAAGTGGTGACAAACGATTAATCACCCATGGGCCTACTATGGGGCGTTAAATCTTGACTTAAAACTCACGATCTATCCCCATGTGATGGTATATGGTACACGAAGGCACATGACACGTGATTTTAATAAAGCGCATAAATTTTTTCCATTCCCATTTCCTTTTTCTCATGCAAATGATTATTCCTGCTTTTAACCTATCTAAATGTCATTACACAGGCCAAGTGTGATTCAGAGGTTTGAATTGCTGCTAACACATCCTTTTCTTGCTCAACAAAAATATTGAAGTTTGCTTTCAGTATATGATTCTGTTAAAAGTTCGCTTAAGCTACTCCAGAAAACAGCATTTATTTTTTAAAATTATATTTATTTTACCTTTTATTTCAGAAGCACTTGTAGAAAATTTTCAGTAACGCTACAGTTGTACATTAGCTTACCTGCTCATCCACTTGCTGATACATTCCTACAGGGCATTTCTGTTGATGCTTTTACTATGAGTTCTGCAGGTATTTTTGTCAACATGAATTAGCAAATATGTTTTCTTTCACAGACTTTCAAAACAGTAACAATGTAACATCTTAGCACATTCTACAGTCATCATAACTGCCTGGTTGTTGAATGCATTAAGGAAAAAAAAAAAAGCAAAAGTCAATCTTCTATCTTTAAGACACACAATTTAAACAAACTAATTTTTGTTCCCTTTGCAGTTAAAAAAAAAAAAAAAAGTATGCCTCTGAAACTTAAATGGATAAGAAGAACTTCAGTCATTAATTTTATGTTTCCAAATTGCTGGAAAAGGTTACATTCCTACCATTCCACTCAAGATTCACTACTACTATTCAAGATTCTTTTTTTAGACTATGTGCATGAATAAATCCCTTCTGATAAGATGTAACCAGTTACAAAGAATTAGATAACTTAGGTGAAGAACAGCATATATAAATAAAATGTTTTCCAGAATACAAAAGGATTATGGGTTGATGAAAACTAATAAAAAGACAACAGGCATTTTGAATTTCTGATCTGTTAACACATCTTTCTTTCCTATGTACTGTTTTACTGATTTTGGTCTCCGAAATCTATTGGGTGTTTTCTTCTGTATCTGTCTGCAGGAAAGGAATTGGCAACAATGCCGGTTGCTATTTATATTGACTTACACTTTCTCAACAAAACTATTCAGTAAGAGGTAGAGGAATGAAGCAACAAGAAATATTTCATTTCTTCTGTGAGGTTAACTGCTTAACAAAGGTGCTTCCAGCACCTGTTCTGCCACCACATCAACATGAGGTCTAAAGAAAATAAGAAATGGGACATATTCATAGGTCTTTATCTGTGCATCACTGCATCCAATCCATAGGAACTCTATATATCATGTATCTGATTTCATAACAATAAAATAATCCACATATACATTGCAGGAAGGGACATTAGTTTCCTAACTTTAAAACCCTGACTCTTTGAAAGTGCCACAATACAATTGCACAGACTAACCATCCTGCTAAGCAGATCTATTTTTAGGCAGATTCTTTGTTACTGTATCACAGTGCCTACTTTTTAAACTCAGTCTAGTTTCGCTGGTAGCTGAGCTTACGAGTGGTGCCACATGTCTCCTCCAAAGGTAAATATATATACATAATTGTTTTAGTTCTGTAGCAGCATATTGATACTGTGTTAACATACACTGGACAATAAGACTGAAAGGAAAAAAAAAAGGAAAAAAAAAAAGAAAAAGATACACATCTGCAGAAGAGCTCAGGCGTGGTAACTTCACACAGACACACACCTGTATGGCAAACTGTTTACAAGCTGCGCATCACCCGTGACACGGCCGCGTCCCTGCCTCACATAGGGCCAGCCAAAGGAAAACAGGTACCAACTTGAATCAGCGCTTGGGAGAACTGCCCGAGTTTATTAACTCCGCCGTGAGCCCACCGCAGCCTCCCTGGCAGAGCCTCCGCCAAACTACCTGTAACACAGCGCCTTTTTCCCACCCCGCCGCCTCACGCGGATACCCACGCCAGCCCACGCGTCCCCTCCTCGCCCAAAGCGCGGGCGCTGCCCTCCCCCCGCCGCCGCCGCTCCCGGGGCTCCCGCTCCGGGCAGCGGGGGAGCCGCCCCATCACCCCCTCCCTCCCTCCTTCCCTCCCGCCCGCCTTCCTTTCCCCCCACCCGCCTCCACGGGCCGCCCCCGCCGGCACTCACCAGCTGCGCGCCGCACACGGCCACCAGCGTGCACCGGCCACTGCAATAGCCCATGGCTCCCGGCACCCCGCGCCGCCGTCCCGCGCCGCGCCCACTCAGGCGGCGGGAGAGCACCGCCCGGCCGCCGCCCGGCTCCCGCCTGCCGCCGGCGCGCCCCAGCCCGGGACCCGCATGGGGGCGCGCCCGCCGCCCGCCCTCCCCGCGGGCGCAGCGCCCGCCGCCTCGGCGGTCGGCGGCAGCGGGGCCGGCCGGCCCCGCGGAAGGCGGCAGCGCCGGGGGGAGGGCGGCGGCAGGTGCCTGCAGGAGCAGCCGCGCTCTGCCGCGCAACCCCAGAGGCATCTGGGCTTCAAAGTTTGCCCCCTCAACTCCGCTCGCAAACCATCCGGGCTCGCAGCCGTCTGCGGCGGGGGGGAGGCGGGGGGGAGGAGGGGAGGAGGGAGGGACGGGGAGGCGAGGCAGGCGGCGGCGCCGAGCTCGGTTCACGCTCGCAGAGCGGCTTCCCTCCTGCCCACAGCACAGCCACCTCCCCACCCGCCTTCCTCCTCCTCCTCCTCCTCCTCCCGGTAGGGCTCAGGCAGCCCCAGCAGCGGGAACCCCTCGCCTGGGGGCTCCCCCGCGGGAGGGCGCGGAGAGGCGGCGCAGCCGCGGGGGGAGCCTGCGCTTTGTCTGCGCGGGCGCGGCGAGCGCGGCTGCACCTTCCCGGGCGCCTTTGTGTCGGCGGGACACCCCTCCGCGCCCACCCCTCCCGGGCTCCCCCGCACCGCACGGCTCCCGCCGCCACCCAGGAGCAGCGCCCCGGGCGGGCGGCAGCCCCGCGGGCCGTACCGGGGCATGGCGCGGCCCGGCCCGGCCCGCGCTCACGGCCGGGCAGGGCAGGGCAGGGCAGGGACAGCGGAGCGCGGCGCGGACGCGGAGCGGGGCCGGCGCGGCCGCAGCCCCGCGGTGGGCCGCGCTGCTGCCGCCTGGCGAGCTGCGGCTGTCGGTGCAGGGGGAAGCCGCCCCGGCCGGCTCTTCCTCCGCGGCTGCTGCTGCCGCCGGCACCGGGGAGAGCTCCCTGGGACGGCCGGGGACACGCTGGCCCCCACTTGCCCTCTGCAGCCATGTCCCTCCCACCCTGAGCAGAGGTCACAGGCGGAGACTGATCTGAGGAGCCTGACGGGGAGGACTGAGAGGGCTCCGGGGCAGAGGCCAGGAGCTGATGGAGGAGGACAGGAAAAGAAGGACAAGACTAGTCGCATTTAGACAAAATATCAGTTGGTTTCAGAGAACTGGTTCTGCCCAGCATCGTGATGAGGAACGTTTGGACTTAGTGACTTGGTCCAGTGTTACTCTGCTGTTAAAAGCACCTAGAATACCTCAAGTTGGTGGGAAATTATGCCAAGATCTTATTTGTCAATCAGCCTCCAAAGGTTATTACTTGCTGCGTCATAAGTAATCACCTTGACATTGCATTTGAACCTGGTCACTCTTTTACTGAGCTGCCCACTAACAAAGGTAGTTTTATCAGTGACATCAACAGTTATGAACAGTTATGAACTGGAGGAATGTCACTGGATTTTCTGAGCACGTGTGGATACTTGTTTGTATGTGTTTGCAGCACAAATATTCTGTGAAACTGGAAGCTTAGAACTCCATGTAGTTAGTCTCTCTCTTGCTAAGTGAGTTTGTAAAAATAGTTGGCAAGCTGTCAAATGATCGTTTTTGACTCCTAAAATTCCCATAAGGTAATGAGCACTCCACAGGGGAGCAAAACACACAGAAAGGTGACAGTATTTTTCCTCAGCTCCATAATGACATCCTTCTTATTATCAACTTCTATGTTATCGGAAACAGCATTGACCTGGCAGATCACTGATCACCAGGAGTACCAAACAAAGTGAACATATTCACTTTAGGATCTAAGGAGGCAAATGCTAGGGAGAGCTGTATCTGAGAACAAATAAAGATGTGGAGCTGCTGAGGCTCAGAGAGCAGAGATGTCCAGCAACTGGCAGTGAATAGCCCAGGTACCTCTGGACTCAGTCTTTCTTGACTTCTTCGGCATGCCATTCATGCATTTATAGGATCACAGAATGGGTAAAGTTGGAAGGGACTACACTGTGTCACCTGGTCCAACCTCACTGCTCAAGCAGGGCCATCCCAAAATACATGGTGCAGAATTGCATCCAGATGGTTCTGGAATATCTGCAGAGAGGGAGACACCACGACCTCTCTGGGCAGTCTGTTCCAGTGTGCAGTCACCTGCACAGTAAAGAAGTTCTTCCTCATGTTCAGGTGGAACTTTCTGTGCATCAGTTTCTGCTCATTGCCTCTAATCTTATTGCTTGGCCTGGTGGCGAGAAGAGCCTGGCTCTATCCTCTTGACACCCTGCCTTCCGATGCTCGTATACATTGATGAAGTCCCCTCTCAGTCACCTCCTCTTGAGACTGAACAGGCTGAACTCCCTCAGCCTTTCCTTCTAAGAGAGATACTCCAGTCCCTTAATCATCTTTGTAGCTCTCCACTGGACCCACTCACAGAGCTCCATGTTTCTCTTGTACTGAAGGGTCTAAAACTGGACACAATACTTCAGTTGTGGCCTCACTAGGGCTAAGTAGAGAAGCAGGATCATCTCCCTCGACCTGCTCTTCTAAATGCAGCCCATGATGCCATTGGCCTTCTTGGCCACAAGGACACACACTCTGCTGGCTCATGGACAGCTTGCTGTTCATCAGGACCCCCAGGTCCTTCTCAGCAGGTCAGCCCCTAGCCTGTACTGGTGCATTTCACAGAGGTAACATGGGTGTATTAACTGGTATTATGGTTGTTTGAACTTTAGATTTGAACTAGACAAGATGGAGCAGGAGACTCTGCAGTTGCTGTGAAATTACTTCTGTCTCATCCCAGGCATGTTAGCCTTTGTGTACTGATCTCTTCCAGTACAGTGAGCACTGAGGAGTCAGAGTGGTAAAAAAAAAATTACAGCAATTGTCTCCTGGTAAAACTGGTAGTAGCAAGAACAGTGTATCTCATTATCTGAGACTGGGAGCCGGGAAGCTAACAGAAGGGGCAACTCATACTGAGAGGAAGCTAACACTAGTTCCTTCTGCACATAACTTATCTGATTGTTTTTACTGTGGGAGGTTTCCTGAGGAAAATGTGAGCAATAATGACAGAGTCTGAAAAAAGGATCTCCATGGACTCCTACAGCTCCCCAAAACTCCCCAATCCTTTTATTTTGTCAGCACTTTCCCCATGGCTTTGGATTGTAGTAAGAATCTCTGCTTTCTCCTTCAAAGTTATCGTGTCTCTTTCTGTCACTATTATACAGTTTCCCCTAGTCAGTGGCTTATTTGTCCACACAAACTGCCTTTCTTCATGTCACTTTTGTCTGTTTAACCTCTTCTTCTTTTGTGCTTCTTTGAGTTGTCTGTGTCCCTTTTTTTTTTCAGCAGCAGTTGGGTAGCCTTTTTTGCTCTGTCCTACAATACAAATGTACAGGTATGGACTACATTTTGCCCTGTCTTTGCTGTTGGCCACAGCTTGTTGGAAACATCACTCAAGAGAAGAATGAGGCCTCAGCAGAGGCAGATGAAGTCAAAGAAGTCAGTTGTATGAATTGCTCTGTTCCCTGATCTTTTTCTGAGCTCTGGTGCTGCCTCTGTTGATGTTTCCCTCTGCTGCTGTTCTAGTCTTTCTACTTTTCCAAGCATGAACCTTCCCAAAATCTGGGATTTAAAGGCAAGATATTCCTCCATCTCTGTTAATCTTTTTGAAAATAGTCACACTTACGTTCTCTGTGAGATTCGCCAGCCGGAACCCACCACTGAGGTGTCAAAGAGGATTCCTCCTCCCTGTAGCCAACACTCACTGCTGTTAGGCTTGCTGTGGGCTTGCCTTTGCTTGCTTTGTGCAATTAGGAAAGCTACAAATTATATATTGGGAGAGAAGAAATGTTATGTTATTACTGTCTAGAGTAGGTGAGTAAGGTTGAGTGAAGCTCTGAATCCTTATTAGACTGCTCCCAAAGCAGTGAGCCACAGGATTCAGCTCTCACTGGGTCAAATGCTCAGGGCTTTTTGCAGTCCATGGCCATGCAGTCCCTGTTCTTGGGGCCCCACAGCTTCAATACGCAGCGAAATCAGCTGTGTACATACAGTAACACTGGTTTTTAGGTTTCCTGTTTGAATTAACAAAAGGCCTGTTGTGTGTGCTCAGTGAGTAATTTCCAAATGTGCATATTTTTGTCAAAACAAAACCAATTTTTTTCAAAGGCAGTCTGTGCAGTGCTCCTCACAGAAGGTTATTCCATGCAAAACATTTCCTGGTAGATTACAGTGGTTTCACCAGTTGGATTGTAATCATAAAGAGGCCAAAAGGAAAAAAAAAAAAAAAAAAAAAAAAGTAGGTTTCCCTGTTTCCCTTCACTCTTCTTACAATCAAGTGGAATTTTATTCCTACTTCTATAACTCATTTCTGTGAGAAGATCAGCTCCAAAATCTGTGAGTCTCACTAATGGCTGGAAACAGGAGGTTACAGTTCCAGTTATAAGAGCTCATTGCTGGTGACTGTACACTCATGGTGTCTGCGTTTTGAAGGCAGAGGGGAACACATCTTTCATTGTCATAATGGTAAAGTCTGTGTCCCCCAGAGTGCCTTTTCTGTGATTTGACAGGACTTACTAGCTGATTGTAAGCCTGACCCTAGCCTGTTCCTTCTGTGAGCCTGTGGGAACACCTGGGGAAAAGGGGAAGCCCAAGGAGGGCTGCAGCTGCCAGCCTGCTGCATCAAACCTGCAGCCACAGGGGAGAACAAGGACTTGCGAGAACAAGCCGCAGGCCAAACAGACTGGTAGGAAGGGCCACAAGCAGCTTATGAACTGTAGCTTGTATATCCCTGTCCTTTAATAAAACTTTTATGTGAAATCCGTTAAAGCCAGCACAGCGTGGCTTCAGTGGCGCATCATCCAAGCATTCCAGCCACGTGGGAGCTGGCCACCGCCAGCACCATCTACCCAGGCTGTCCCAGGTGTTGGTAAATCAACAGGGGCTCCTGCCTACGGTATCTGTTCTCATATCAAACCAGACTGAAAATGCTTTGTAACTGATAATGTCATCAATAGTAAAGGGAAAATATTGTTTTAATTTAACCAACACCTTGTTAATAGAGCAGACCTTGCTGTGTGACGTACATATACATTATCTGGGGAAAAAATTGATTAAGGGGGGAAATAAATGATTAAAACATAATATGAAATTATTGCAGGCTTAAGCACACTGCAATAAAAATTCTATTCAAACCTCTAAGACTGTAGCAGTACTAAATGATCTTTTTGAACGTCATCCCTACCATGAAGATTGAGTGTCAGGTACTCTTTTTTACCTCCTGCAGGATTTCAAGACTTGATTGCCCAAATGACAGTTTACTTATTTTACTGTCACATACTTTTGTGAAATGCCATAACAAGTTGATTACAGGTTTCACATTTTGCATAGTGACAAAATCATCTGTCATATAATAGTCTGATGCCTGAAAACCATTTAACTAAGAAGCAGTTTCTACTGAAAATAATGTTATTTGAAACATTAAGATGGGTTTAAATGTGTATACTTTCTAAGTAAGTCTTTGTTTTAACTGAATGAGAAGAGCAATATTATCCCTTTCAGACATCAGTTTAAGACTGGTACAAGTCACCAGACAACAACCAGGCAGCGGGTGAGGCAAGTTCGGAGGGGCATCGTTTCATTAATGAAATGAAAGACAGGAATGGGAAGCCTAGTGATACATCCTGTCTGCTGCAGAGATGAAAAAAGGTTTGGCTCCTATTTGCAAAACCTGCCAACCTACCAACCTGCACTGGAGGTTTGAGGCCATGTCACGCACTCTGGCTAATGGAGATAAAAACAGGCTCCCTTTCCCCTCTTCACAGAAATATTGGGTTACTGGAAATGGTATGAAGAGAAGAATAAGATTTACTTCTTTATTCAACAATATACATACGTTACATGAGATGTAAGTAATAACAATAATAAGGATAATCCATTAATTTAATGTATTCAGGTTTTTGACAGATTCTGACTAGATTTTGGAAATAATGTGGTAGATCATTTCTACTTAGCAATACTAACCAATAAGGGAATTTTCTGGGCATTTTATTACTGCTAATGAGTGGATGAAGTAACAGTAATAGCAGTCTCACTTCTTGTGTGCAGGCAAAGCACAAGCCAGTTCACAAAATGTGATGGGGAAGCTCAGCAAGCTGTTAGATTGAAAAAGAAAATGATGTGTCCATGGCACTCCGTTGTACACTGACGTTGTAGACAATGCAGCCATCACATACTTGCCATTATGAATGCTAGTAAAAAACTTATAGTGAATTATCTTGAGGGGTGCTGCAACCAGGTGCTCAGCTGACCTCCTGCAGCGGGCTGCAGCATGTGGCTTCCAGTAGGTATGAGCAGAGTTCAGCAGAGTAGCTCCCAAGGGTGTCTGGCCCACCGACTGCAGCACACCACAAATGACAAAAAGCCTGCTGTGGAGTCACAGATAAACAGGAGCCCAGTGCTGTCACTGCACGCTTGCTGCTGAGCTTGTTTTCCACCCAGACTGGAGAGACAGCAAAGATGCAACAGCTCTGGCAATTCTTAGGCAGCTTCACCTTCTGTGGGAAAAAGGAGGAATCAGAGGGGAGGAGGGACTTCTTGCCATGTTGCCTTGCTTCCCATGGGAGCATGGCTAACAAAATTGTTAACCTGAAGGCTTACCATTTTTATTTGTGGACACTATTTTTATAATGTTTTTCTTATCTAACACTGTAAGTTTCTGTGTTTTTATTAGCCTTTCTGAGAGAAAAAAGTGAGTCTAATAATGTTATCACTATTTTGAGTTAATGTCTTCTCACTTGTGGGTGTTAAAGCATTGTATAACTAAACTAATATTATTTACCTTACATTTCAGTAGATCTGAGTATATAGATTTGAGACACTTCATATGTTAGGTACTTTGGACATTCACAGAGTAGATTTTTCTTATCTGTCTCCTATAAACTTGTGTAACCTTTACCAAGTCGATTAAACATTCTGCTTCTTATATACCTCATCTGGAAAACAAATGTGTTCTCATTTTGCCTAGGGCAAGGTAACACAAGGGAGAAATCATTTTTATAGCACTGGAATTTCTTTTCACTTCTGAAACTAGCCAATGTGGAGGTCAAATTATTCTTTGTGACCATTGTTTTTCTATTTGCTTCCCTATCATGGAATCATGCATGCATTTCCATCAACAATATATTTTTAAACATTCTGATATTAATATGCTTGTAAGTTGCCTTTTCCATAAGCTACAAATTTCCATTTATTTAAGCTACTAATCTTCATTTATTAAGTTTGTATTTCATATAATCTATTTAACAAAATATCTTAACATATTTTAATCCTGAAATAAATAGGCCATGTTTTCAGCAAATATTTTGATTGCAGTGAAACTAAAATCCTGACATTTGACAAACATAAGGATGCTTTCTTCTGTGGTGAAGCTGTGACAGAAGTGTAATTATAGGCGTAGAAATGGAGGGAGGGGAAAAAAAAGTCCCGTGGGCAGAGGGGTAAAAACAGGACTCATATTCAAAAAGGAAACTTGATGGGCAAATATCAAAATATAATGAACCCTCGTACTGTCATTGTGGAAAGATCTGGTTAGCTCCTGAGCAGTTGGAAGAGCTCTGGTAGCGCTCAGCCACGGCTCAACCTTGATATTCTTTGTAAACGGAGACCCGTCAAAAGAGGGCACTGTGTTCATGTGCAGACACGGCGCCCGGCGCCGGCCGGCCCTGCGGATGCCTGTGGATGCACAGATTTCCAAGGCAGCAGCGCGCCCGCCCGCTCCCGCCTGCTCCCGCTGGCCCCGGCAGCCGCGGGGCGGAGGAACGCCGTGCAGGGATACAGAAGGCGGCTGTGCCTAACGCGATCTCACTTTTTCACGCAGCGGATAAATGGACTCCATGAAGAGTGAACCGTAAGAATGAAAAGTAAAAGGCGTACAGTAGATCTGATGATCTCTAATGGACTCTGATCTCGGAAAACCCTACTGTTTTCCTTGAGAGCATGTGCGGTCTTGTAACTCACACAGCAGATCAGAGAGAAGACTAACTCTAATTGTATTTGTTTATAACGTTTAGATGGCTTTCTAGGTGAAATGGAATCCCTTTGTTTACCCAGATTGGCCTCCTGCAATAGGTCATGTCTTCCTTGGGTTGATTTCTGACTGAACTAAATTCAGGAAATGCTATACCAGATATTTTTTTAGAATTTTCTAAAAACAAGGAATGCACAAAGCATTCTGAAATAAATACTAGGGGTTTAGTAGAAGAAATGATATTAAAATTTTGCATTTTAATTCTTGTCTAAAGCTTATTTTTAAAGAACTGCTACTTGCTCTGCTTCTGACTGGAACAGTGAAAAGTTTCTTTTCGAAATCAAAAAGATTAAGTTTTCTCCTCTCTATAAGCTTGTCTTGACTGTTGCCATTTCAATATATAATCTTCTTTCTAGCCTATGTCTTCTACTACAAGGTAGATTTTTCAGTCCTTCAACCATTTCACAGAATTTTTTGAAATCCTCCCCAACTGTTCAAAGTTTTTTTATAAATGTGGGCTATGGAAGTAAATACAGTATATTATTAAGGAATGTGGCATTTTCAAATGCAAAAAGCCTCATAGCAGTTTTGCTTTCATCATCCTGATGAGATATCCTGTCCATCTTGTGCAGGTCCCATGACCTCTAGATCTCCCTCTCTGGTTCTGTTTCCTGAGATAGGCTTCTTCGTGGATTCCCTCTGAATTGCCTTGTCTTTTCTGGGCTATGGGACTTTGCATTTTGCCCCGCTCAGGCAAATGTTTCTTTATGTTCAGCTTGCCAAGTTGCCCAAGTTGGACAGAATGAGCCAGTCCTTTTCACAACATGCCACTGAAGTTATTTTTTCATCTTCAAACTATATTCATAGTGATTTTTTTTCTTTCATGTAGAAATAATTGGAAAAGGAGATAGTACAAGGTGCTATTGACATATTCAGAGTTTGTTTTCCATTTTAAGGTAAAATTTAAGATATATCAGTTACAGGTACCTTTTTGACTAACTTAATATGCTATATGTTGACTTTAATCATTCTAGTTTTCCTAATTGAATGGCGTCAAGGTGAACTCACAAAACAATGTGGTTAGCAGCATCATCCAAACTTGCAAACTCATTAATAAAAGCATCAAGTTAACTTGATAAGATCTGTTTTCCATAACTTGTGTTGGGCCATAAACTCATGATCAACTCATGTTGATCAGCATTAATTCTCCTTCTTTATTTCTTTATTAATTGAGTCTTATATCAGCTGTTTCATCATTTTGCTTCACATTGATATTAGACTGACAAGTATATAATTGTTCAGGTCATCTCATTTACCTCGCACATTAGCTTTCCTTCTTTTCTCTAGGGCTTTTCTGTTGCTCCAATTCTTACTGAGAATCAACATTAATGGTCCAGAGAATTTCTTTGCCAGGTTTTTCTAAATCTTCTCAATGAAAATTACCTGGACCTTTTTATTTGAAAATGTGTGGTGTTAGTAACTGCCTTTTAATTCTCTGGAGTAACCACTGGAATAGAAAGTACTTCAGCATTACCTTATGATAAAATTTCTATTTTCTCCTCTTCTAAACACAGAATGAAGCTATGCACTGAGCACACCTGGCTTGCCTGCCTTTTTTATTCTGCATTTCCCATCTGCTAGTGCAAAGCCAATATTGTTCTTCTCTTTCATTTGGTTTTAATATCCTTTTAAAAAGCCCAAATAGTCTCTCTTCCTGTTGACCTTAGCAACCGTGGCAGGTCTTATTGCCTTTTCAATTTGGTAATTGATTAATCTTGATTTACTTGGATGGTGAGGTCCATTATAAAATGATTGTGTATTCTTTTGTTTCCTTTATCTATTTTCTCCAGTTCCTACTTCAATGTATGCTCATTATGTTGTGATACTATTTTTTCCCCTTCCATTTAATTTGGTTCTTAGTCGCTATCAATTCACTGAAATCAATCCATTTAAAGAAATACAGGATCAGTGCCGACTGAGCTTTGTTTTCTGAGCAAACAGCAAATCTAGGAATTTTTATGAATATAACCATTATTTTTACCTAGTAATGTGTTAGAAATTTTCACCTATGCTTTTTGAAATTCTAGAAAAATTTAACATTGGATTCAGAATTTCTTCAACATATGACGCTGGGGCTGAAGTCCCTCTGATTACACATCCACTTACTCCTCCTGCATTATAGACAGGTACTGACCTGAGCCCCCTTCTTCCTGCTGCACTGTGGTAACTTACAGTCAATCCCAGCTGGTACTTTTTTCTTTGCCAGTTAAAGATTCACCCATAAACTTTCAATATTGATCACTTCTACACTCTCAGCATTTGAAAAATGAGAGTGCCATCTTTGACATGAAGTGTCTTTTTGAACTTTCTCCCCACCCTATCTTTCTTAAATAGATTACAAGCAGTGATTTCAATGTTTCAGTCATACAGATCACCAAATCAACTCTCAGTAATGCCAGTGAGAACAAATTCATGCTCATAAATGAGTCATTTCAATTCTTGTTTACTAACAAGGCTCCTAGCCTTGGAATATAGGCAATTGAAGATTTTATTTCTTCTTTGTATCCCTTAGATTTTTGATTAATATTTTCTAAGTGTCTTGATTTTTTTTCTAAACCTGCCTGTTCTGTTCCCCTTGTCTCCCGTCATCCCCTTTTGTTATTATTTTATCATCCTTAGACAACATTTGCAAAAGGACTTGGGTATCTTACTGCCTGGTAAAATGTGCAGAGGAACTTAGATGTTCCCAATGTGAAGCATGTCGAGGCAGAAAGTAGATTCCCAATGGCAAGAGCAGAGTGCTGCCAAAGATAGGCAGCACGAATTTCTCCAGAATCAGGCATCTTCTTTGGCCATTATTCACATTCATTCATATCCTTCAGGATTTAATTTCCTATTATTAGTAGAAAGCCCAGTTGAAGAAGTTCCTGCTTTCCGCTTTCACTAAGGCATTCTCCGTGATGGACCACCTTTCCAGAGATGCTGTACAATTCTGCGTGGAATCAGGCTCTAAATCAAAGCTGTGAAGAGATTCAGCTTTCCAAAAACCCTCCTCTGCACAGACTGGGAGGGTGGGGAAGTCTGCAGGACGGCTGAACAGAAAGCTCCCAGCTGGGAGTGGGGCCCCAGGTAGTCAGTCCTTGCCCCAACCCTGCTGTTGCAGGATTGACTGCCAAAGGTCCATGGTCAGAGATGCAGAGGCAGGAGTTGTGCCTTTACTTCTGCACAGTGAACAAAAGGCCCTTCTGTGCTTAGGGAAAGTCATGCTCAGGGTTACCATCTGAATTTGCAGGTCCTTCCAGCTCTTAGACAGAAGTTCTCAGCCCTATTGATGGGCAAGACATAGGCAAAGAGGTCTTTGTGGTGATGCTCCTCTCCTGTGCATGGAAAGCTGGTGCAAACAGGACAGGAACAGCTTCCAGCTCTGTGATTAACTCTGTGATTAACTTTGTGATTCACAAAGAGTAGAGAAACGGCTTTAATGGATCAAATTTTGATGACTGGCTTAAAAAGTTTATCAAATAGCAGTGTCACATTTTGTGTCTTGGCATTCACATAAAAACAAACTGGTTTATTTTTACTTGAGGAAGATCCTTTCCATTTATCTTTCACGAATGGGGATTTTCTTCAACTCTATAGCTGACACAGAGATTTGAGATAGATTTATTATGTGGAGGTGATAGTAAGATGTTATTGTGCTGAAAGAAGATACACGTTAAAAAAAATTAACCTTTTAGACCACTAAATATATATTAGTTTAGTTGTAATAATAACTCCCAAACAGTTTTGATTTGGTTTTCATTTGATTTTGTGGGGTTTTTTTCAGATTTTTTTTCTTTTTCTGTAACAGTGAAATAAAGATAGTTCAGGTCAAACAACTCCTTGAGACAGGAATTAGAATATTTTGGTGGAAGAAGCTGTAACAAACCTGTGATCTCATCATAAAAACTATAAAGTAAACTTTTTTCATGCTATCACTAAACTACCAGAGACCTGTGAAACTAGTTTAAGCTTTGATTTTTAATTATGACTATTTTTTCTATTTAGTAACAGGCTCCTGAAGTTCCCATAAATCTGATTATTTAGAAGTAGTAGTCTCTGATTATTTTTTTGAAATGTAGGGTCTATGTTGTTGTCTTTCACTCACTTCATTAGTTTCTTCTTCTTTAAATCATGAAACATGGGTTTCACAATCCACTGAGACACGTGTAAGCTTAACAAGCAACCACCTGAACAATGTAGCCTGATGCCACCAATTCCAATTCTTTTTATTAAATACTTTTTTTCTAAGCTGTACTTTAAATATAAACTGAATTCTTCAGGACAGAGATTAGGCATTTAATTTAACCGTACCATAAAATGTTTAATACATTTGGGCATTTAAAAAAATGAACATTAAATAGGCTAGACCATTAAAGAACTGTTTCTTTAAGCTCCTATTTTGTGTATCCTGGTAAGATTTATTGCAGAATTTTTCAGTTGCTCTTAAATTCATTGAGTATTTCAAATGAATTTAATTTCATTTTTTCCTTTAGCTGTGGCAGATGTCAACTCTCTCAGTTTTCTTGCAATTAATACTTTTACAAATTTTCCATGTTCTACCTTGAGGTTAGATTTGAGTGAAAAAGCTTTGTCAATTCCTGCGCCAGATCTGGGGCTTTATTGTTTTTGTTCCTACAGTTTGTTTTTTTTTTTTTATTTGAGATTTGTTGTTGCTGTCTTCTCCTCATGCCTTTTATTGACAGCCCATGGTGTTTCTTCATCTTCCTCTCTGGGGAGAGCCTTCCTGCTTGAGAGACCTATTTCATTCGCTTTGTGGATGCAAAACACCTATCTCTGTTTTTGTCTTTAGGAAAATATGTGTCTTGTTTCTTGTTTGGTATTAAAGTTCTTGCAGTACATTTCCATTCCTCATGCCTTCACCTAAAAATACATATGTACCTCCCATGTGTTTCACATCCATCCCTCCAGCCAGCAACTGAGTATTACTATCTCATGCACCTGTGCTAGAAGCACCACAAAAAAGTGTAGGCTAATTTTGACTTGAAGACTTCTCAGCAAATATTAATTTTACCAGCATTTTCCTACAGCTCCCTGGAAATAATGCAAAAGCTTTCTCTTTTTTACTGACGCTTGAGAAACAATGCAGTAGGTGATAATGAATAAGATGATAAATAATGTAAAAGAAAAGACCATTAATTTCTGAGGATAAGAGTTCAGTACTATTTCTACCATTACATTCAGTAAAAGTCCAAAATAAATCTCCCCTTCAGTCTGTTTCTCAGGATTATTTTGCCTGAGAAGGTTTAACCAGCCTGGAATAATCTTTCACTACTTGTTAGGAAGATTTCATTCACATAAATAAATCATCCATAGCAAAACTATAGTCTCCAATCACATTTTATTCCTGCACCTCTTCTTCTTTCTTTCTTTCTTTTTTTCTCACTTTTTCTTTGGCTGTTTTACTCTCTGACACTATTCTTTTCTCACATATTGACTCACTTTCTTTTTGGTCTCTCTACCTGTAGGTGTTGTTTCTTTCACTGAGCTTTCTTTGCTTCACTGGGGTTCTTTCTTCACTTGCTAAAATACCTTCCATACCTCAAACTTTCTTAAGAACTCGCTGGTTCATTTGCAGATAATTTCAGGAGGAATCTCAAATTGATCTCTTTGTTAGTCCTGGGGCTTTCTTTCCCCTTTTTTTTTTTTTCTTGACTCTCAAAACATTATTCAGAAAAGTCTGATTACTCCTTGAACAGCACTGGGGGAAAAATATCAAAGCAGCAGTACTTTCAACATGTGGCTACAGGGTAAGAGAGAGGAAGACTCAGAGATATTGGATATTCTTCCCACTTCTGCTATTTTCCCATTATATCAATCTAATAAAAAAAATATTGAAAATACAGTCAAGAAATGAAGATACTTCAGTCACACAGGTTTTGACATTGCCAAAGTTCCCTATTACAAATGAATCTTCAATTAAATTCTATTTGTAGCTTTCTTTTAATTATCTAAAAATGGGATGGGAAATGAAATGTAAGGGAAAAAAACCCGAATATCAGAAGTGAATACCCAAGCTATAAACTTTCATTTTTCTCCTTTCTGTAAACAACTTCTCCTGCAAATATGCAGAGTAATAAAGTTATAGCATAAGAATAAACAATCTTGTTCTCCATGCCCTCTGCAAACTATATTACTAAAGCGATTTTCATTTCATCAAACAAGACTCTAGGAGCAGATAGAGCTGACTGGGATAATGCAAATCATCACAAATAAAGGAATATGATCAGTATTACCTTTTTATATTTTTTTTAAACACCAGCCTGTATGAGTTGAATTCATTTATCTCCAAAGTTTTCTGCTTTATCTCTCCTTGTTGCATTTATTTTAGACGATTCACTCAAGGTGATCTTTTTACAGCATAGATATGGCAGTTGCCATCTCAGCCAGCATAGTGGGACTGTTTTAAGAACTCTTTCCTAACCAGAGGCACATTCAGTCCAGAAGACCATAGGCTTCCCTTCTCTCCCTCCTATCTCTGCACATCCACCCCACACACCATGCAATCAGCTTATGGATACATCAATTGCACAGCGATAATCTGCTCCCCTGTGGGCTGTGGCTTTTGCAAAGGAGTAAGACCTTCTTTTTACATTTTACAGATGTAAATGGATCTCAGCCTCCCACTCCCTTTCTGATTTGGTTATTCCTTTCATGCAGGCCCACACAATTTTTAACAACATTGCAGTCAACTTAAACTTCTGTTTGAGAGTTACACCTTCCTGTGCCAGGAAGCAAAGAGCAGCTCTGCACTGGCATTGGGCACAAATTCAGTTTCTGAGCTAACCCGCTCGCAGCTGCAGCAATAGCAGTTAGCATCTGGTTTTCCTTGGTTCAAGGGCTTTTTTATTAGCTCAGATGAGCAACCAGCAGAGAGGAAAAGTGCCTTCTTGGCTATATAGGCCAAGATTTGCTGTTAACATTTGCTGTTAGCCTGTTCCACATACAGGTTTTAAGCCTGCAGAGAGAAATGAGTATAAAACTGGGTCTCAGAGAAGCACTCTGTCTTTGGGAGCTATTCATGGGATGTCTAGGCTTAAGAGTTCCTCAGCTTTTGTCTGTATTGAAAATCCTAATCCTGCCTGAGATAATAACCTGTGCATGTTTCTTTTTTCCCTTCTTGTTCATACAAATGGAGTAAATAGACACAGGTGAGAGAACAGAAATGTGAAAGGATCAAGATGTCTTAAGTATTAGAAAGCTACCCTTTTTTTTCAGTTGGCAGAGCTGAGATGCATAGACATTTGAGACTGACTGCATCCATTTTCTCATATCTTGCTGGCATATTTTAAATCTGGATGGTCAACAGAGCATAAATATGTTGTGCATGTGCATTTTGACAGCACATGTATCAAGGAAAATCTCGCTAAAAAGCACATAAAACAATTGTCACAAAAACATTTTTTTATATCACAGCTAGTCATCTGCCAGTGAGATGCCAGAAAGAGTGTTAAAAATACTGTATCTGTTCAGCTCAAAGTGTGTTTACATTTGCAATATGTTCTTTTATGTGAAAGAACAGAGACAGAATGAAAGGAGAATCCTCCCTTTGGTAATGACTATTTTAATGTCTGCTCAAAGCTTGGTAAATAATGCAGCACTATAAAATTTAGTCATAAGAAGTAATCATTATCTCTCAATAAAAGAGAATAATTTTTCCATTTGACCTGCATATAAATGTCTGTAAACATTATATTTATCTTTAAGAGTGTTCCTTCTATTCATATTCTAATACAAGCAATGTGACAATTTCTAACATCTCAGAAAATTACCCCACACTATACTCAGTTTCCAAAAACTGAAGTCCTCAACAGGGATTTTTATGCTTCCAAGAGATTGAGTCAAAGTCTCAGAACAAACAGGTCCTGAAATCTTGTTTTGATTACTTCTGTGTGCTTCCCTCAGTGGGATGCTGAGAGATATATTAGTGAAACATATTCCTGTTCAAATAGCCAAAACCTCTCTTCACAAGATTCTCAGATGTTTCCTCAATTCAGGATGAGAAAACTGTGGAGGACTACATGATATCTGAATTGAGAACTTTAAGTATGACTTATTAATTGGAAAAAAAAGGCAACAGGTGATTATTAAGCAATTTTATATTACACTGCCTTGAGAGAGAGGTGGTGATGACTGATATCTTGCCAAGGGATTTTATCTTCTTGTTTATGTGTACTGTGCTGCTGTTATATGGTCACAAGATGTGATACATGCTCTGTGCACCAAACTGGGAAATATTTGCATTCTGTTTGTTGCCATAGTAAATAAAATTGCATTTTATGTGATAAATTATTTATGGTTGGATGAGATAAAAAGATCTAATGTAGGAAAGGAAAAAAAGCAGCAAACCTAGCATGATACAATACAGAACATCAATGTAACAAAGCATACATCTGGGATTTCCTGGAAGATTTTAATTCTCAGGTCAATCTTGAAATATCTCTTTAAAAGTTTAAAGGTTTCCATTTGCAGAAAGCAATGAATGATGAGCTAAGATTCATGAGTGCCACATTATGACTCAGGTGGAGTCCTGATTTATAGAAAACAAACCCCAAGCATAGATGCATCAGGTTATCCTCATGGCACCAGAGAAGGCTATGCACCAGCCCTTTTCCAAACTTTTCTTCTCCTCCCAACACTTCCACACATACTCCAGTTTGTCTCTAAAAGAAATCCTGGTGCACTTTCCGGATGGGATCTTTGATGCACTCCGAGCAATACCAACAGCATGCTGCAGGCCTCAGGGCTCCACACACTGTGCAGCAGAAGGCAGCAGAGATGCATCTCAGACAAGTCAATAAGCCATGTCTGCATATGTGTGAGGGTGTTAGGTAGTTGCAAGCGTAGGTGAGACAGCACACTGAAAAGTCTTGCTTCACTCTTACTGTCTGAAGATTTTGCAGGTCTGTTTTGTGTTAATGTTGGTAACCAAGGGGGACAACCAGGGCTGCTAATCAAGACTTTTGATTTTCTGTGGTTCAGTAGAGCTTCAAAAAGAGTCTTAATAGAATGTCTGAAAGAGGTAGTTTCTGTACAGATCACATAATATAGTTACAAGGAATAGTTTCTTAGAGCTTTCATGTGAATAAAAAATCAACAGGAAATATTACAAAGAGTGGATTATGTGAAATCTTGCTAATAGCCACTTCCCCACAATCTTCAGATGGCATATATATGAAGATAGAAACAAAGAATCAAAAAATGTTCTCTTGCAATTAGATTTTTATTAATTTAATTTATAAAGGTATAATGGGTCATCATTGTCTTTATGTAGTGTGAGCCAATGAAGAAAATGTGATTGAACATCTCTTGTATACAGAATGGCTAAATAAACTTTCTGACCTCTATTAATCACATAGTTTGTACTTTTGCTTGTAGCTACAAGATCTTATGTGACTAATCTGGAGAAGCAGCTACACACTACTCTGTTGTCAAGGAAACTGTCCTAATCACCAGTTATACCATAATAGTAAGATGTTTCTCATGTTCACAATAAAAACAGGGCATTCTGAAAAGATATGGGAGAAAGGAGAAAAGCAGTTATAACAAACCACTATAACAAACCAAACAAACTGGGAGGGAAGATACTTTCAGCTTCTGGTTCCTGCTCCAAGTGCTGTTGGCATATTTTACCCTAGTATTATTAAATATAGAAACTTGGGAGTAGAGAGGTCTAAATCTCCAACTCTATCCTTTGAGCTGTGCTGGATTTGAGATACAGTTTACATGAGGGATAACAAACCCTACCTAAATAACTTGAAAATTGCTTGAATATAATCATGGGGGTGGTGGTGGTGGTATTATTCATTATTATTAATATATATGATATAATTACTTTTAAAACAAAGAAAAATATATAAAATAATATGATGATTTTATAAGAGAAAAATCATATAAGAATTTAAAAGACTATCTATACTGTCAACAGTTAAAGTCAGTAAAATCATTTCTACTGAATCAGTGATAAATCATTCTGTTTTCCTGTCTAAAGTCTCAAAAAAAGTGGAATAAATGGTATATTCATGATGTAGGAGACAGTGCACTGCATTGTGCAGATACTACTGAAGACATATACAGTTTTATCTGGGGAACAGAATAAAACAATATAATCCATAAAATTAATGCCCTGATTTTCATTACATTTCAAAGGAGGAAGCACATCAATAGCCAGCAAAGCAGATATGCAATTCTAATGTTACATCTGTGAAGGGAAACAAGTGTTTGCTTGACATAGACAAAGGATATGCATTAACATGGACATAATTACTCCTCTTCTGGCAATAGTTGAAATGATCACTTCTGGATATCTCTATATTAAGACTATATTGAAAAAAAAAAAAAAAAAGAGGCAGTTCTGAGAAGACTGCTTTAAAGATTTTTAACAGCTTTGAAAGAAAAGTCACCAAGAAAAGCTCACAGATCATGTGCAGTAAGCATGTAGAAAACAAGGACACACAAATAATTCAGCAGCACTGAAAATCTGACCAGTATAAATACCAAATTTAGTTCAGAATTCTTTGCTTTCTCACCAAAATCATAAAAGTATCTAAATATCTGGAACCTAATTTAGTAAGATGCAAATCTTTCAACAGATTGCTGTAGATTCTGTGTAAAACTCCAAAATGAAATTAAGTCTAATATTCCAACTGTGGTTGTCTTTGAATTTCATGGATGAGAATTTTCCTTCCTCACCTGTGTATACTCTGATTTTGTAAATGAAGATAAAAATGAATTCTGAAAGTCATTTTGATATGTAAGAGTAAAAAATCTGATGCTTAAAAGAAAGAGCCCTTCAGATGAAAGTCAAAGGAACAAGATCATATTTTCAGCGTTTTTTCCAGATGTAACTACTCTGAGCAATGGCTCATTATTAAACAAATGAAAATAATTCTAGGAGTCATTTGAAAAAAAAAAAAAAAGAGATTTCTGGAAAATCATTATGCAGTATCTTTGTAGTCAACAGAGACCTGATAATTACAATGAAGAGAAGCTATGGAGGCACGTCCTCCTCAGTAGATTCTGTGTGACCACACAGACTAGTTTCCCTTGATAATAAAACCAGTTTATTTAAAGTTTCTCATATTTCACACTGTTTCACATACAGGCATCTACACTGTGGGCAGTTAAAGTTTGGGTCAGGGAAAGATGCTGAATCTGAGAAAACAACATTACTGAGTTAGGATTATGTACATGGGAGAAAGAAGGCAACCTTTTTCATGCTCTCTGCTTTAAAACTAGGAAAACAAAATGTCAGGAGAGAAAACACAGGGAAATTATCATTAATATAAATGCATTTCAGTCAGTAGAGCATCAATGGAACTAATATAGGAGCTTGGATGTTTTATTTTCAGGTCAATTGGCTGCAATCTGGCCTCACTCAGCTTCTCCCTGTGTGCTGAAGTCAGATATTTTCTCTCTGAACAGGCTCAGATTAGTCTTGTTTCTTTACTGTATGCAAGGATATACTACGACAAAGGAGTCTTTGCATTACACTCTTCTTGTGATAGGGGTGGTAAGTACAGGAAGAAAATGCCTATACGGGTCACATTTACTCAGATGATTGCCGGGTCCTGTAGTATACAGGCTCCTGTAACATAGCCCAGAAGAAAATGTCCACTCCTTGAGAAAGGAGAAGGCTTTACAGTGGCCAAATTGTAAAAGTTCTGTGGGGATCCTGAGCCCAAAATCTGGAGAAATTGGTTTTAAGCTGGAACAGATAACTAAACAAATTATGCCATAATGGCCCATTACAGTATAACAATATGTTGCCTTTTAAATAACTTTCAGTTTACTAATTTGAAAATTGCAACCATATGAAAGCTTTCAGAGTGACAGCACATTTGTTTGTAGTTTGGTATTTGAATATGCCAAATATTGGTTCTATTAAGCTATTGTAAATCTAAACATCTACATCAGACACATTTTCTTTCTGCATGAACACAAAGGCATAATGTTGCATGTTTTGCTGATGTCTGCATGATTAACTACATTTGTTTTCTATTTACCACAGAAAGCTGTGCTCTGGAAAATCTACTTTAAATATTCAAGCTTTCACCCAGGGACATTTCTCCCCAGTATAATGACCAAAGAGCAATAGATGTCACTAATCAGAAATCTCTAAGGACCCTGATTTTTACAGCCTCATTAGTAGTGTCTTAATTAGTTGTCACCCAGGTTAGCATTGACTTGTTAAGCTCATACAGAATGCACTGAAGGGCAATTGATGTGCTCTCGAAATGTCACATCTTATATCGAGGCTCCATTATATGACACTTCTGTTTGAAAAGGTTGGTCTAAGTAAAAGACAAGTGGTCTTCTGACCTGTTTTATCTCTCTTGGTAAGATCTGTGGATTTGCTCTTATTTCAGGAGGAAAAGAGTGTTATTTTAGAACATTTCATATAAGCATATTCCATTTTACAAATGCAATTTCTTCAATACGTATATATGTACATTTACACACCCTTTCATATGTCTTTCTAACTTCTGTGTTTCTATCTTTATATGTGGTGTACATATATATGCATGTAAAGAGGAATGTGTATATAGGTAACTGAAAAATCGTGTTGTTATTGTATATAATTGCAAAGCACTAACTAGATTATTTTATCATTAATGTGTTTCTTTTTCATAGCTGTCCTGATGTTAATATAAATAAATAATTTTCTATTTCTAGCCTAATTAGTGAATATATGTCTGTCTTGAGCAAGGGGGCTGGTGAAGATGACCTCCAGAGACCTCTTCCAATCTAAATTATTCTGTGACCCTGTTTACACACACAAAAAAATGTGCACACTTACACACATTTCCCAAGAGAAAATGGATTCAAAAACATCTTGATGAGGACTAATTGCATGTTTACATGTCTCCAGTGTCTTAGTAAGGTGGAGATTAAAAAAATCACTTAAAGAGAAGTTATATACAAGTTGTGTATACAGTGGTGATCAGTGATCACAGAGATGGTGCCTTTTGTGGCTCTGAACCTTGATTTCCATGGTTTGGAAGAGAAAATTCTGTACAGGGAGTAAGCTGTTCAAAAATCTTCACAGCAACTGGGAAGAACTGGTTTACTTCATATTAATGTTATACACAGGTTTAATTATTATGGTATTATTATTGTTATTATTACTGTTACATCCTGATAGACTTCTGAATGACTTCACATCCTGATCTGCCTTTATTGGCAACAATCTTTACATGTCTGTGAATGGATGGTGAATTTAGAAGGAAGGCAAAATTTATAATTCATACGTTTTAATTATGTGGATTCTTCTAAAAGAGTTACGGGTGATCTGACACCAACTGTACTAATTTTCCTCTTACAAATGTAATCTAGAACAACTGAAATGATGAAATATGAAAATTTTCTATAGAGAATGCTACTGAATTAATCCTTATAAGTCACACAGAGATAAGGTTATAGAGATACATTTAAAAAAGCTACATTTGTGATCACAGAGCTGTGGTGAAATCTTCTAAATGATATTTGAACCTTACTGATCTAAAATTTTTAGTGTATTTTCTGACAGCTGCTCCTAAGATATACTGGCCATACATTCCTTTAAACCTTTAACCAGTAGTAGTAAAACTACCCGTAAGATGAAAGAGCTATGCTACTTTAGACAGTAAAATAGCTCATACAATTACCAGCGTATGATTCACGCAAAAATATTACCCTATCTACTCTTTACTGGCCTTCTAGACAACATGATGAAGTGGGTAACTAAGGTAAGGGAGAGAAGTTCTCCATGAAAGAATAGGTGGAGAATAAATTAAAACTTACTTGAAATAAATTAATATAAGAGCCTTCCACCTGCCCCGTCATCATCTGCTGGAGTGATACATTGGGCAGTAACATTCAGTGATCAAAAGTAGTCTCCTGGGTTGCTAATTTTTTTGGTGGCATAGTAGCTGGCTCTAAAACATGTATTTCTGGCAAAGAAGCTTTTTTTTTAACTTCCTGGGGAACAATTATGTGTTGCCAATATCTTTAAGGGATTCCACTCATAAAATATGCTCCTTACACTGTGATAAATTATTTCAGTAACGATTTTTATTACAGACAGTAAAGGCAAGGTAGCAGAAGGTACGTTACCTCATTAGCTTGCTTAGGCAGAAATACTTTCCTAGAAAAAATAACAAAAGAAAGAAGGAACTCACTAGTTGATAAACACCTAAGCAACATTAGGTTGAATTTTTTTTTGTCATATGACTCATTCCTGAAGATGTCTCTCATATGTTTATCTTGTGCAACAATTGACAGCAGGTATGTTTTAAAAGGTCGTATATGTATAGTACAATTTTTAGTACAATGTATCAAGATCTATTTGGACATAAGAGCCAAAATAAAAGTATTGAGTTATTCCGTAGTAGTGTTCTGAGTCTAGAGGGTGAAGGACATTTCTTTCTTCCAGCATGATGTCATGCACTTCTGCACTGGTGCAGTCTCACCTTGAATGTTGTTTGGACTTATGATCATTGAAATATAAGAAAGATATTAAGGTATTAGAGAGCGTCCAAGGAAGGGCAACAGAAATGGTGAAGGGCCTTGAGGGGAAGCTGTATGAGGAGTGGCTGAGGTGTCCTTGTCTGTTCAGCCTGGAGAATTGGAGACTGACAGGAGACCTCATCACAATATGCAACTTCCTTGTGAGAAAAAAAGGAGGGGTAAACACTAATCTCTTCTCTGTGATGATCAGTGACAGGACCAGAGGGAATGACCTGAAGTTGTGTCAGGGGAGCTTTAGGTTAGATATGAGAAAGAGCTTCTTTACTCAGAGTGTGATTGGGTGCTGGAACATTCTCCCCAGGGAAGTGGTCACAGCCCCGAGCCTGACAGAGTTCAAGAAGCATTTGGACAATATTCTCAGGCACATGGTGTGACTCTGGGATGGTCCTGTGCAGGGCCAGGAACTGGACTCAGTGATCCTTATGGGTCACTTACAACTTGGCAGATTCTGTGATTCTGTGATTCTGTGATTCTGTAACTGTGAAATAATTTTATATATTGTGCTCTGAAAGTGAAAACACACAGTTGTTTCTTCTCTATCAGTCAAACATTTCTGTGGGCAATTATTCAACTCCTCTTTGAGAGCAGTGCTGGCTGAGCTGTTCTTTTGTTGATCCAGCTAACTAATCTTGAGATAAAATTCTTGTCCTTTTAGAACGCAGGAGGGCCACCAGCTACTGAAATGGTGGTAGCAGCCTTGCACACTCATACTCATTTCCACCATCGAACAATCATCTGCTGTTGCTACTGATTTTTCAGCAGTTATTCCCCTGATTTTCAAAATATAGTTGATTTCTGTGGCAGGATGATCTCTTGCACTCTGCATCTAGTTATTTTAGCCTTCCTTTACAGTCATTAATTCAGTTAAGCACCAAACTGTAGTGATATACTTACTGAGAGTTATTGCTATTTTATAGCTTAATTAGTTAAGTTAATTATATTTTGTCATTTTAGTATGTTTTGTTTCTATAAACATGAAGGTCGCATTATGTGTAGTCAGATCTGCTGTAGAATTTAAGCTAATGGTTATTTAATTACGAGATAAATTTATTTTTTTCAGTTTTAAAGCTATGTACTGGTAATAGAAATTGGGGTAATGTATTGACCCACTTTTTCATCCATTTTTTTATACAGTCTCTGTCTTTTAAGACTCATTATTTTACTCCTCTTTTACCTAAGATAGATACATTTAATGTGCAAGTTTTCTCAGTGGTCTCTGAAATCCCATATGGGAATCCAAACACATGAAATAATTACATGACATGAGGACTTTTATTTACTCACCTGCTTAAGGATGAAAAAACAAATGCAAGAACTGTTGAGCACATACCTGGGGTTTTTTTACTATGTTAATGTCCTATTAAAGCAGTCTTTTATTGGAATATGTAGAGAAGGCTTTTAATGCTCAAATGTAGAAGTTAATATGCATGGTAGTTTGATAAAAGATGTCGCAAAAACTAATCAACTTTTAATGATATCTTTTATTTTATTAGTAGAACAAATCATGGTTTTGCATCTAAATGCATGCTGATAAATAACCAGCAAAAAAAACACCTTCCTGAAAGAACTCAGCATATGAATGGGTTTCTGATTCAGTTTGGGGAGTAAGATTTTAATTATGCAGTTCTTCAAATTCAGCTGACATTTCTGATTGCTATTTCTGTTCTATTCTCTTGATGATTTTGGTCGTGATAAGGTTTTTAATTTCATTACTATATAGCACTGGCGAATATGCCACCTTCGTCTTTAATGAGAAGAATTCAGCAAAATAGAAATGTACCTTCTCTGAAATCTCATAACACTGAATTCATCATATATGCTATGTAATCTTTTAAAAGAAGCTATTATGATAATGTACACTGATATAATCACATGAATGGATGAATCATTCAGAGAAAGCCTATCAGTTATATTTTAAGAATCAACAAAAAAATCATAAGCAAATTCACAGAACGACTTTACACTGCAGTTCAGTATACAGGTTTATTGTAACAATGCTTCTCTAACAGTATGCATCTCTGATGCCAGAGCATCTCACATCGCTTCTGTTTGAACCTTTTACATCTTCATGCTTCTGAAGACAGTAAACTTCAGATGTAAAAGCAGAAAGAAAAAAAAAAATCTCTCATGAAAGAAAAACAATTAAAAAATTACAAAGTTCTAAGTCTTTCTTGAAACTGTTTTGATCCACTACAGCCCATCAAATGTTCAATAACCAGGATAAGAGGAGAGTAACTACTATAGGCAAAGTTCTGGTAAATATAGTAGATAAAGCCCTTGCTTCTTTTCAGCCACTATGGGATAATTTTTAACTGTTTTTCAAATGCAAAGAAACAGAAAACACTTCAGTGTATTTTATGCAATTAAGGTTTGCAATTAATATTTCTCATGTTAATAAGTTATTTTTGCAGACTGTGTGACACAGATTTTTGCTACCGTATAATACAAACAACTTTATTTTCCAGTCACACATTTTAGCTTCAGTCAACTGAAAATTTTGTGATGCGAGCTGATGACTCATGTATGAACAACAGTGACCTCATGTGGCTATTGCTTCGGGGATATATATGTCAGGCAGTAGAAAACGAATACATCTGTCTTCATGGCAGGACTATAAAAACATTAAACGATGCCCACTGTAGTTCATTATAGTTTATTTTTTTGTCTTAAGACCATGTTAATTATTAAAATATGTTACAATATGTTTATTACAATACTGCTTGAGAAAGGAGCTTGATGAATGCAGCCATAAAATTGGCCAACAAGCTGTTATACATAGTTAAGGTTTACTTAATACCATGCTCAAAACTTTCTGACTTCTTCTCTTATAAACTTGGTGAATATTATTTAGCCATCAAAACATCTCTCCTCTCCACTAAGCAGAAATTTTGTCATTTAGGTTGGGGGTTTTTTGGTGGTGGTGGTGGTGATGAGTTTAACTGCATTCCATAAAACATAGGATAGATGCATGGGTGGATACACAGATATATGAATCCATATATCTGCAGAAAATTACTTGGACAGTACAGAAATCAGAGATTCACCATCTATGGTATAAATGCACATGAACTTACCTAATGGAGAATAAGTGAAATTTGGATTGACTGATCAGCTCATACAGCTTCTGTAGCCATTTCCTCAGAATCTTGAGAATTGATGGCAAATTAAAAAAAGGGCTACTCCATGAGAAACCAGCTCTAATTAGGAAGCTCTAACCAACTTCATTGTTTTGCAGATGCTCACAGACCAATATGGAGTCAGTTGGACCTATCTGTGTCACTGTCCTTAGGTATTTTGGTGCTGGGAAGTATCAGCTTGGGATTTGAGCTATGCAGATGGTGGACTAGTTCTGGACCTAAAATATTTTTAGTTAAAAATTCATCCCACAAGCTGGAATAGACAGAAGGGTGGCTGGCATAGAACTTGTGGAAGAGCAAGAAGCAGTAAACTTGTGACATCCATTCTCAGGGGCTGTCTTCTATACTCAGCTTTCCAGCACACCATTGCTACAAAATAAGATGTTGACTAATTGGAGCAAATTCAACTGAGGACCACTGTGATGCTTAAAGACTGGAACACCTAGCATATGAGAGGAGGTTGAGAGAACTGGGTTCTGAGAAGTGATCTTATTGCTGTCTTCAGCCACTTAATGAGGGTGTGTAGAAAAAAAAAAGAAACAAGACTATTCTTGGAAGTCAGCAACGAAAGGACAACAGCCACAAGTAACAAAAACGGAAGTTCTCAGTATGTATTAGAAAAAGCAGAACCAAAGTGAGTGCAGTCAAACACTGGGGGGGGGTGTTCCCAGATAGTCTGTGAAATCTTGCCCTGAACCACCTGCTCTAAACTGCTTGTACTTAGAGAAAAGATGACCTCCAGAGGTGAAGAACCAAAGACAGAAATGTTTTAATTGCATGTAGCAGATACAGTTCCGCCAGATTGCCCTGATTTGAAGGAGATCTTTATCAGTTCCATAAAACTACTGTATTTGGATAGAACATTGTTGAAATGGATGAGTTTAATGGTTTGTGTTTACCAGGAATATTAGTGTAAGTGCTTTCACAGGAGACAGCTGAGTAAATAACAGTCTCCAAATCCCCAACACAAAGCCCCATTTCCATCCAGTTCAAAACCAGAAAGACATTTCTCACTACTTTCTTGAATAAGTACATATATACATGCATTTGTGTGTGTGGAGGAAGAGAGGGAAGCAAACTGAAAATTGAAAAGGGAAGGGGAAAGTACTATGTCTACACTGTAAATGTATTTGAAAAGAAAGCTATAAATTCAGTACACTACCTGAAAAAGACTTCGAACTGTGAACAAGAAAACTTTCTGGTGCTTTAATTCTTCCCATATTCAAGATAACATGATGATTGCATTCATATTAATAGGATATCATGAAAAGTGCTTGATTTCATCAATACAGCATCCTCAGAATTAGAACTACAATACTGATCTTTATGTTCTGGGTAGTTAGGGAGAATATAATAATGTGCATTTATTAGAAATGAGAAAAAAAAAATCTCCATACCTAAATTTTACAACCAGCTGTTTTTTCTGCTCCAACTTGGCAAGTGAATTCTGTCCTTTATAATCAAACTCTCTAATTTTAAGATTTTCACAGTTTTAGCTAGAAAGTGCTTCTTTTAACAACTCTCACAAAAGCAGTTGTGAGGCAGTGGCCTAGATTATGCATCTGCTTTGGCAGACAGCTATGAGCTGCGGAATTCCAGCTGCAGAGGAAAAAATATAAGTTGCCAAAAATATTAATCTGTCTTTATTTAAAAAAAAACCCCATTAAATTTGTTTTAGAGGAATGCTTGCTTTCCTTTTTTTTCCTCTCTGCTTCTTCAGCTAATGCTTTTAAGCTGGGAGGAAAAGATAGTGTGATAGTGACTGCAGAAAAAAAAAAGGAACAATGTTTCTTTTTTTGTTCTTTCTGACTCACAGTACAAATCAGCCAAATCTAGCAACTATTATTCTCCTAAATCATGAGATTTTGGTCTAATAAGTAGTCCTGTAAATTAGGGAAATTTGGCTTTAATTAAGCATCTGCTTCATTTCTAGTATGTGAGAAGTTTTGCAAGCAAAAAGTCTTTTCTAGATCAGAGGTTTCTGCAGAATTTTTAGGTTTTCTTCCTGAGCTCAAAACCATTTCTATATTTAGCACAATCTTTGCAAAAAGGGACCCATCCAAATTCTAAAATAACAGGTATCAGTATGCCTTGGTTTTTTAAGTGATGAAATCTTCCGTCCTCTGTTTTCCATTTCAAAGCAGAATTAGTAGTCAGGTCCTTTATTTCTGAAGGATTCCACCTGGTGATTAAGAGAAGCAGGATTTCACTCCCATCTTACAAAAGAGCTCCTAAATATATTTACTGTCTGCTGGATTGCACTTCAAATGTAAGAAATAAGTCTCAGAACATGTGCAAAAAAGATATTTCTCTGAGAGAGCGTTAGTCTTATGTCCATAACCATCCATCCTCTGCAAAACTGCAGGCCTTTTCTACATGTTGTGCCACTTCCAGTTTTAAAATAAAATGAAACATAAAATATAGAAAATGACTCATATCTAAGCAGGCTAATGGGAGAAAGGAATAGTTCTCATCTAGGCTTCCTCTCCCTTTCCCATGGAAGGTTGGACCTGATGGTCTTTGAGGTCCCTTCCAGCCTGTGTTGTTCTGTGATACCGTGATCCTGTGACTTTTTAGTTATGCCTTAAAAACTACAGGGATGCTTTTTTCATACTGAAGTCAACTGCAAAAACTTTTTGACTTCAAAAGAAACATAACAATGCCTGCAAGTTATAAAAATACATTTCCAGAAAGAATAGAATGTAAATACAGGTAATGAGTTGGAACTTCTTCAACTGCAGCTTTAGCCTTGAAAACAACTGATTCCTTCTGAAAGTCTTTGTAGTTGAAGATGAAAATTCTTGTTACAGTATAGTGAGTTGACATCACACAAGCATAAGTAATGACTTGTACACTAAAGAAACAAAATACCTTCTAGTTTTGTAGTTCTGGAACAGGGGAAAAAAGCGAACAATCATCTTTGAGTGAGTTATGAATGAAAGTTCATTTTGATATTCTTACTTCATTTTTTTGTTTGCAATTGCTTCTTTGATCCTTACAATTACTTGAAGAAAAATTAACCATAAGTGTTTTAGGCCAGCAATGATGCTAGACATAAATATTTTGTTTCAAAATTAATAATAAATTAACCCTGAATCCAGATAATCCCTCATTTTCCCTTTTACTTTCCAGTTTCTTGGTAAAAAAAGAAAGTAACTGCTGAGAGGAATAGATATGAATGAATCAGCCTACCTCTGCTCACAAGTGAAAGTAAATGTCATGACATCGTAGTAGGAGCATAGAATTTAAAATACTGAGATGATTTGTCCATCAGAGTATGTTCTATAAAGTATGTCTGGCTGAGCCTGGTAGCTGAAACATTACAGAAAGAGGAAAATAGAGACAGGGAATATTGAAACAGATAATGCTTTGCTTAATGTTGTCTATGGGGGTTTTTTTGGTGGTTTTTTTTTGATTTTTTTTGTTTGTTTGATTTTGGATTTTTTTTTTTTTTTTAATTCTGGTTCTTGGAGATTGCCACTTAATATATTACAGTAATCAGATGCTGAAGCAGCCAGCTGCTTTCACAAGCAGCAGCCATAGCAACCAATCTCTTCGTGGCTTGAGAGCCAATTCCATAATTTTTTAAGTAGTTCTCTGGATTTTTTTCCTGTATTATAAAGCCAGTTGAGCCATCCAGCAAAACCTCAAACTTAAGGAATGTGCATTTGACTGTGTTAATGCAGTTGATGTGAAAAGAAAATTCTGTATCTTCAACATGACTGATACCTATCTGTAAGGAAACTGGGGTTTTATTCTAATTCCAAGAATAATATCACTTGGCAGTATAATTTAGCAGTGTTAGTCTTCTGATGTGTTTCTAGATTCAGTCTTGCAAAAGTGTGAAGTTGGGGTCTGGTTATTATTATTATCAAGGCTGCATACAAGACATGACAAAAGCTTATAAATGACCAGTATGGCTCAGGAATCCATATGATTGATGTCCACTTCAGTGAAAATGAAAAGTGTTGTGTCAAAGTCTGATTTTGACTCCAAAGCATTGTATATAGTAGAAGTCTGAGCTGATGCTCAAGACAATAATATAATTTTAAATAGTACAAGTCAAAGAACATGTCATGACAATTCTTAATTTTATATTATGTTACCAATTTAATAGCTTTTGAGGGAAACATCTACATGTAGAGAAAAACACTTGTTTCCCCTCATATTCTTGGTGTAATTAAACTGTACTTTCACTAATTTTCAGACAGCTCAGATATGCCCTGGGGAGAGAGAGGAATAAAAATTAAAAAAGAGATTACTCTCCATGTCACTGTTTTGGAAAGTCTCCTGTTAAAGTGCAATGTACATTATTAGGAGTCTTAATAAGGTGCATCTATCTCAGAGACAGTGGTGCTGAAAATTTCAAAGCTATTGATGAATTTGAGTCAGGTGTCCACTGCAAAGTTGCAGATTCATGACTTCAGAGAAGAAACTGTCTCAGACCATCTATGATGTCATGTTCTGACGCAAAGAGGTTGTGCTGCCTAAATATTTGAGTTGGAAACAGGAACACTAACCCTTATAGTTCCTTTTAATCATGCCTTCATAGTTTTAGCTAGGTATGCACTAAATAAGTTGCATAATAATTTAGCCCAATTTCTAGTAAGTTATTATGACCAAGGGTGAGCAAAATCCAGACTTTGTTCAAGTCAGTCATTAACAAAGATCTCTGAATTACATCAAGATGGCTGGAATGTTTATATCTATGATAGCCCTGCTTTACCAATCAATTGCTTTAGCAAGTGTCTGTGACACAGCATATATTAATTTAATTAGAGTTAATATGAATCTAACAGAACGTAGTCACATGATAATAGTCTCTTGCTTCTACGTGAAGCTAAGGCATTGGATTCATACAATAAATAGTAAAGGCACACTAAAACATTAAGTTTCAACGAGATGCTTCTCATTATGTGGTTCTTGTTACTTGACTCTAATAAATTCCGCTTCACCAATGTTTTTATGTGAATCTGAAGCTTGAGCTACATCTAGGATGATGTAATGCAAAGTAAGGAGTTAAGCTTTACTATTTTGCTTAGGGAAAAAAAATTTAAAGAAAAAAAAAAGGCAAAATTTGACTTGGATGTACTCCAGGTTCTAATTTTTCCTAAAAAACATTTCCCATTTTCTCCCTAATTTTTCCTCTCACAGAAGTTACATATTTAGGTAATTTCTATCTAGTAAGTGTGGTCATAGCCTTGTCTCACTGATTATGAACTTACCTGTCTCTGACATATTTACTGAAATTTTCTATGGAAGATATTATCACAATTTAATCTTTTACCTAAAGCGCTCTATTTAGACCTTAATGTTATTCTATTATTATTTCTACCATGTTAGCTCTATTTGATTCAGACTCTCCTTTGCTGTGTCCAAATACATATGGAGAAGATAATTGCTGCTTAAAGTTTAAGTATGTAATGATAAATAGCAGGCCAACCAAACAGTTGACAGGAGGAGTTTTGGTTTGTTTTGTTTCTTTCACTTTCAAATCACTTACCAGCATGTGAAACTATTATGTACCTGCTGTCATAGATTTCTCATGTTCCAGCATAGAATGAATTACTTTTTTGGGTTGCATGCTAGGCTTTCTGGAACCCAGCCCTCAAGATGATTAAATAGCTTCTAATTTCAAACCTGAATTAAATCCTCACCAATGTACATGCATTTGTTTTATACCAGTTCTTTCCTTCACTGTAAATCACTCTTCCTTCCTTTTCATATTTACCCTCTGAGAGAACAATCAATTGTCTTCTCAGATTCATGATCTTAATGGTATTTATTCTTAATTTATATCTGCAAAACAAGGATCTTCTGTAAACATTTTCAGAAACTGGAATTTTGCCATTATTTTAATAACAATCAGGCATCCAGAGTTCTGGAGCATGAAGGCAGAAGATACCTGTAAAACATTCTAAAACACCTTCCCCAAAAGGGTTTGACTCATGTTAATTGTTTTGTCTCTTTTTGTTCTTCTTATTTCTCTACAGTTTCTCATGGCTTTATAATTCCCTATGACCTCTCTCACCTGCCTTTATTTCTACCTTTTCTGTAGCACCTGTTCTCCACCATATTCATATAATAGTCAGCCTTATGTCAAGAAGTGGTATCAGGATATCGCAATGCAATAAGTAATGTTAGTTCGTAAAGAGTTAGCAAATGGCTAAACTTTCATTAAAGGGAGGGTTTTTTAAGAATTAGAAGAACAAAGCAATCTGTTAACTCCAGAGATTTTTTCTGTAGATGAGGAATACAGAGGGAAAAGTAAAGTGGAGAATGAGGGCAATCAGATTAATAAGTGAAGAAAGGTGACATTATGGGACTAAATTCTATGCAGAATAAGAGTTGCTACACAGATGGTGTTATTCTGCATCTGCTCAGCTTGCAGGTACTCAGTAGCTCCTAATTACTCCTTGCACAAAATTCCTTCTGGGCTGTTCTCCTAGGGAGGACTTTCAAAGACACTTCCACCGGGAGTTTAACATGTAAATTTCTTGACTGTTTTTGAAAATTCAAACCACAAAAACTGGCAAGAAGCTTTGGAACAGAAATTTTCTAAAAATTAGATGTTCTAAAAATTCACTTTTACTTGTGATTTACTTGTGATTATTCTTCCATACTCTAGCAGATTTCATACTTGATATTATTATGTGAAATGCGTAATTTCTTCTTTTTTTTTCTTTTTCTATTTTCTTTTTTTTTGAGTTTTCTTTATTCTGATTCTTTGAAAAACACCTTAGTCTTTGTGGTATTATTTAATGTAACTATTATATTCTCTGAGTACTGAGGCCAAGCAAATGACAAATCAATGTCTAAAATACTAAAGATCTGATATGCAAAAATCAGCATGTAGCATGAAAATAACTCTGGAATAAACTTGGTAGGATTACTGTTCTCACAGGTTATACATGAAAGAGGTACATTTTAAAAATTGAGATACATTAAGATACTTTAATTAAAATCTAGATCAATAAAGAATAATTTAAATAGTACTTTCCTAATCTAACGAGAGCAAAGTAGTTCCTAACAGAGCACCAATCTTCCATTCTTACAGCTTATCAGCCAGCTGCTGAGTTAGTTGATCTTATGCTTTGGGTGATGCCTATTCAGGGAATACAGAAATGCTGTGGTACAGTTGGCAGAACGTCATTCCACCTTCTCTTCTGCTCTCTCATTCCCTGTCAAATATCCTAAGGAGCAAATTGACCATGCATTCTCAAAGGAATATACGTTTGGCTAGGCTTACCACAGGTGTGCAGAAGTAACCCCAAGGAACAGCTTGAAAATTATGGATTAGCCTGTCATCTGGGTTTCACTGGTAAAATATGGGAGCAACTCAGTTATTATCATGAGATTTAAGCTAATCTGCATCTGTGAGATGGAGATTTCTGCTCTGGGTTCTTTCTGTCCAAGAATTCTCTATTACTTTTTTTTTTTTTTTTTTTTTTTTTAATCACCACATTTAGCCCCAAAGTACTGCCAGAAAGGTTTTGGTTATAACTAAAGTTTGTGTGTGTGTGAAGAAATGTGAAGTAAAGAGTGAAGACAAAACCAAAGAATAAAGTAAGAAATGTTATTCTCCTCCTGCCTGCATGAACACGGTAGATTTAAAAACACCCAAAGACTTCTGACTTAATGTCAGCTCATTCCAGCATTTGTGTTATTTAATTAAAATGCACTGAGTAATAATATATGTGTGGCATGCACATGACATATACAATAAAAGTAGCTAAATAAACTAACTGGAAACTTAGCTGCTACAATGACAAATGGCTCCATCTCCTGTTTTTAATTCATATATCATTATATATCGGTGGGGACTAATTTGTAAAATGCCTCACAGGCTTTGATTGACACTAACTGACTAGCTAGCTGTAGCTGCCTTAATGATAGACATTTGCAATAGACTCAAGGGTAAAAAGGTCAGTATTATGCAACTTCTAATACAGCTCACTTGCACATGTTTGAGTCTATGAAGAGTAATGTTACAGCCATGGAACATAATGTGGATAGACGTTCTCTTCCCAAGTCACATCACGTGACAAAAGGATTCCCTTTTGTCAGAAGTATTTAACCTCATTACTATTAAAAGCATTACCTTCAAGCACAGGTTCTTCAATTAATGGTTTTGGTTTGTCAATGTAATTATTGCAGTTGGTTTACTATGCAAATTCTGCGACTTTCTGAACTAATCTCATGCAGAGATTGTTAAGCCAGTACTATGCTGACCATGCCAAGCTGTTTGTCTCCTCAAAAAAACCAAAAAAAATCCAACCACAGACAAACAAACAAAAATACAAAAAAAATTATCTGCAGAGAACTGTGCTAAACTCATGTCTGACAGATATGACAAGTCTGAGTAGTGTGGGACCAAAAGTTACAGCACTTAACTTGGTGGATAAAAAGGGGACCTCGAACAGCAACAAGCCTTTGAACACATCAAGCAGGAAATTGCCCAAGCTGTAGCCCTTGGGCCAGACTGTTGTTAAAAATAAAAAAGTATAAAACTATAACAGAAAACTTACACATTCTCAGACACATTGCCAAAAGCCAGTTAGGGAAGGGAAGCCCAAATGCAGGCCTTGAGTCTTGCATGTCCGAAGGAGAAATGCGTGTCCAAAGGAGAAATGTGCTCTCTTCAGGTTAGCCAAAAAGAGAGCATGTCCTTCATAATAGTTAACAAATTGTTAAACTCTAGCCCATAATACAAAAGTGAAGCTCAGAAACAGAAGCTTCATTTTCCTTTTTTTTTTTTTTTTAACTTCTGTTTTTAATCTTCTCTTTGTTTGTGTTTATCCTGTTTTGTTCTGAAGGACACAGGCTGCAACAACCTCATTTTAAACTGCTCTTTTTTTTTTCCTCTATCCCAAAAGGACTGCTATTGCCATCCAGAAGCTGTGATATAAAAAGTTTATTTCTAAAAGCTTTAGAGCAAAAGAAGAGAGTAATAGAAAAAAAATGCTGTTTAAAATTAACTTTGTTTATTTTCTTATATGTCATAAAGTTTAACTGTCTTCACTTGCTATTTCTGTATGTTTAATAAAAGTTAAAATCTTTTGGATAGCATTTATTATCATGACACAAATTCTGAACTTTACTTGGGTATTCATGGCGTTATAAAGCAACAGTGTTATGAGAACAACTTTATAAAGCCTAGCCAACCTATTCCATCTGAATTATATAGCACTATTATATTTTTCTAGGTTTTCTATTAGCATCTGTCATTGTACTGTTCAGGCTCCTAAACAGTCTTTTTAGAAAAAAATTGCCATCAAATTACTTTGATAACATGATGGATATAAATTAACCTTATAAAATAGGTATTTTAAGGTTTTCAAGCTGCAATCCCATCTCTGCTTTCAGAACTCTACTAATATATCTCTTCCCTTATTCTTCCTTGTAAGATTTAAAATTAATTCCTCTCTTAAAAAAATACAGTGATTTCAATTGTCCTATCTGCATTTCTTTGTTCACCACAGAAGAAAGGGTTTAGCTAAGCTAGATGCTCGTTTATGCATCAATGTTTTATCTCCAGAATTACTTTTCAGAAAGTAAAACGGTGATTTCGAGAACATTTCATTATTGGAAGGAATGTTCCTAACATAAGTTAAACTCACTTATGCTCATTGTCCTGGTTTCAGTCAGGACAGGGTTAATTTTTGGAGTAACCAGAAGGGGGCACTGCTAGGACCTGGAGGGTATTCTATACCACCTCACCTCATTGCCAGGCTGTTAATACCCAATTATTAAAATTATTAGATAGATGCCTCTGACCGAATTAAGGTACTAACAAGATCATATGCCAAAGTCAATAGTATGGATTTTTATTTAATAGAAAATGTGAGGTAGAGAGAGATAGAAAGAAACAGGAAAAAGGGGGGGGGGGAGAATAGAAAGAGAGTGACAGAGAGACAGATTAAGTAGAAAAATATCACCATTCCATGGATTCTGGCAGTGTCTCACTGGTCTTCTTCTTGTGGTCTTCTCAGTGGTGAGTGTCCCAGTCTTGTTCAAGTGATGGTTGCGCTCTGATCCATCAGGTGGTAGTGGCTTTTTAATGGTGTATTTTGTCTCATAAAGTTAAATTCTAATGTGAAACATTCCCATCTGAAGATAACCCGCAGCAGCTGCTCCCAGCAGGACAACAGGGTCTCCAAGAAAAGTTCTTGCTCAGCTTATTCCAAGAAAATTCCAAGATGGGGAATGATGTAACCTGAATATTTATGATAGCTTTTTAATACAAGAAAGACAAGATGTGGTCATTTTCTTGACAGTTAAATGAACATTAAAGTACTTGGTCCAAAATGACATGTTATCTATGACATGAAAATGAAAATGTCCTATATTATCCCTGAACTAGGTTATTCCAGTTTGGCCTTTGCTTTTTAGATCATTGAAGACAGGGATGGGTTTTAAAGTAAATCTTTACCTCATACATCCTGGGAAAGTCTTTCAAACACCATTTTTCTGCTTTTTCTTTATTGTCTATTACTTTGATGTTAACAATGAACATGATTTAGTGTTATTTAGAGTTTAGTTTATTATTATTTTTACCTGAAGAGAATTTATTTTGCTTTATTTTTTGATTTCATGAGATTTAATTTTAATTTCTTGCATTTGTTTTCTGCACAGATGAAGTGGAGAAAAAACCTTCTTATTTCCCAACTCCCACCTTGCCATCCCTTTGACATCCTAACAGAGCAACATGGTAAGCATATAGAAAGGAAGATAAAGACATGTAATCCTTGAGAGAGCAATCAGAATTAAAATATGTATGCTCTAATTTAACACAATTAATCTTTCTGGAGTTCTATTTATGCGTATAGATTTTAGAGGACAAGAATTCAAGGCATGAACTCAAAAATGCTCGTTTAGTAATGTAACTGGCAGTAAATGTGCATTCATTCATCAAGTAAATATTTACAGGAGTAAAGTGGCTCACTTGAGGGCAATAAGAAGACTTGGAGAGAATACCTTGGCAAAAGCTATCAACACTCTGAATGCTCTTAAGTGTCAGAATAACAGAAAACTTCAAAGTTTGCTAAACGTTTTCAAGGAAAAAAGAACTCTACTCAGAGATAGGAAGCATTATTAGTGAATATATTTAGTCTTCTGAAGACTGGTTATTTGTAAGGTTCTCAGGAAATGTATCAAGAGAAGACATGCTCCCAAACTTCAACTCTCATTCATATCAAGACTTAAAACTCAAAGGACTGTTAGAACAAAATTTAAAGGTTTTCTCAATGCCCAATAAATTAGTATGCTGGGTCATGGTGTGCAGTAGGAACGTTTCCAAAGGTTTGAAAGGTTTTAAAGTCAATGTAACAGATACATAAAACACTTGTGTAAGATTTTAACAGCCAACAGGAGGTTGTTCTCTGAAAGAACAAATTTGAAATATTTAGGGTTTTAGTTATTGAGGCAGAAAAAGCCTGATGAAAACTCAAATTTAGCAAATAAGCTAGCAAAGTGTGGTGCAATAGGTACTGCAATGGCCACTTCCCAGAAACACAAAGAACATCATCTCGTCATATGACAATTCTGCCCTGGTCCTGTTAGGAAAATAGGTGGCCCATTCTTTTATCATCTTATTCTCACAGAATCACTGGAGCAAATGCAGACAGGATTATTTGGTGATTATCCTTGGGAAAGTGCAAGGGATAGGGGAAAAAGAAGGGCAAGAGTGACAGCAGGATGCTGCAGTCGTTAGTGGGAGGAAGAAGGGATGGCAACAGCTTTTGGCAGCAACTTTCAGCACTGATGAGGCTGTACTGCTTGTCAGCGACCCTGATACCCAGGACTTCACCATAGCTAACCTGAGGCAGCAGCAACACCTCTAGGCAAAACCACCAAAGACTGGACATGAATTTGAGGCAATTTCCACTGTTATAAAAAGAGAATTAAATATCTACTACAAATAACCTGATGATAGTGAGACCCTTTGAAAAGCAATTTGCATAGGAGTACATAGTCAGCAGCTTATGAGAGTGAAATACAGAAGGCGATGAGTCAGGTATATGTGATGAGAACCAAAGGCTAAGTCCAAACCAAAAGCTGAAGAACAGAAAGAGTAAAGGTATATTTTTATATGCTTCCACACCTTCGTTGTAGGTGATCCAAAAGACCTTTCTCTAAATGCTGAAACAGTTGCGTTACGTCTCCATGCTTTCCACTGTCAGGGGAGGTTAAACCCAGGAAGCTGATTTGGCACAGATCAAAACCAAACGAATGTCATTGTCCCACACTCTTCTGTCACTATGCAAGATCAAATCTTAGCCCTATGAAAATGAAAGAGAATTGTGTATTTCTTAGTTTATTTACTTTAAGATGTGTCTGAAACACAGATAAACATATTCTGCTCCACCTTATGATCATGGCTTTCATACACAATCACATTTCATTTCAGTTTTGTAATTTTGAGGAATATGTTCTTTTGACTTGTCATTTAATTAATTTGCTATCAGAAAACAGGGTTTAGAAAGAATCAGCACCCCACCGTGAAAAATTAGGCTGCAGGGATTAATGTTATGTCAACAAACTAGGCTATCAGTTTGTACAGATTAATGCCACTTAAGGTTATAACAGACTCCACGGACCTTATGTGTAAATGTTCTCTTTAATAAAAATGGTATATATGCCAAAGGGTGTAAGTATCTGGATATTCTTTTGCTCTTTCTGTATTTTGTGTGTGTTTAAGGGAGGAAGGGAAACAGGAATGCTAAATCTGTCTAGTCATGGAAAGTAAAAAAAAAAAAAGAACCATTTCCAATAATTTGAAGTATTTTGTGTCCTTTTTTTAACTGCTTAAGATGGATTAATTTTTACTTCTTGAATGTATTAATGGAGGAAAGAAATGCATTTATAGAGTGCTTTTGGTAGCAGTTTGGGAAGCATTTACATTGTAATCTAATAGTGTGGTTATAGATGAACCAGAACTGATTTATAAACAGCTAGTTCAGACATCAGTACCTCTGTAATGCAGCAATACTCCTGAGTTCAGTCTAGAAGCATGACTCTTAGTTAGAAGTTACTCTACATAGGGTGTTTTTTTCCAGCATGTACTTTTTCCTGTCCAATTGCGTACCGTGTTATGGCAAGCTGAATGATCCCTGGAAAATATTTTTTTGCATGAGTTTTCCTGATGCCTTCACTGCACCACAGTTTTCTTTCAAACAGAAAGATACAACCTTCACTCTTATTACTGTAATTTTTTAATTTGGAGTTACTAGAACAGCAGCCTTCTGTAAAACTTGTGACTGGGTATTAAGATATTACTGTCACAAACAGTAGAAGTGGCTTGATGAAGCAACCTTCCAGGGCTGAAATACCACCAAAGTGTGAAAAATACTTGCAAAAGCAGGCTTCTTGAAAAACAAACATTTTTTTCTCTAGGGTTATTGCCAAAATTGCCATGGTGTGCTGTCACAAGTGCAGAAGAATAGTACAATTGCTTAAATAAGAAATTATGCAGTCTTAAGCCTACAGTGTTTTCCAGGTCGGGAACATTTCCAATTAGGAGCCAATGAATATAGGTTTCCATGGTGATAAGATAAAATGTGGAATGAACTTAATTCCATGATAATTGCTACATATTTGCAACTGAAATGCATTTTTCAGTTTCAGCCTAAGATTTTCAGGTTTTAATCACAGCTCTGGATCTGAATCTACTGATGAAACCTATAATAAAATGCAGGGCTATCCTGCACTTGTTTTGGAGGCAGGAGGGTTTCGAGGAGACTGGATGTGGTTTCTTTTAATGCTTTTTCTTCTTTTTGCTTTTCTTTGGTTTTTTGTGGGATCTTTAAAGAAGCAGTACATATTATACTTTAAAAAAAACCACAAAAAATTTTAACAGAAAATCCTTTCTTACAATATTTGTGAAAAACAGTCAGTTCTTTGGTTATCTATTAGTAACACAGTTGCATGTTTTCGTTATATTTTTCTCAAAACTTACATGTAATGCTACAGCAATTGAATTTCACTGTAGCTGCTTCATACTTCCTCACATTTTACGTCACAATACACTTGCCAGCAAAAAGAAACAGCATACCCTTTCACAATTTTATGGCATTGTGAATGTGTGCACCAATTAGACTGTAATAATAGATGTCAAATGCTTCTTTAAAAGCAATTCTGAAAGCTATCTTTTCTTGGTGGAATGGTCAACTGTTTACAAATCTTTTTGTCTCACAAATTTGAGTTTAAATTGAGTGGAAAGATTGGCCTGTTCAATTAAGCCCCTGTGCATGTTCAAAATTAAAAGGCCTAATTCTCTGTTGAAGGAAGTTGACATACTCCTTAGATTAGATCATATCAAATTTTGGACAAAAAACTCAGTTATTTTTTCCACTGTTCTCTGAGCTGTGTAGCAGACTGTACAGGAAAAAAACAAACTGTTACTTTCAGCAACTAAAATGTCTTCCTTGTATACACCTTTTAAGGATTAATACCAGTGACCCATTCGTTGTCATGCTGAATCTGATTTCTGTAGATGAAGCCAGCGGAAGACTCACAGATCCACCCAGGAAAATTGAGAGTAACCAGCTTTGACATGGTCCTTGAGAAGGATACGAAGGTCACCTGTGGGGGCTGCTGAGCCCCAATCTCTTGGTCAGTGTGCTCCAAAATGGCAAAATCATGAATGTATGTGAATACGCAAATGGTTTCTGTCATTATATGCTGAGTTATGCTGGTACAGTATGACACTGAAGGTGTTTGGGAAGATAGGATGGATTTTAGAAACTAATGAATTTTAAAAATCTGGGATGTATGTCATTCACTAAAGGATTAAGTTTTGTATAATTTGTTTTTGTGTGGAAGCTTCTTGTATTTTTCACTCATAGCTCAAAAATGGCCATTTGGGAATACAAATACCTAAATTCTGACTATTAATGCATTACTTGCACTGTGGAGTCCATTTCTTACTGGAATCCATCACTAAAAAATACCCAGTTCCTCTTCCTGAGTGATTTGCATAAAGAAGTCAGTAAATGCAGGAAAATGAAAACTGTAGCATAATGCTTTTTTAAGTAATTAGATCAATTTTACCACAGGTGATGGAGGAGGTATCTGGCCAGTTATTAATAACAAGTCTTTCCCTCACATCAACAGGCCTTAAAAATATAAAAAAATAAAATAGCCATTTACATTCCTTTGTCCTGTTTTATTCTTCCTTCCTTCCTTCGTCCTTCTCTCTTTCTCTCATTCTTCCCTCTTTTTATTTTTAAAAAAGACAAAAGGAGTCTTTATTGCTCTATAATAAAACCTTTAAGACGGAGATGGAAGTGTTGCTAGACCATACTGTTTAGAACAATGACATGCTTGCAGACTGAAAGGTAACAAAAGTGTTATTAAAGTTGAAACAACAATTTTTGAAGCAAGCCCCTGGTACCCATTTTATCTATGACTAATGTGTCACAACGATCAGTGAAAGGATGCACTAATGAAATAACAGCTCTCTTAATCACTTGATTAAAATTGCAATAAGCCTGTATGTAAGGGCGTGTGAGCCAAATTAACATCTGGCACAAGAATAGAAAAACCATATCTGAAGGTAAGTGGATGTCTCTGCAACAGGAAATTATGTTTCCCCTGTGATTATTTAAATTTGTTTTCTGAGTGTTTTTTAATTGTTTTTCTTTAAAACTTACCACAGAAAGTAAGCATGTGTCTTGAGGAAAAACAGAAATGGAAATTATTTGTAAGTGGATTTGATCCTATGAAAATCTTGGCATTACAACAAAATATTAAATGCACCTAGTGCTTACTGGATAATCTGAACTATAGATGGCAAAGTATTTCTATTATAAGTTTATTAAAGAGTGTAGAGGAAATAACTAGAAACAGTAGGAAGGCTTGAGACTGAAGAAAGCTGGTCTGCATTCTAAATTCAGTTGAATAGCTGATGGTCTTGGTAAATATATATTTCTCTCAGTGGTTTTGTTTATCATGCCTGGAAATGGAGTCAGTAGTGCTATGTCATGACACAGATCTTTGAGAACTACCAACAAAGAGCAATATGTAAGAGGTATATAAATTTCGGCCATGGTTTGCATATTTTCTATGCTTTATTTTTTGTTAATCATCAATGTTCAGTGTTATACAATAGCAGGGAATATGAAAATCATAAAATCACAAAATCACAAAATATCTTGATTTGGAAGGGGCCCCCAAGGATCACTAAAATCCAACTCCTGTGTGTCTTCGTAAGTTGCATATAGCTATGTAGGAACATTTTTTTCTGGGTGGACTTTTGTTCTGGTGCTGAATTATAATGTTGGAACAGGAAGAAGTGGCCTCTTCTGGCATCTTTGCAGAAATAAGAAACTTCAAACAAGTAAGCAGAGCTATCTTTCACATCTCCATGCATGTTGAAAAATTAACAGGACCACTGCACCCTGTCAAGCATTGCTTCTGAAAACCACTGAGACTGTATATTAATCAGAGTATGTCAAGTTTGATCACACATGGTAGACTGTGCCTCTAAGGAGTTTCAGTCTGTTATGATGCCTTCCCAGCATGTGTTTATGTTTGCCTTAACTTGTTATTTAAATTGAGAGCAATGAAACTGAGAGTGGAAATGTATGCTGGTGAACAGTGCTAAAATATAGTATATGCAAAATCTTCTCTGAAATTTGCTTATCTGATGGCAAATGTTCTATTTCTTCCAGCTATTAAGAACCTTTATTTATTCCTATCAGTTTTTGTAAACTGATTAAAATCTTGTGGTTTTTTCTTGAGTCAAGAATTCACAAAACTTATAGACAGCTTGGTGAGTTACTGTTTAACACATTTTTAATCTATATCCTTTCCATCTGCCACACAATGTTCTTTTGTGATCTTGATACAAAATATAAACACTAATGGAAATATGATGATTGTTAATAGAGTTCTGGTATTCTCATAAACACAGTTCAGAGGTGGAAATACATTTTTACACTCTCTATATGAAAGGACATATGAGATTTTTCATAATAATAGCTCCTTCTATTTCAAGATTCCTTAAAAAATAAGAATGTTTTCCTCTCTAAAAGCTATTGTTCAGATCTCTATTTGAAATTCTGCTCGTTTTTCTAGATGGACATGATGGACATTGTCCAGAATGCATCCCTTAAAATCTGCACAGTGATAATATGGAAAATGAATGTGAAACTCAGCCATTAGCATTTACTGTTATGCTATTTATAACTTGGATTGAAAACTGCTGGGAAGGCCTGAGAGAATTATCATCATGTGATAATCAAACTCCCTGTTGCATGTCATTGATTAATATTTTTTCCTTTTTTGATATTTAGATTTAAGGAAGTTTTCTAAAAGTAATTTTTCTTTTATGTATTAGTATTTAGATATTTCCATATCTTTCCAAGATTTAGAACTATTTTGTCTTGTATTTTATTTTGTTTTATATAATCGATCATGAGAATGGTTGATACATGAATATATAGAAAATAATATTATACTGCTAATCAAACATAAAGGTTGACAAAAATGGCATATTTCACTCTGTAAATAGAATTTGGCATTCAGTCATTAATTCCATACTTGGAAAGACTTTCAGAACATATATACTAGTGATGGTCTTCTACTACACGTAATACAACTGCCAAGGAGAGAAATGTTCCCTGGCTTCTGTAGCACTCCCTGGATCCTAATCCTGATTCCAAATGGAAGGTCAGGGAACACCTTTTTTTTTTAAGTTACTTCCTTGTGTTGTGGGGTTTGACGAGGACCCCTCAGTATCAAGTTACTTCCCATTGTTCCATTGCAACTACTACGTTGTTGTAGTACTGACCTTCCTTCTTGAGAATTACCACTCCAGATAACACTTCATTCTACCTTGGCTCAAAAATGGGAAATGCAGTGACTAATGCCTGTTTTTTCCTAGATTTCCCATTCACTGAAGATCTTCTAACATGTCTAATACAGGATGATCTTTTATAAAGGACTTGGTCGAAGGCTGAACTGCATATCTGTGACAGGGAGCTGGAAATCCCTCCCTCCTTTTCTCTAGCCTGCGTGTAGGACAGTGAGCAGATGATGATAGCCTGTAATGACCACTTTGGCAAAACTCCATCTCCACAAACAAACTATTTGTACCAGTGCACTGTGAAATGAATTGGCAGGAAGAAGAAAAGCTGTTATCCAGTGTGAGTGGATAAATACAGTCAGTTAAGATACTAATACATCTTCAGTACTCTAGTCCTGGGCAGCAAATGTGTACAACTTTGATCTAACATGGAAGAAATGTTCAGTACTGAAATACTCTCAGAGTTTGGAGCACTGAAAAGACGTAATGGAGGTATTTGGCTCATTCATAGCAAAATATTCATCCTCTTTTTCGTATTTTACCTTTTCTTCAGACTGTTCCTTTGGGTTGTAAAATCAAGGTTCTTACAGACTTGAAGTTATAATAATTAATAGAAATTAGAGATCAACCATTATCTGTGAAAAAAAATAGCGAAAAAATGCAGTTCTGACATGCTTATTTAATATTTGGGGGAACAGATAACAAAAATTCTCTGTTTTATACCTCTTGTGCTTGCATACTCAAAAGGCAATCACTCTTTCAAAGTTGCCTGGCTCATAAAAATTTCTAATGTATTTTAGTGAATGCAACATAAGGTATTTCTTATTCTTTTCTAACTAATAGGTATGCTTATGCAGAAGAAGAATCAGGATACTTGAAGTTCTATGATCTCTCTTTTCATATATGCCATTGCTTTTCTTCCTTCTACCAGAATAGAACTGAACATCTGGTTGTCACAAACACATGAGAAATTAATTTCTTCGTACTCAAGCAGTTATCTTCTGCTACTCAGAAAAAAAAGTCATAAGAGATGACCAAGGGAATACAAATTACAGTCTAATTCAGGATGCAAGGGGATTGACTTTAGAAGTGACATTTGGACACTCTTACTGTATTTCAGGTACTGTAAACTCATCACCTTTTACTGACCCAATCAAGTGCTTACCCATCTTTCCTGGATAGTATTCACTGAATGTCCGGGCATGGGTTGTCTGTAGCAGAAAACTTTAAATGGCTTTCTCTAGTGCCAGTGTAGATGGAGGTTATAGCAACCTACCTCCAAAATTAATTCCCATTGCTCCCCGTTATCATGTTTCCTGTTGATATTTCCCAGTACATTCTAAAACTGCATTTTATGACAAACTGACTTTAATAATTTTGAGAAACTGTATTTATTTGCTCCTTTCTGGAGGCTTCCACTGTCTGTTCCCACTGTACACCTCTCATATTCCCTGAGAGGTCAGGTATAGAAATAAAGGCTCTGTTGTAGGATATTGAAACCCACTTTTTACTGAAACACTAAGCTTTGTCCTTCTGGATTTAAGTTTGGAGCAATACAAGGGTAATAAAGCTCTAAATCCCTTTAGGGTGTCTAAGTTTGAGCTGTTCAACAGTGACCTGACAAGAAACAGCTAAAAACTTAATCCTTTGCTTTCAAACTTTCCTTTTCATTCCATGTAATTTTTAAATTCCTTTTCAGTTGCAGTAACAGTTACAATAAAAAAAATATTGTAATGATATACAGTATATAAGTCCAGTCAGCTTCTAACCACCAAAGACTAATGTGGATTGTAGGTAGGAGGAGAATTCTATGACTTAGTTTTTAGTCAGTGAAAATTAACAGAATTATTTATATTCAGGTCTCTGATACCCCAAGACAGTTTTCAGGCAAGTGGTCCATCCATATTTAAAGCAGAGAGAGAGCGTATATATATTTTTATTTTTTGAAGAAATATAGCAGAAGGAAATTGATTCATGAGCTCATTATATCTTGTTGCAAAGAAATGCATGTCAGGTTGAAATCTTCAGTGATTTCAGTAATAGGCAAACTACCAAAATAATTAATATAACTTAAATAAGGAACTTTTTCAATATCACCTTCAATATACTCTGAGTTGTAAGGATAATTTGAGTCAGTGGTAAATGACATGTAAGAGTGTGGAGTGCTGAGAGAAGGCTTAAATGAAGGACAAAACCACAGGACTATTTTGAAGGGAATATTTCTATGTATCACAATTCTCATGAAAGCTTTATTCCCCTTCCAAACCAGTGTTAGACTGCAATGAAGTGTGACACGGGTACATTAATGGCACTGCTCATTCACAATAAAGTTAAAACTTGGTACATTTCAGCTCCTTAGAGTGAGAGCAAGGGTAGGTGCATAGGTCCCTTTTGGCCTGATATGCACTGGTATATAGTTTATTACTAAACTGTGTTTAAGTCTTTGCAATGGAAAACCAGCATAGCTTTGCAGAGCCAACTAGTGTTGTTATAATAAAATTTTTCTGTGGAATTTTTTGCTAGTATACACCACTGACCATTAGTGCTCTGGTACTTGGTTCAGAATGACAAATCTTTCCTTCTTAAGTAAATTTTGATTTGATTGTTGACTTTGTATTTTACTTAGCTTTTAGTCTCCACTTTAGGCTCAAATTTGAAATATAGAGATGTCCATATCTTGCATCTGAGTTTTGATCCTTAAGGAGATTTGACAGGGAGAACCAAGATGAGCGTGCTGAATCTCTAAAATGGAAAGAATAGAAACACTGATGCAACTGTCTTATAAATTAGGCAAGCTGTCAAGTCAGCTGGAAGCAGGTGGGTGTTGTGCGAAGACAGTGAAGCTCTCAAAGGATGGATGGGATTGCTAGCTCCATAATCTTCTTTTACAAAAAAGAGACAAGCCTTGAAATCAAGGCAACAAGTATTTTGTGGCTTTTGATTTCAGCCGGTGCTTATATTCAACCTTATATCTCCAACAAGTTCCTGGAGATTCTGCAGTCACTAAATAAACTATTGTCTCTATGTGAGAACATTATAACCATAAAGACTGCAGTGGAGCTGCCAGCTCCCTAGCTGGTGCTGTGGTCATCCAGAGAGAAACTGTTTGTCAATAATTGCTTCTATGTTCCCTGAGGTAGGGTGTTCAAGTAACAAAGAAAAACCACAACCAATCTGCCTCGAGTGACAGGTGAAGGCTCCATGTGGTTAGAAACAGTATCCGGAGACTCACTAGGGGAGAAAAGGCCTGTAGCTAGTGATGCTTTGTCTGATGAATGTCTGTAGCAGGAGTTTTGCTGATAGAGACTGAATGAACTGCATTAGATTAATCCATTTCTTTTGCTGATAAGAAAAAGTTAGTTTAGTCTAACTACTGATACAACTCGACATATTTTGTGTTATGCTGATCATCTTTGGTCCAATCAACCAAAACATGGTAATTATACAGCTTATTTCTGATGGTCCTTTCAAGACAAAGCAATCTATTGCTATTTATCAGCCGATGTATTCACCTCAGTTTCATACATCTAAGGAATAGAATTGTTGGAGTGGTAGGGGGCTTTCATCGGAGCAACAGAGCTCAAAACAGTGGCAGTCTGATCCTCTTCATAGGTATTGATTGTCATCAGTACTGGTCCTCCCAAACCAGTAAGGGCAAACCCTGATGAGATCAGATGAAGCAGGTCTGTAGAAGTTGGTAGAATGACTTGCCAGTCTTTTTCTGATCTACATGTCCTTGCAGCGTACGCAAACTGGCAAAGTACAGTTTGAGTGTACTGTCAAAGAACAGTAGATGTGAGAGAAATACCAGGGGAATATTTTCTTTCAGTATTTCTTCTGTGTCAGATGATTTCCAAAGCTAATGGAATAAATGATGAATTTAAGGGATTTTTAATAAAGACTTTGAGAGGGAATAGTGAAATACACCTATGAAGAAGAGACTAACTTCATCTCAAACTGTACAACAGAATCAATCTGACATTGTAAAGATTCAGGAGATGTTTGAAAATCTGGAAGACAAAAGATCAAATTTGTGAATGCAAGATTTTCCAGAGGGAAATGAGAGAGAAAAGAGGCTGTCATTTTATAAATAACTTTTAAAGGAAATCTTTGTGATCAAGTATGTGTGTGCCTGGTTTCGCAATAAAAAGGCAAATCCTTCTGCTGACAAGTCATCAAGTGCAGTGATAGTAGAATTTCTGATCCTCTAAAACATGGTAAAGGTTTTAAAATTTACCTGGAAGGGAATTTAAATTAGATATGGATCTGTGAAACAGCTGTGGTATATTGATACAATCTGACCAGTGAACTGGCATTTTGGCTGCAGAACGATTTTTCTAGCAGCAGAGAATAAACCTCAGTCTGTTCCCATCGAGTATCCTTTATTCTCCTGTTCTTTTGATATTTCATTGGCATGTATGGCCAGACTATTTTTTTATACTGTGATGAATAAATGTGGTAAATTTGCTCCCGTTTTTGTTAGGAGATTCTTGAGAATGTTCTCTCTTTGCAAAATTAGCATATTAAGTTCACAACAGCCAAAGATGCAATAAGCAAAGAAGGTAGGATCTTTTTCCTATTAAAAGCTTTCTTTGGCCCATTTGGATCAGATGGACTCTAACCCTAGATTATTTTAAAAAGGATGCGTGGACGACACAGAAAAGTTCAAATTCTGCATTTTCTTTGTCTCTTTCCAAGTCAGAAAATATAGGAGAACACTACTTGTGCCAACCTTATCTTGCATATATGGCAAATATGGGTTCTGAAACAAATGAGGCTGCACACACAGAGAGTTAAGTTTTGGAACTTGTCCTCCAGTCTTTGCAGCATTCCCATTTTATTAGGGTTCCTTTCTAAACCTCATCTGTTGTTGTGTTCAGTTAACCAGAATTCCTAGGATCTTGCTAAACTGGTGTTTCGATTCCACACATTCACACTCACACCATGTTTGACCGTTGTCAGCAACAGGAAGAACATGCAGACCATGCAGACCATTAAGCTGTGTTCACTTTGAGAACACAGCACTGTCTTTATCAGAAACACCAGTCAAGGACAAAACACTCCTTTTTGATCCTAACTGGCTGAATGCATGTGCTGCTGGCTTGCCGGCTTAACTTATTCCCACAGCATATATTGGTGTATCATGTCCTTATCGTTTTGAATTTTGGCATTCACACTTTCTAAACATACTTTTTCATACAGCCAACTTAGGTTCTTTCATTCTAAATTTAACAAATACAAAATGCTGGGCATATTCAGTGTTCCTAGAAGTCATAAGGTATGAGTAGCCATCATCTGCTGTAACGAGTAAAATTGCAATTGCTGCTGGAATTCCTCTACCTTAATGACACTGCATTGTGTGGCTTTCAGAAGGCTTGGACACAGTATTTCTATCACCAGTTCCTTCTGAACAGTCTCACAATACCCTGTTATTCTCTGTGTAACATAAGTATGAACAGTACAAAGAGAAAGGCATATGAATTTAATTTTGCCCTACTGATTGTGACTGTAGAAATAGCAGCGTGATCTGAAAGGAGGACCATTAAAAACTTTCAAGACTAAAGCGTTCATACAAATCACTGTGTTAATTATATATCCTAAAAATTATGCAAATAATCTTTTTAGTGGTGAATTAATCAATGTTAATCACTTGAAAAATGGCTATTAAGTGTGAGATTTTTTACAAAAATGTGTCAAAGTATTTAAAGTTCTCATAGTGAATATACATTTTAATAGTTCTGTTTTATTTCTTTTTAATAGTGACAGATGAATACTCCCTATGTTATTTTGTTGTTGAATGACAGACACAGTAGGCAACCATAGGTGTAAACTTCTTATGCTGGGTTCCAGAATCTTGCACAGGATTGTAAAATAGTAATTTAGATTTCACATTTTAATGTTTCGTTTTAGATGTCTATGACACAGCAGAAATAATCCCAATGAAAATGTAAAAAGTATAGCAACTGAGACAAGTTCAAACGAGGCACTTGACCTCTTCTTTAGAGTTATGGACACAAATTGCTGCCTAATCTAAAAATATGGTATAAAATGGTTCTCAAGACCAGAGCATAGGAGTGAATATAGATCAGAACTTTTAGTTCATAAATTATTTTACATATCCATATCTATTTACTGTCCCAAAGATGTACTTATTTCTAATGCCTCCTCTGGTAAAGGTCAGCATAAGTCTAAAAAGTAGTTTTTTAAGTCAGTTCCTGTGGTTTCCTCAGATCTGCTGTAGCAGTAGACACTGTGCTCTCAAGCACACCTAGACACAGGGACCACAACACTTCTACTGTTCAGCCTATATATACCTTTACATCTGGACCCCTGATTTAACTCTTTGAGTCTCAAAATTTTCCAGTATTTTGACTTGGGATTTACATAACCAGAATCCTACACAGTTAGTCAGTCATCACAGCCTCTTCTGAAACATACCTAGAAAGTGGCAGCAAAAATTTGTGTCATCCTCTGACCCCAGGTTTTAACAGCTGGCACAATCAAAAGGTCGACTAGATGTTTGGGCAGATTTGGAGCAATGTAGAAATTCCTATCTTCACAGTAAAACAAGGCTTATGCATTGGTTACATACAATACACTGAGATCTAGCCAAGCCCTAAATGAAAATTATTAGTGTAATATTACTGTAAAAATCAAATCCCTAGAAATTCTCTAGAAATGTGTGTGTGTGTAATGTGTTTTCCACACTAAAGCTCAGTTTTCTTCCTATCTGTGATTATGGTGAGGTAAGCTGCTGCCTCTGTGTGAGACACCAGCTAACACTCTGTTGATGAACCACTGGGTTTTTTACAATATATCTTTAATGCTCCAAGGAAGTATAAAACAAACTCCTTACAAAGTTTACAAAATTAAACTGAAATCTGAGATGGCAAAAAAGCTTCGGTTCTGTGGAGTGTACTAGATTTTTTAGATTATTTTAGAAATAAATAAAAGGGGATTGCAAGGTTCTTAAAGACATGTAACAGATATTACGTGCTCTTTTACATTGATAATAGCAAATAGTAAAGGACTAGACCTTTAAAATGTGTGGTTAGTATTCATTCATTCATTCATTCATTCAGACATTCCTTCCATAATCTGACTCAGCTATATTGTGTATTTGATGAAAGACAATTATTGAAGTGACTGCAAAACTTCGAATAAATTAATAGGTTATTCTCTTTCAGCATGATCATAGAATCTACACGCTTTCAGTTAAATACTTATGTTTAAAGCTGTTGATTGCATATGTAATGCAAGTATGCCAACAATAAAGTAGTTACCCCACATTCTGGTTTTGAAATTTCCTGCAGTTCTCACTTGTTTTAACTGAGATCTTTGACACTCTGAAAATTGGGCTTTAATTGATTGAGTTGGGTGAAGTAGAGGTTCTTTGGTGCCAGGACCTCTACGGCAATGCATGATCGACAGGTGATGAAAAACTGCTTCAATCCATGCTGTAGCAGGAAAGTAACTTTCATGAGATATTCCTGTACTTCATGGTTTCTGTGTGATGAACCACTGAGACAGATATGCTTTTAAAGAGGTTCACAGTTTGCTATGTTGTTGCTGTTCCATTTAGAAACAGCAGAATGCAGAAATTCCTTCATGAACTCCTTTCAGTAGTCAGATAATTATCAGAAATAAGTTGCACGGTCAAATGTTCTGCATCTGGCATCAGTCACATACCACAGGAGACAGGTAAACTCTGCCATAAATAAAGGAACTAAAATTTGCATTTTAATGCCTGTTCACTTTTCTTCCCAGTGATGGTCCATTCCTGGTGTGCAAGTAAAGACTGTGTTTTATATATATCAGGCCACAATACTGCTGCCACAGGAGGAATTTATTAGCATAAATGGTGGGAATTTTTTTTAGTTAGTAGATTGTATTCAGTTCCATTCCCTGAGTTATTGCATTAGATAATATTGCTCTTTCTCAGGACTCAGGCAAAAAAACTTGTAGGATCAATTTCTATTTTCTTGAAAGAAGACATATTACACCAGAATGACTAACGTATATACTCTGCAGTCTTTAGTTTATCAGAAATATTTCTGAAATATTTTTGATCTTTTTATGAGATTCTGCTCAGGAAGAAGACCCTGTATTTTTGTCTGATCCATCTCTAATCAAAACGAACAGTATCAAGGAGTCTGGGGTTTGGATTTTACAGCTGAAGGTGAAGGAGAGCTGGTAACATGGTAGAATCCTTCACACTCAGGACTCAGAAATACTGATAAATGCTAGTGATGAAATCCTAACCTCCCAGCAGTGACTGACACAGATGTTATTTTTGCAGATAACAGTCTCATGGTACATGAAGCATTAGTCATATCTTTTAAATAATTCAGGAGAATATTAATATACTCCAACTGCCTTGCACTTCGACTGACAGGTGTGTTTAAATTAACCTCTCAAACACTCGGACAATTCAAGACATGAATTTACTGCAGGACCACCAGCTTTAAGTGCCTAATCTTTCAGTCTCTTTGACTCCAATAAAAGGGTTGATGGACCTTGCACGGTCAGACAAAGGAAAAGAACTTTTGTTCTGTTCCTAATACACATTGATGTCAGTCTTTTAGGAGGAAAAGAGCAGGAGTAAATTTATATCCCAGTTCACTTTTGTTAATATGGAGTGGAGGAACTGGTAATGTGTCTCTGAATAGTTTAAAACGACCATTAGAATTTAGTCTGCCAGTAACGTTTGGCAGTCTTTGTCAGGGCATTACTATGACAAATTTTTCTTAACAAAGAAAATAAAATTACTGGTGGGGAGAATGGGGTGAGAAGGACTCATTTGACAAATGCCGTGAAGCAATGGAATGGTATCATTTGCAGAGCAGTTTTGTCAAGTCAGGTAGCAAAGGAGAGAAACATGGACGGTAATCCTGCTTGTGGCATGAACCACTCACCGCTTGTAGTGTTCTGCCTCTGCATAACCTCTCCCAGGGCTGTCCAGCACCCACATTTCTGTCAGGCACCTCTTTGTAGCACATGTATCAAATGTGACCCTGAACATTAGCTCAAATTTGGTGATGTGTGAAAAGTGTACATGCTGGCTGATTGTACTTCTAGTCCTGCGTTTGTGTATCTTTGATGTTGTGTGGCTTTTGTTATTTCTGCAGCTGAAACCAAACGTTTGCTTCACCCAGCTGTCATGCTCTGGTTCTCATTTGTAGAACAGATATAATTTTTTGTTGTTACTCTGAAATGTGGGAAATAGGGGTATTGTTATATCTGCCTTTCACAAAAATTAAGTAAAACCCCGCCTGCCTTCCCTATCTTATGAAAAAGAAAAAGTGCACCAAAATCACAACACAACAAAATCAAAACTCCTTTCTCAATTGTCTGTTACCTAAGTAACAAGAAACACGGTTTTTCCTTGTTCATAATAAGACAGCATTGTTAGATGAAGCAGAATTCAAATACCCAGGCTACATTTGCTTCACAAACCAGGTATGAATTTTAGCAAAACTGTGAACTTGCCAGGTAGCTCAGGAAAGAGGAAGAATCAGAAGTGACCAGAGAGGAAAATCTTTAAGGTACAATGGATATAAAATGGTATTTTTTAGCCAAATGTTCTCTTCACAGAATGTCTATGAATTTTAAAAATACATGTATGGTTATAGTTACTTCCAAGATGCACAAAATTAACTCAAGCACAAACTTTTATATTGGAGGCCAGATCCTCCTGATGCAGAAAATATTCGTGTCCCAGTCTGGATTGTTGTATGGTTGCACAACAGCTCGACGTGCAGCGCTGCCAAATCTGGCTGCAGGGCCCCTTCACCCCACAGGGAACAACTGCCAACAGCTCCTTGGCAGCTGCAGTTTGTGCCAGTTGTACCAGTGATGCACACTTTCCTCAGGCCCTGGGAATGCATCCAGGAGCTTCCAAAAGTTCCCAATGTCCTTGCATTCCCTTCTGAGCTTTGGGGACGCAGCTGAGGATCTTCTACTTTGTGTCTCTGGGGTAATACTTTTATTTTCATTTAAACTGGGAATTTGGAAAAAGAAATGGTTTAACTAAACTTTAAGGATCATTTTAGTCCTCTACATGGGGTCTATTTGTGTTCTACTCTTCCAGGAAGATGGGAGAAGCAAGAAATACATAGCAATTCTTTTCAGTAAAAGCAGAAAAAATTCTTTATGGTTTGCATTAGGAAGTTATCTTTGGATATATGTTGGAGCTTGGACAGGAATCTAAAGTGATTGGCAATGACAAACGGTGATGTACTATTCTAGGAAAATTAGTGTATATCTGCTATGATGAGTTTTAAATACATTAATGCTGAAACTTATTTTTCCTTTTAGAAGATCCTTTATTTTTTAGACATACTTTTTTCAGTGCAGTTGCAGCTGTCAGCACTGACAAGGTTGAATTTACTAATTCATGTCTTCCACTTCCACTCTGTCTTTACAGCTAAATTGCCTAATGAAAAAGCTCCCAGATTAGATTTTCTTTTTAAATAGTGATAATAATAAAGTGGGTTCTTCATCTATAGTTCTAACTTTTATCTGTCCAAGACTGTGACTAGAATGAGGAAGAAAGAATGAGGAAACACAAAGAAAAATTATAGCTGTTGTAGAAACAATTTTTTATACAATTTTTTATAAATCTGGTTTCTTTCATTCATTTTCTTTCTTATAGCTGATAGTTGCTGAAATACGTTGCCTGCTTTATATTTTTTCCCTTTTGTTCTGTATCTGTCTCTCTCTGTACTTATGACAAGTAACAGATGTATTTTGTTCTTCAGCGTTTTGTGTCATAGCTTTGTGTATGGCTGGATGGGTGACTGAATGGAGCACATAAAGAGTTAATTCAAACTTCAGACTTTTGTATTTCAGGAGTCAAAAAATGATTTATCCGCTGCCAGGAGCTGATATCTATCACATCTGTGGAAATGCATAACTCAAGCAGGTCCTAATGTCCCAGGGCAAACAGGGACCTGGGAGTAACAGAAAAACCTGCTGTTAAAATAAACCCAAACAAAAAAACCACAGGAGACACACACTGTCAGCAAAAACACTCTTAGAACTGCAGCTGTATAACACACACAAAAGAATCTCCAGGATAAAGAGCGCTTAACTTGGAAATGGCTTTTAATTTACTGTGCCTAGATACTGAGTGTTTGCTCTGAGAAAGGCTATGAAAGTGTCAAATCCAGATGAGATTCCTAAGGTTTTGACTGGTTTATTTACAAGGCAAATCCTTTGGTAATGTGACTAGGGAAAGTCCAGTCTAGCATGATTGCCTAGGAACATGGGGTACGTAATGTAACAAATCAAGCAGAAGAATAATCAATTAAATGGAAAAAAGGTGAGATTTCCCCTTGGTTGTGAAGGTCAGGCTGAGCAGACAGTTTCAAGCATCAGTTCACATTACTGAAGGTACTTGAGACTTAGTTTTATTCCATTTTTCCCCTTAATTACATGACACAAAAACATATATTTGCTTTTGTCTCTTCATATCAGACTTTTTTTTCAAAATCATCTTTCTGTTCATATGTTTTTGGAAATGTGCTCAAATATGGGAGTTCTGGGAAAATATAATATATGGGTTATCATATCTGGGGAAAAAAACAACTATATGCTGAGTTCTATTGAAATTTTTTATAAGACTAAGACAAATTTAAAATGTGTCAGTGGAAATTTGGAGCTGAGTTGGAAATTTGAAGTTCAGGAACAATTTTGCTCTTTTGAAACATTTTTTTGTGTGATATATTTCTGTATCTTGTTCTTTCAACATAGAAACCAGGTTTCAAATAAAATTTTGGAAAAAATTGGTGAATTTTTAGATATTTCCTCTTCTCTCAGAAAGTCATAGGAACTAAATTCACCTTGCTTTACAAGAACATTTCTGATCAGCCATGCTGCAATAGATGCCCTCCCTGAACCTAACTCATGGTAACACTTAGTAAAGTTAAAGCAGAGAATATAGGAAAAACCCCTCTGCAAACAAGGGGGCTGCTTTACCTTGATTTTCTTCCACAAACTGTTCACTCAGCCAGCTTGCAAGGCTAAGTAGGATGTCCTTGTTTCCTGGAAGTAGTTTTATAACTTTTGGCCTTCTTGGATGTTAGAAAATATTCATTATTCAGTCACACACCCAGACTGAGGCTATTTCAGCAGTTTTGCAGTACAATAACTAATTGAGAGTATTGTCTATAGTAAAGCAGAAAAGTCAATGTCATAGATATTTTCCTGATATGTTTCTATTATATAGCTTTGGAGTAATTTCTTTTTGGGAAAAGTAACCTACAAAATGTCCCTTAATGAGTTCAGAGTACCAAGGTGATGTGACCCCAGTGTGCTTGTCAGCTGTCCCCAGGCAGAGGCTGATTTGCTTCCAGACCAGTCTGCCTATGGAGGCAGAGCTTCTGAACTGCCTGTCAGTTGTTCACATTAAATGTAGGGCAGATCTTCTACAGAGTTCAACCAGCTCTCTCCTACATATTAAATAAGAAGTTGTTTAAAGGTACTATGTATGCAATTCTCTAAATGAAAAAGTAGTGCAGACTGATTTATGAGAATACTTAAACATATCAAGATTTAACCTGGATCAGATGTGATACATAAGTCTTGTTTATTTCTGCATTTTGGGTGTTCTTTAGCATATCCACAATAAGTCTATACTTTGGTCATGCTGATTCCAAAAATCTTGCAACTGTTAATCACGAAATGTCAATCACAAACAAAAACCAATGACTTTAGAGTTGTGTAATGGTCCATAGAAGGTCCCAACTACATTTTTGACTGATCAGAACTTCAGAGGCATCAGAATATGAATGTTTTCATATTTGAAAACACAGGGTATTACTAGTATGGCTGAATGAAAATCTCATCTATAAGTAACATTATTCCTAAACAAAAGTAAAGCAAAAAAAGTAAAAGTCTGTTTCAGAGGAAAACAGCTTCATATGCACATGAAAGCTCAGTTGACAAACATCACTCTAATCCTACATTTGCTTCTGCATATGCCTTTACTATTCACTAGATTCAGTACCATTCACTGTCTCCCTGGCATTATTCTTTCATTCTATATTTAGTTTTTATCTGTTGATTACTGGCTGTTTCTGACAACAACGTATTCCCATCTGACAGAGGTACATCTTCAGATGTTTCAGAGTTAAAGTTGTTTTCTTTCTTTGACCCTGCTGTGCTGCTGAGCATGTATTGACATACAAAAACCTTTTGTTATGCAAAGTTTGTTTTTCTAGGACTGAACACTGAGAATTCGTCAGTAGTATGTTAGCAGACAAGCTCAAATATTGTTCTTCATTCAATTGTTGACTGACAATTATACTCAATTCCTCCAATGTTTCCTTGTACAGTATGAAAGTCTGTCTTCTCATTACCTCATAATCTGATGTGATCTGTCATCTCTCCCAATTCCCTTTTTAATAATATCTCCAGGACAACCCAGAAATCAGCTCATAATGTATTCGTACATTCTTACCTTGATTATATGAATAACCCAACTTTTCACCTAAAAGTAGGAGTTTGTGTTAGATTCTGTCAAATAGTAAACCTCTGACATCCTAAAAAAAACGTTCAGATAGTAGCTTAACTTTGAGTCATCAGTTAGGATTCTTACTGAAATATACATTATCTGAGATCAAGGTAATATACATTATATATTGAAATATGCATTATATGAGATCAAGGCACAGGGTTACACGCAGGCATTGGTACAATATTAGTATTTACTCCTTCCCTCTTCCTAAGATTGTTACTTTTTTTCCTATCCAGGCAACTATAGAGCAAAGAGAACCTTCATTTTATTTTCTTAAACACAGACTTGGATATCTCAGAAATCTGGTGTGAGGGTGTAGCTGCTGCTACAGTTCCCTCCATCACCAGTGAATGCAAGAACTGATCCTTCATTTACCATGTAGCCCCCCTTAGTGGGAAGGGAGTACCTGTTGCTAACTTGAGCCAAGAGCATTTTTGCATTGTGCCCAAGATGTGGTGGGAAAAAAATAAGGAGAAATTGCACGTGTCCAGGATTGAATATCACTTTAAAGAATCAAATTAGTTTCAATTTTTCAGTTTTGTTATTGTTTGAGGGATAAGGAGAGAGAAAGGACACCTTACAAAAGAATATTTCTGATAGGTTAAACAGAAAAGACTCCCACTAAAATGCAATTTTCAATATATAAACTAGGCTAGGAAATTAATGTTTACTTTGTTAGATGAAGAGTTATATAGATTTTGTGCTAGCATTCTGCATACTGTGAATTTTACAGACTACTGTAAATGAAACTCCTAAATTAAGTTAGGAGCTGAATTTCATATTTTGATGACACGTCTAACTAACCTTAAAGAAAATTTTCAGAATTTCCCTTACTTAGACTCCTTAAGAATAAATTTGACATTCTGTATAATTTTCAGATGACAATGCTTGTTTTTCAAAACGAATGTACATGCACAGACACATACACAGAACTTGGTTTCACCTTAGTTCTGTATGTTATTGCAAAGGCTGTGAAGGAAATATGGCACACAGATACCTTGACTTTGCCCTCCTTAAAGGGAGCAACTTTGTAACTTCCAATATGGTTGCCTAGAATTATACTTGTAAGATATTGGTACATGTGACAGCTTTAGCCCTCTTCTCAGAATGAATGTTTTGTATATACAAGGAATGCAGAAGGCATCAACCGCTTCTCTTTCTGGCCACAGGGCTGATGTTGTGGAAAATTGATTTCCATCTGGATTCTCTCACTTCCTCTGCTCTTATATTTTGGTTTCAGAATAACAGCCCATGACTGAGAGTAAGCATAAATAGTAGCAAGGAAGTAAGGCATGGAGGCAAGAGAGCAGGTGGCAGAAGGTGAAATGGATAGCAATGAGGTAGACATTTATGCATATGCAGTTAGTCATACAAACAGGTATGTCTGGGTATAATTCAGAATCTCGGGATTTTACTTCATAAAACAAGAAAAAATTCATACATTAATTTTTCACCATTACTCTCTCCTCATATATCCAAACTAAGACTTTACTATTTTATTTCAATTTGAATAGTAATACAAGTGAAAATAATCTGGACTTTGCAATATTGATTAGCTCTGTGCTTTGGGTATGCAGCTAAGATGGTCTCTCTCACATCTCAAGCAAATAGCAAAGCTGTCAAAACACAGATGACCCAAAATATTTAACTGTTCATGTAAAATGGAACTGCTCCAGAATAGAAATAATTAAGAAGAACAAGGGCTTTCCCTGAGTATCATACCTGCCATCATCCTTTACTAACCACTGAGCTATTATGGGCAGCTGTTTTGTTAATATGAATGTAATTTTGGTATTCATGAAAGAGTATTTTTGAAGGAATATGGTTGTGTCTAAAATCCTTTTATCCGGTTTAGTGAGGAGGATCTATGGAAGGACAGGCTAAGGGAACAAATAGAGGGTTAGAGGGATGATCAGAAAAGCATTGAGTATTTAGTAGTCAAGTAGTCAAAACTTGTCAGTGAAAAAGATTTGGTCAGTAGAGCTAAAGGAGAAACAGGATAGAACACTGACTGTAAGCTTTGGCTAGAAAAAGCTAACATTTTCAGTAAAGTGACAGATTTGAAGTGCATTAAGGGCACTGGGAAGAGAAAAATCCTGCTGGTGACTGTACTGCTCAATGAACCTTTGCTTCTACATCTTGTGCACTGGACAAATAGATCCCTTCCCCATACTTTGCCACAGAGCCAGGTGCTTATATCTCCTGGGAGGAAGATGAGAAGTGTAAATGTCAACTCATGTAGCAGAGAGGAGCTGACTATAGGTTCCCTAGTAAGAAGTATTTAGGATGGTTTTATATGATGATGACATTTATGTAGAGGTATGCTGGCTCGAGGGCAATTTTTTGCTAATTTTATTTTCAACCTATTGACCACATAATTGCACAGCTGTGAAATTGCAAGCAGTGCAATGAAAAGATTGCTCAGGTTTTAAAATCATTATTCTTATTTAAATTGTTAATATTTTTCTTCCTCTAAAATCTTTTAAAAATCTCCTTTTTTCAGTTTTATAAAATCTCGTTTAAAAATCACAGAATTTCTGAGCTATTTAAATATTTCCATGAATCAGACACAGAAAAAAAAATCTATCTGCTTAATATTTTGCATATTACCTTCAGGTATTTAGACCACATAAACTGTTACTATTTAAATTTCAACAGTGTTCTGTAATACTTAGATGAACTTCACAGGTATGTGTGATAATGGCAGCAAATTAGAAGAAGATGAAAGAAATCCAAACTGAAGAAGTTATCATTTTCATAGGTTTGAATTGGTGTCTTAATTAGTTCTGAACTACGACTGAGAATCGAGGTGGAGAAAATCACCCAAATTTACCCTCCCCCTTAGTCAGCGGTAAGCTTCGTAGGACCCTCCCCAAGCCAAATAAGGTCAGAAAGAATGTGCTAAGCACTGAGTGTGCTAAGAATAAAGTTGAACTGGGATGGATAAGGTTACTTTGAACTCTATATTTCATGTTTCCTGACATACCCCCCAAAGAACTGCAATTATGCTGGAGAGGCTGCAGGAGTGTTGAACAGTTCTTTCCCAGTTCTTTTGATTTTTGTTGCCTCTCCATGAGTTCCTGTCCTGTTTAGAGCTGTGTCTTTTTACTTTTTATTTGTAGTGTGCATGGTTCTGAGGATACTAGAAAAATGTGCTGAAGGTTCACTGTGAGGCATGGCTATTTTTGTTAGAGGCTGATACTTTAGACTGAGCTTTAAGTGGTGCCTCTGGAAGACCTTGGGTTGCTTTGGGAGGGCAGGATTCTGCAGAGGAAACAGACATTTCAGAAGGGCACAAAAGAAGAAGGAACACAATTAGACAAAGCAGAGGACCTCCTTCCTTCTCATTCTGCAGCTCCTGCAAGAGCCAACAACCCAGAAGTACAATCTAAGCTGCCACAGTAGATCTTGACCATTTTAACAGAGTATCTCTTACCATCATGGCCGAGATTACAGCAGAAGGTACAGTAACTCTTTTCAAATATAATTAACCAAAAAGTATATGTACTTTAATAGGATAATTGAGCTGACATGTCAAAAAGATTTGTTGCTTTTACTCGAGGATCATTTAATTTTGTTTGCTGGATTGCCTTTTACTTTTCTTTCCTGTTTTTTCTTTCTTTTTTTTTTTTTTTTTGCTTTTTCAATCCTGTAGCCTGAGTTTTTACCAGTTACTGAAGCTCGTTCTCTGTACACCTCTAAAAATAGCCTTAGTCTCATTTGCAGAACATCACCATTTAGGCAGCTCCATTAGAGTGATACAAGAGGGGAATGTCTAACTTTTCAGGGTGTTCTACTCTCAAGCCTTTGCTCAGGTAGTCCCTTATAATCAGAGATTTTCCAGAGTCAGAACAGTTTAGTTTGTTGCCCCTGATTTTTCTATAGGGAGCACAGTTTATTTGTGAACTGTATATGTAGTCACTGAAGGGTAAAAGGTAAAAAACCCTCTGACATCCTTACTCAGATAAACTTCTAAAGGAGTCAGAGAAAATTGTGCTGAAATAAGTATGCCAAAGCTTGGCCTGCAAGAGTGAAAGGCAATAGTATTAACCAATAAATACATATTTTAAAATATGAATGTTTCATGCACTTTAATATTTCCTGACCATTCATATTTAAATAATATCTTAGATGCATAACAATATTTTATCAGCTGGAGTCAGATAGAGGATATATTTAAAATGCAATCCTCTTTAATACTGAATATTTTTGTTGAATTTAATTCCAACCTTCTTTTACAGTGTTTATCTGAATTTAATAATGACACTAAAAAAGGTGCTTTTAAACAGTCTTCTGAAGGTTATTTTTATTCCACTTCTCACAGTTACGTTGTCTTTCAGTGCATGAAAGCTGTAGTTTTCATCTTCCATTTTTTATTGTTCGTACTTGTAAGAGGATTCTGCATTAAGTGCTATTAATGAGGGAGCCCCTTCCTTCTAAAAGGTCTATTAAGAGTGTGTCAAATTGTACAATCGTTGTTTGATGTCTGGTTAGCCATAGCAAGGAGGCAATGTGAGTTTTCAATCAGCAGTTGGAACAATTTCTAGTTTGCTTCTGGCTGCAAATACTGCCAAAACAGGTGTCTCAGCCTGAGACAAACGCTAGTTTATATGGATATTCTTAACCAAGTCTGTTGGAAATATTGATTATTTTGTAGCTGTGATCAGGGAAATCTGTGGAATAACCAAATTAGTAAGATTTTTAGTTCAAAATTAATACTAAAAATAGAAAACTTTTCAATCAGTCTGGAAGTGACTTTTCAGTCATTCCGTTTATTGAAGACAATAAAAGATCCTAAAATGAAATCAAAGACTCTATAATAAAAGGAAACAAAAAGTCTGAAAATGTTTTTATTGTGCTTTTATAGTGTTTTTACAGGTGTTCCTTAGCTGTAATAGGGTGTGTCTTTCTTCTGTGGTTTTTTTTGTGCAAAGCATAGACTTTAGGTGATAAAGGGCACTAGCTCCTCAGTAAATTGACCTTCTGTATGACATGTAAATAAACCATATAATTAGTTTACTTTAGTTTAGTTTAGCTTAGTTTTGTTTTCACATATTTGGAATGGACTCATGTCGATAGACTGATTTTTAAACTCTGTATCCATGAGATGGAAATTTTACTCATGGAAGAAAAGTAAGATTTATGCCTGAGGCTAATGTTTCACTGCAGTTTATTTTCCTCCAGGGCTAGTACTGGCACTCACAGTCCGAAACTTTAAATATAAACTTCAGCAACATATAGTTTGGTTAAATAAAATATGCATTAAAATACCTGTTGCTTCACAGAATTTCTTTCTTATTTTTTTTCCCATACTACATCCCATCCCATGATTTTCTGAGGTCTTCTTGACTTGATTAAGATTAAAACACTTGCTCCTTGGGATAGGTATTCATAACTCTATCTTACACTGTCAGTCTCACATCAGCCAGACTGTTGGTGTCCTTGCCTTTTGAGGTACCATGCTGACACATGAGAGAGCAGAGCGCAACAAGGGTGCAGGCTTCAGCTCTGCCATGGCCAGTGTACCTGCTGGTTTAGAGCTGGTCCAGCCCTGGTAGAGTGTGTGGGTGCATATCTCAGAGTACATTTTTCTGACAGCCCATGTCTAGACCATGATCTATTCAAATATAGAGGAATAGGGATGATGAGCTCTTTCAGGTCAACATCATGAGAGTGACAATGAGACTAAGTTATTTAAAAATGTAGCCACTAAGCAGTGACCCTGCCCTGTCTACTTGAGTCACAAGCCACATGTGCTACCTATTCTTTTCCACAGCTACAACTTGTTAGTTGTGGAAATACTGGTGAAATGTACACTGTGTGAAAGACAAAATGAGATCTCTGAAGACAGCAATTTATAAGTGTCCTTAGAAAGTTGGCAGGACTTATGTCTCCTGCTGTCAAGTATTTAGGAGAAGATTCCAAAGGATTATCTTCAGCATTCTCGTATTACATGTCATTGAAGTCACAGAAATGTACTATTAAAAAATGGAAGTCCTTAAAATTGTATTTAAAAAGCCCCTCAGTACAGATGCTAAGTACTCTGTCTTTCTAATACTCTCAAGGTCTAATATTAGTGTTATTAATATTATTAAAATATTAATATTAATTAATATTAATAATTTATATTGTTATTGTTGCATTTAAGCTGTTATTGAGTATTCTTGTAATGGTCAGGATCTTTACTGTAATCCATCTAAGTAATTGTCTAGCAAGCTATGTTACTTTGCTGTGTTTATGGAACACCGGGATTGGACTGGGCTCTATGGCAGATGTAGTTCACAGAATCACAGAGTATGCTGAGTTGGAAGGGACCCATAAGGATCATCGAGTCCAACCCTTATCCCTGCACAGGACCATCCCCAGGAGTCACACCATGTGCCAGAGAATATTGTTCAAACACTTCTTGAACTCTGTCAGGCTTGGGGCTGTGATCACTTACCTGGGGATTCTGTTCCAGCACCCAATGACCTGATGAAGAACCTTTTTCTAATATCCAACCTAAACCTCCCCTAACACAGCTTCGGGTCATTCTTTTGGGTTCTGTCACTGGTCACTACAGAGAAGAGATCAGTGCCTATCCCTCCTTTTCTCCTCTCAAGGAAGTTGTAACTGCAATGAGGTCTCCCCTCAGTCTCCTCCAGGCTGAACACACCAAGTGACCTCAGTCGCTCCGCATACAGCTTCCCCTCAAGGGCCCTCAACATCTTTGTTGCCCTCCTTTGGATGCTCTCTAACAGCTTGATATCTTTCTTATATTGCAGTCCCTCAAGCTTCACACAATATTCAAGGTGAGGCTGTCCCCGGGCAGAGCAGAGCGGGACAATCCTCTCCCTAAACCGGCTGGTGATGCTTTGCCTGATGCCCCCCAGGACACAGTTGGCCCTCCAGGCTGCCAGGGCACTGCTGACTCATCTTCAACTTGCCATCGACCAGGACCCCCAGGTCTCTTTCCATGGCACTGTTTTCCAGCATCTCATTCCCCAGTCTGTACGTTCATCCAGGGCTGCCCCATCCCAGGTGCAGAATCCGGCACTTTCCCATGTTGAACTTCATATTGTTGATGATTGCCCAGTCCTCTAATTTGTCGAGGTCTCTCTGCAGGGCCTCCCTGCTCAGAGTCAACAGCTTCTCTGAGTTTAGTGCCATCTTCAAACTTGCTTAGTATCCCCTCTAGTCCTTCATCCCAGTCATCTCTGAAGATGTTGAAGAGCACAGATGGAGCCCTGCAGAACCCCACTAGTGACAGGTCACCAGTCTGATGTCACCCCATTCACTGTTCTCCTCTGTGCTTGATCCTTGAGCCAATTGTTTACCCACCACATGATGTGTTTATCCAGCTTGTGCTGGACATTTTGTCCAGAAGGATCCTATGAGAGACAGGACTGAAAGCTTTACTGAAAACCAAAAAACATTACATCAACTGGCTTCCCTTGATCAGCTAGGTAGGTTTCCCTGTCATAGAAGCAAATCAGGTTTGATAAGCAGGACTTTCCTCTCATGAAGCCATGCTGGCTGTGACCAACGACTGCATTGTCTTTCAGGTGTTTTTCAATACTTCCCAGATTAATTTTCTCCATAACTTTGTCAGGCACTTAAGTGAGACTGACAGGCCTGTAGTTTCTGGGGTCCTGCTTCTTGGCGTTCTTGAAAACTGGGACAATGTTCTCCAGTTTCCAGACAGGTAAGACCTTTCAAGATTCCCAAGACTACTCAAAAATCATTGCGAGCGGTTTTGCGATGACATCAGCCAGCTCTTTGGGGATTCTGGGATAAATCCTATCAGGTCCCATAGATTTGTAGGGATCAAGATGAAGCAGCAGATCCCACACAGTTTCAGGATTGACTGGGAGTTGATCCTTGTCACAGTCATTGTCCTCCAGCTCAGGGCACTGAGACCTGTGTTGAAGACAGGCAAAGAAAATGTTAAACACCACTTCCTTGTCTCCTTCCCTGTTTGTGAGGTGACTTTCTTCATCCTGCAATGGGCCAATATTTCTGTACTGCTTATTGCCATTAATATATTTGAAAAAAATCTTTTTATTGTCCCCCACATTTCTGCCCAGCTTCCACTCTAGTTGAGTTTTGGTAGCACAAATTTTCTCCCTTCAGTGGCAAGCAGCATCTCTGAATTCTTCCCATATCACTTGACCTTGAGCCTGGCACCTCTAAGAAATGCTTCTTACTAGTATACAGCTTAATCTGTATGTGCACAGTAGCTCCAGCAGCCTTCTTATAGTTGGTCCTTTCTAGTCAAATCTCCTTCAGGTCGCAGTGCAAGGTTGATGGCTGTCCCCTGACACTTTATCCTCCCATGCAGGGAAGAATGAACAGAGACTCAGCTCTGCTTGCTGCAGTGCCCTGGAGACTGTGCACTGATCTAATCCAGGGGGATGAGGAAAGGAGAAAGACAAGGTTTCTATGCCAGCTGTTTGTCTGCCACAACTTACTTCTCCAGTGGAGCAAGAGAGAAGCAGGAGTCAAACAGAAAATAAGAGAGTGACTTACAGTCTGGTCCTTATTTTGCTGCTGAGAGCTGTACAACTACATATTTTGTCTGTCTGGGAACGGCAGCAAAGAGACAGGCTAGCCCTGAGGCCATACACAATTTGTCAGTGACAAAATCAAAATTAGCTTTTGAGGATTTCAGTCCTATACTCAGGCTTGTTGATAATTATGAAATGTTTTAAGATGTAAACCATTTCAAAAGGCAACAAGATCTGCATGCTTTAAGATTAATATACATGAAACTAATAATGTATGAGAAATATCATACAAGATCCAGAGGGTAAAATCCTTATCACTTCACAAGTCTGATGGCCAGAAGCTAACAGTACTATCCAGTTGGCCAAAAGTTTAACAAATCAGACTACAGGCAAGAGGAAATAGCTACTTATATTAATTCATGAGTTGTTGCTAGAGGTGCTAGTTGTGCCAACTGCAACAGGGTCCTAGATGAATATATTAGATTAGATGATTTATTTTGATGGCTAAAGGCACATGAGGTGTTTCCTACCCTTCAGACATATGAGGTTTCCAACCCTGCAGTTAGACTGCTGTTCAAGCTTGGAATTAGAAGGTTTCTATAGAATTCCTTTACCATCCAGTGAATTTTCAAAATGAAAAGGTGTCTTCTTTTTCTGGCTTTCAGTGTTGACAAGGAAGCAGATAGTATACCTTTTACAGCAGGGTGAGGAGAATACAACAATTCTAGCAATGATTTCTGAAGGAATTAGTCTGTTCTTGTTCAGAACTACCAGATAAAATTAACAGTCTAATTACCCAGAGAGACAAAAAGTCAGAAAACCCTGCCTGTAATAAAGTCTTTGTGGGGAGCAAAAGCTCCAAATTGTCACTGAAATTCCTTAAAATTTGTATTCCTGAGATATTGCGGGCCTGGACAACTGAGCTGTTAGTTTGGCTCCAGCCTTGGTACTTTCTCATGGCCTGGTGAAGGAAGCATCAGGCCAAATTTACTATCTTAAGTTTTAGGTTTAAGAATTTGTGGACAATGCTACTCACAGCTGATACATTACTTATGCATGTTCAGTTGGGTGCAGGGAGACTCTTATATGTCATTACTTTAGGTAGCCCCTTAGAAAGTTAGCTACCTATGGACAGCAGGAAGACTTAAAACCTATAAACCAGAGGGCTAAGGTATTGTTAGTCCATGATGGGCTGAAAGTGTCTGTCTACAGTTAGCTCCCCTTTATTTGTGGGCAGAGCTGGACTGCAGGTCTGAACATTTATTCACTTTTCTTTAGAAGAACTTGGCACTCATAAGTATTTGGAACATATTTTAAGGTTGTTTATATAATAGGAAATGTGTTTAAAATCCTCCTAGTATTTTCAAGTTATTGAGGAGATCAATTACCACTGATTTAAAAATGAAATCTGTGCAACTACTTACATTCTCAGAAGTCCCAATCTACAGCCTCAGATACCTAAACCTTGAAAAAGCTAGTCTATAAATATTTTGTGTACTTTTACCTGTTGCCTACAATGTAAATACTGAATATGAAGTAGATTCGTGCTGCTTTTACTGCTCTGCCCTGGGAAGCAGAACCTTTTTTTTTTTTAACCTTTTAATTTAAATCATATTTCCTGATATAGGTCTGGCTTCAGTTTAGAGCATCCTGAGGACAGAGACACAAGAGTTACCTTATTTGAATCAGGTCGTTTGGTTACAGAAAAATCGACTTATTTTTCCAATTTAAAACATATTTAAAGTAGTGGAGAGTGAATTGCTTTAACTCAAAATTATTTTAAATACTTGATTAAAACACCAATTTTAATCATGATTTAAAGCAACAAACAAGGAACCTGGATTTCAAAATAGCAATTTAAAATTTTTTTACATATGTCATCTATTGTCCTTTTTTCCAAAAGAATGGAAAAGAGACACTGATTCCTGTTGGCTGATTATTAATATGGTAATTGAATACAGCCTTTCTCATGAAATTTGTGCCTTTCACTCTTAGAGAGAAAGATAATCAGAAAATCTGTCTATTAAAAAAATTAATAGTTTAGGAGCCATTTATCCAGATTCTTAGCTTTTTCAAGTTGTTTTTGTTGGGTTTTTAATAATGGAGAATGGTAAATTGTGCATATCTCTTTTGCTAGATAATGATTTAATTTTTACTTGTGGTTTCTGTCAAACTTCATTAGAGTGAAAATTGGAATTCAATTAAAATGATACAAATACAGCTTTTAAAAATTATTTATCTGTGTACTGTAAAGTATATATAATGCTATTTCTAATTTAATTTCTGGTCATTGCATTCTACAAGCATATGTGACTGATAGAGCTCATTTTCTTTCATGTAATGTTTATTCAAAGGTTAGAAAAAGAAAATACATTTCTATTTTTTTAAAAAAGTCTAATTATTTCTTTTTATAAAATAATAATTGAGTTCAAATAGTAAAATAAATTGAATTAAAAACACGTTTCTTGTATTTGCAAATGGGTTATACTCTCAAAAAAAGGCTACCTTAATTTAACTCCATCTGCTTAGTCAGTGATTTCCAACAGTTCAATGGTTTCTTTACCATTTTTCACAACTGTAATGTCTCGATCATGGCTTTTTTGTTTAATAAAAGTGATTTCTATAGATAGCAGTGTAAATTTGTAGTACTGTGAAAGCCTGGTCCTTAGCATAGATTTTCTTTATTTCACATTTAATTTTTAAAAGGGATTTTTTAAAAGACACATCAAGAAAACTAGCTTATGAGTCAAAAAGCATAAACAGTTGTATTTCCTTCCTTCCCCCACTGCAGAATCATTTTAGTGGGTCTTGAAAAAGAAAATTGTTGAGGATTAATATTAAAATGTCTTCAGATACATGTAAAATGGGAACACAGAGTTTTTCCTACAATGCTTTCACATTAAATTAAAACTGAATCAAAGGTGTGGTCAAAGAAAACTTACAGAGATGATCAGGCTTAATATCCTTAGTGCTTCACATTGACTGATCAGACTGGTAGCACAGCACATGAATCAGGTAAGCAGATCTGAACTCCAAAGTCACCCCATATAAAGACTTAAGCTATGGACAACCAGCTATATTTCTTATCCATATCATCCCACTGACATGTTCTCCTGCCAGCTTTAAACATTTTTACTGGAAAAAAATGTGATTATTTAATATTTTAGTGTTAACCCTGTGCCTTTATATAAATTTGCTTTAGCGTATTTGAACAGACCATTCAGACTTTAGATCCCTGAGTGGGAGCGTGTTTAAGTTGTATGTGGTCAAAAGAGACCACCAAGATTTAGCTTCTGGGTTTTTTCCCTAATGTATGCTGACTGCACAGCTGATTTACAGAAAAAAGTCTGTTGGAATTATGAAGCAAGTACATGGCTACCAAAGTAACTAATGGTAGAGTTAGTGACACCAGTAGGTAGCAGAGATACCAGGTTACACTGTTGACAGACCTTATCCTGTCCCACATTCTGTCCTTTTCTTCATAGTCTCTGACACTTTATTTTTTTCCCTGTAATATTTTACCTTTTTCTCTTTCTGTCCTCCTCCCTCTTTCAAAACATGTTAGATAATACTGCAGGTAATATTCAGGAGAGGTAACTCTGGTCACTTCTTTAAACGCAGGTATTGAAGGTATTGATTTTTTAAAAATTATTATTTCTTTTATCCCAAACAGTCCATAAGCTAAAACTCACCTAAGTTATACTTTCAATCAGATCAGTTCAGTTGATCAAAATCATGGTCAGTGATGGGTTTTGCCCCTAGAAATCAGAAAGAAAAAGCTGTCACTTTAAGTCTTGAATAAGCCTCACCTGAGTGCTGTAGCTGATTTATCCTTTTTTCAGAAGAAGTCTGACAGCACAGTATGAACTTATATCTGGCCTAAAAGTTCCTCTTGGTGCCATGCAAAGGCATTTACCATAAGAAAGGAAAATATTAAATGCCAAGCACAGGAAAATTTTCTCACTGGAGAAGCCTCCTCTTTCTATCTTCAAAGTTAGTTTTTAAAAATCCTTTACAAATATGTAAGGAGTAAAGACCTGCTACTCCCTGTACATGCTTATGTTCTCACAACTTCAAAAGTATCTTAGTACCTTTGCCTGGAGTCAAATTGTCAAAGGCACAATGAATCTAAGCCTTTGTAGCCTCCTTTGGTATGTTAATGGACTCATTTCTTTCCTATATTCCATTATGTAGATTTAAGTTGTGGTTCTCTTTGCTTGTCAGGAAGGCTAAATCTTGTTTCAATCTTTGCTGAGAGGCTGTTCACAATTGACACAATTACCAAAAGTATAGTTTTCCGGTGACTATTTTACTGTTTTTAGAGGCATAATTTAATACATCTATTCAAATGTTAAGGTCCTTATTTTGCATTGACCTTTTCCTCCTACAGCAGATAGGACCTTAATTTTGACTTCAGGTCTATCCATGTGACTCTTACTGAAGTTAGTTATATTAGTGTATGAGCATATCTGATGCAGGATACAACTTACCATCCAAAGAGGTGATGTGATGTAATACAGTTTAGGCTATATACATTTCATAGTTTTAGAATCCAAATATTTAAACTGTAACTGAAGCATGAATTTAGTATAATTTCAGATGGGTTTTTTTTAAGGAAAACATTCAAATCCTCTTCTTCCTAGAAATTTTGTTCAATCACCATTCATGTAAGGATTAAAAAACGCAAGCATTTTAGGACACATCCAAAGTCAGACTCACCCCTTTAAATATTTACTGTTGATTTGGTTTATTGTTTGGGGCTGTTTGGTGGGGGTTTTTTTGGTTGGTTGGTTCGTTGGTTTGGTTTCGTTTTGGGTTTCTTGTTGTTTGTTTTGTGTTTTTTTTTTACCAGGAGTGTATCCTATATATTCCATTCTATGTGTATATTATAGCAAAAGACTTGTGAAAGAGGTTGAATGAGTGAACTCTGTCTGCCTGGAGCAGCTGCATCACTAGATGGCTGACTGCATCCAGTGAGTCGGAGCAGAACCACTACATACTCTGCCCTTAATTTTTCTCACAATCTGCAAAGTCAATGAAAATGTTATTTTAGTAGCAGTGTGAATTTTGAGAACACAAGATTTTCTCCTTCTTCAAAAATTCAAGTGTTCAAAAAATTTTTCTTTCTTTTCTTTTCTTTTTTTTTTTTTTTAATCTGTAAGTATATTTGATAAAGTTTTCACTTTAGTGAGAGCCATGTCAGCTTAGAACTAAATAAAAGTAGGTTTTTTTCTCAGATAGAGGAGCCCTCTTGTCAAATGCTCAAGCAGAAGTAATCCATGTGAGATGCACCTATCATAAAATGCATGTCTTGTCCTAGCATTTTGTATTGATTACCTAAAAGCCACCTGAAATACTCTAGAGAATGTAATGCTCTACTCTGCTATTAGTTACCTAGATGAAGTGATGAATTTCCAGATCAGCAACAGCCCAAACTCTCCTTTTTCAACCTACTGTCTCTCTTCCTTTTCCAGAAATAAGTGCAGTGGGGCACTCTCCCCAGAGACACACCTCCATGACTATTCCTTGAATTTATCACAAGTGAGGTATCCCTACATTTTGTAATACAGCTTCATTACATTTTGTCTGCAAATTTCTATTGAACCAGAAGTGTCCAATGATTTGTTGTTGATTTCTCTCATGTGAGAAAGTTCACAAGGGAAATTTTGCTTGGTCACCGTTGCTCTGGAAAGAAGGGAACTCTGGAAATTATGAGAAAAACCACTCCAAATACATGAGAATGCAATTGCAGGAAAGCTTTGCAAGGTTAGCTACAAATATTGATTAGGCTTTAGCACAGACTTACGATTAAAATTAAATGTGAATTAAAATGTGCATATGCAGATATTAGTGCATTGGGAAGGGAAATGTGGAATTTTACGAATTTCAATTATACAGGCAAAACAATGATGAGGGCTAGGTTTTTGTCTTAGAAACCAATTAGTATGAATTTCCTTTTAAGAATATATTTGCCATTGCTTCATTCATCACTCACGATAGACTAATGCATTTCACACTGTGAAGTGCTAAAGGCAGTTTCACAGAAGAGGTACAAATGACTGAGTTAGTTTTGCAATATTTCCATCCAGTCTTCAGTGTGTCATGCTAACCTTAGAAAATCAAAGATAATGCCACGCTTGTGGAGGCTGCCAGAACTATAAAGTGGCACTGGATCTAATTTTTTTTTTCTCATGGTAGTGCCTAGAGGTCAGGACTGCATTGGACTAATGACTTTACTTTGTGTCACCAGAAACAGTCTCTATGCTAGAATCCTAAAGTGACTTAAAATTTTAAAGATATTTCCTTAATATCTTAGAGATTAAAGTAATTTTGATAATAATTTTAGGTTTTAGTTTTCTAGTGAAGTGGATATTAAACTACACAACTCTCCAAAAGTACCCTCACTAAGATCAGGGGTGACACCAGGTTGAGTGGGAGTTTTGATCTGGAGGAGGAGGGAAGGCTCTGCAGAGGAATCTGGAGAGACTAAAATGTAAGTACAGGTTCTTGTACTTACAGTGCTTTGGAGTTTATTTTCAAATATCAAAAACATTCATGTTCTGAAACAATTTTTCAACATAGCAGAAATTTGTCATAAGTATTGCAAACTTTATGTAAAATTTGAACTAAACCTGTCCATTCTTCTGTCTACGGTACTCAGCCACTCTGAGATGTGAATGCAACATAATGTTTATTTGCAAACATCATGAAGGCACAACCATTGATTCATTGCATCTGCAGACTCTGCCACTTTCCCCTCTATTCATTCCTCAAGCTTTCAATATACTTGTGGAATTTCTCAAATGTGAACATGATTTTAACTTCCAGATGCTCCTTCTTTCCGTGCAAATGACAAGGTAGGCAGATATGCATTACATCTTCTCTTGAAAATAGATGTACCTTGGTTGCGTTGGAACAATTCCAGTGTCAGTCTTGTCCCACTGGAGGAAGCAGCTGTTTCCCAGGTGAAACCATTTAGCGAGGAACAAAAAACCCCACCTTATTATGTATCTGTTTTCTAGCCCAGAAATCCCATTTTCAGGCAATTCCACATCTCCCTGATTTTCTATGTTTATGTAATAAGCAGGAAGGGACACCTTTCCTCTTATCCCACACAGTGTCCGTAAAAAATTACACAGGATTCTGAATTTCTGGTCTTTTGAGCACACAAGACACAGCAAAGAGTTGTGATTAATATTAGATCCTTGTGTCAAGGATTAGAAAGGAACGGTGGAAAAAGCTTATGTTAGTAAGTCCTTAACAAAATTCTCTGGATCTTCCTCCTGCCCTGCACTACTCATTTTCTCAGATATCTGGTGAAGAGCTTCTAGTTCACTATGTAATATGGAAATCAATCTCCAACCAGAAAAAACAAAACAACCAACCATCCAAAAAAACACTAACATGTTTCTTTTTTGCACAAGAATAGGTATCAAAACAGACAAAATATACGTGAACTCTGCTAAAAAAATGGAGTGTTTACAAAAGCCTGTGAAGTCCTGGTTGTACACAGTGTTCCTCTTTCTCCTCTCAGTTCTTATCTTTGAATGTAAGCAATACCAAATCTATTTACCTTTTCTTTAAGAGTTCAGAGGCTTCAGGGCATTTTTGAAAGTACATTTTAATATAATAGTTGTCTCAATCCAGACCCTGGGGAGTGGACTGTATGCTGCACAGTATTTAGGTAGAGTTCTTTAAGAATGTCATTCCATACAGTCTATTTCACACTCTCTGTGTGACACTCAGCGTAAGGTTTAAATAAAGTACTGCCTTAAACAACAAAAAAACCCCAGGAAAAATAGAAAGCGTAGTACAATGCCTAATGGCCTTTTTCTATTTCATCATTTGAATGTTATTAATTGTTACTCATGCAATTATATTAGATACATTTTGTGTACATCTTGTCTTCTATTGAAATAGTTTTATAACATGCTGAATGTATTGTAGTTTTGGGGAGGTGAAAGGTAATCAGTTACATGACCATAAGAACATAGTAAATGTAAGCTGTAAGGCTGAAATACTGACCATAAAGTAAATGTTCGTTTTCTACAAACATGAAAGTATGCATTTTTTATGTAGTAGCACCGACCTAATTACAGCTGAAGCTGCACTCTATTGATATAATAGAAAAGGAAATTAATAGAGAAAGGTTAGATGATGAATGGGCCCTTGACCACAATATAACAGCTAGCAAAATCTTGCAAACATGTAGGCAGAATAACTAAGTAACTCTCAAAAGCTTTATTAAAAATTTAGAAAGGACCATCAATTTCTACATCTGCAGAGGGCATCTCTATGTCTCTGCATTATACTGGCAAAGTTATGAGTTCAGACTGCTGTATTGATACTAAATATAATACTGAAGAAATATCAGATAATTGCTTGAAAGTTTCCTGAAACGAGGAAGTAGCAATAGCTTTGGTATTAACACCTAAGAAGGAAATGTTCTAGAAACTTTATACGTATGCTGAATGTGTATAAATGGCTTAAAAAATGGCTAAAGGAGCCAAACAGCTACATTCATGGGAATCCTGTGATATGTTTAACCTAAACGTTACACAGTGTAGAGGAGCAGTGAACTAGAACAGGAGACCTGGGTTCAGCTCTGTCTCCTACCAGTGTGGTCTCCTCTCTTCCCATGATTGCTCCATTGCTTCCTCTCTTCAGAATGAAAATAATATGGCCTTTCATCAGAGCATGAACTGAAGGGAAGATAAATGTTAGAAGGCCAGGGGTAAATAAATACAGATTTGAAGATCTATAAAAATATGCAGACCAGAACTGCACATTTTGAATATGACCTAATACTATGTGAAGGTTTAGTAAAGAGGAAAACATTGTGTTTGTATGGGCATGTTTGAGAATCATTAGAAGATTTGTGAATACAGGATAGGTAGTTTGGAAAACAGCACCAGGCTGAAAAATATGTTCTTTCAGTTATCATCTGAAAATGGGTTTTTCTATCGTATGGAAAAGGGTGGGATAAAATCAGGACAAATATGAATAAGTATTTTCATGGTTGAACTTCAGGCAGAGCTTATGCAAATTTGTTCTTCTCTTTTCCAATCAGAAAATTTTGAAGCACAAAATAACTAAGGTTGGGGCAAGATGCCAGGAACATTATAGAGGTCCTGCAAGTGTCTGATGTTCATGCAAGACATTCAAACTGGGTGGAAACTTTGCAGCACCTGCTGTTACCGTGGGCTAGGAATACTGGAGCACCTACTGTATGGGTCTGCTCTACAGAGAATGTGGGGAGGTGTTACAGCTTGTGAAAGATAGCTGAATGGTTTTGTGATGACTTTGTGCATGTTTACAACAGATGCTAAAGATTAGTTTATTTAGAATACACAGGAGGAAATAAGGAAACTATCATTCCAACCAGGTCAAAATAGTTCCCTGATGCAGCTCACTTTCTGTTTCAGTTAACAATAACAACTTGGAGGGGCCATCTCAAGTTGATGTGTTGTTTTTTTTTTAATTTGGAATAAAATCTTTTGAACTGTACCAAGACAAGACTAAGATTATGAAAGCTTTTGGGACCGATCATGAAATTAAAAAATGTGGAAAGATTTTTCTTCTGTTCCACTAAGGTTTGATGACTACTCTGCTAAAGTCTGCTTACATGTTAATTGTCTTCCATGACCAAATAAGGTGGAACTCCATGTCTAATTTTTTAATGCAGACACAGGAACTGAGAGGCTATGAACTTCAGAAATAACCACATTCCAAAAATTTAAGCAAACGGATTCCTCATCCATACATAGGGCAGAAAGTAGCCCAGAAAGAGCAACGCAGAGACATTTCAACACTTTCATTCCATTTTTATGCTAATTAGAAAATGCAGTGAGAGTCAATTAAAATGAATGATAAATTTGCAACATTCTATGCTCGTGAAGAGTCTAGAGGACAAGCAGTCTTATGAGGAGCAGCTCAGGGAAAATGGGAGAAAAGGGGGCTTGGGGGGGATCTTATTGCTCTCTACAGCTACATGAAAGAAGGTTGTAGTGAGGTGGATGTCAATCTCCCAGGTAACAAGCAATGGGCAAGAGGAAATGGCCTGCAGCTGTGCCACAGGAGGTTTAGGTTTGATATTAGGAAAAAATTTCTTCATGGAAAGGGCTGTCAAACACTGGAACAGGGTGCCCAGGGTAATGGTAGAGTCAGCATCCCGGGAGGTCTTTAAAAGACACATAGATGCGGCACTTTGTGACATGATCCAATGGTGGCCTTGGCAGTGCTGAGTTAACACCTGGACCTGATGACCTTGAGGGTCTTTTCTGACATAAATGATTCTATGATTCTGTGCTCTGCCCAGGAATGTGTAGTTTGAATTTGTTTTCTAGAATTTGGAATCTTGTATTGTTGAGACAATGTCACAAATATCTCTCTCATTGGACAATATTTTTATTTCTTGTATATTGCAAACACATAAGTTTATAATTAATGGATTCTTCCCGTTTTGGTTTATGTGTGTAGAAGCTTAATGAGAGTAGGATAAAGAAATATTTTAGACATACTCTATGTAGATAGGTTTTAAAAATAAATCTTCTTCTACTATTGGAATTTTTTAATTTAGAGAATATTTTTATTTTCTCCATTACTGAATATGTTGAAAGGACTGCTAGCCTACCAGTAAAACTTTATTCAAAATTAAGATGACACTTCTCTGAGTCACTTAACAATTAAACCATGGATCAAAATTCTATCTCCTTTCCTTAGACTTAAATCCTACACTAAAAACCTCCTCCCCGGGTATCATATCTTTTATATGGATACATATTTACATTTTCAAGGAGATACAGCAAAAATTATGTTTAAATGTTATAATTAAGCAAGTTTATACTGAAAAAAATGGATATATATTTACGACGTTAGGAATTTGTTCTGTATTAGCCTTGGAAATTTTTTGATTAGTTAAAAAATTTGCTTAGTGAAAAAATGTGCCTTAAAAATTTTTCATTGGCTTATGAGAAACCCGTTAATACAGAATGTTATGGCATATATATTTGAAAGAAAGCATTCATTTGGAATTTGAATCTCCTCAGATGGCAAAATAAGTTAGCATCTCTTGTAGGAAACAGGAAAACCTTAAGCTATATTAATTAGCTGATAATTCTGCCAATTCTCTCTCCATAAATCACAAAGGTTGTATAATGCCATTATCATACACGAGAAAAGACTAAGCAAAGAAAATATCCTGCCCATACAACAACACTACTATAATATAAGCAAAAAAATACTTCATTAACCTTGCTCTTCTTGGTATCTTCCATGCATATTCCCCAAGGCTATCACACAGCTTAAGAGGACATTTCAAGTTAGAGTTGATATAGAAATTGGAACTTCATTCACAGTTTGTAAATAAAGCAAATAGCCCTTTTAAGTGCACACAAAGTGTTCCACGAGCTTTTGGCTGATACTCATGGGCACATGATGTAACTCTTGGGCATGGTCCTGTGCAAGGTTAAGGGTTGCACTTGATGATCCTTGTGGATCCCTTCCAAATCAGCATATTCTGTGATTCTGTTCCTTTTCACACATTCGTCTTTGAAAGAAAAGGTGATAGAGATACTCAAAAGCTGAATTTTGATTTCATAATTTCTTTGGACAAGTAGTAGTGGAGAGGTATGGAACTGTACTTAGTTGTGCATACATTTTAATCAAGTCTTGACCATAATTTCCAGTTTTATTTTATATACAACATGAATCTCTCCCTTTCCAGTGAGAAATACTTCTATGAATTGTTATAGAGAAAGGGTCAATTTCTGGAGCTAAATAATGTAGCCAGGTAACCACTCCTCAGTATTTATCACTAGGATAAAATAGAGACCTGAATCTCATATCTGTGCGATCAGTTGAGCTCTTTATTATTATATCTCATCTACTCCGCAGAGATCTGAAGAGGTGTGATAGGAAGATCTCTAGCCCCTCAAAATAAATGAGGAGATTTTGGGACCTGATATCCAGGTCACAGAAGCAGGAGTCCCTAAACTAATCTTTAGGCTACTCATTATGTTTCTAAGCAGCTCTTCTGCGTCTGTTTGTTTGTAATATAGTTAGCAATATTAGAAGTTCTCCAGACTTAGGTATGGGTACAAGACAGATTCACTAGTAGTCCCATTTGTAGTTAATTTACTTAGTCAGGTAATGCTAACAATTTCTAAAACCTGGTCATGACCTTGTTCTGCAGGCAAGTGTTGATTGATTTGGGCTGTCAGCAGGAAGGATGCAGAAAATGGATACGATTACTGAAGTAATTTTGGTTTTTCCTCAGGTAACCTTCAAAGAAGCCTAAATCTTCTTAGTTTTCCTTCTTTTCTGTGTGTAGATGAGGTGTCATAGAAATATCTGCATAAGGAGAAAAAGAGAAAATAAAACAAGATACCTACATGTACATGAATATTATGTAGTGATCTTTTCTCCTCAAACTTAAATTGACACGTTTTTCACACATTCCAAAACTTGGCCAGGGTATAATGCTGAATAAAATGGATTAAGACATGACTAAATCACCATAGCTGGTTCAGAAATGAGTGTAAGGGTGGGCACATTGACTTTTTCTTACTTGGATGAGGATTTTGCTTTTAAAATGTCTCTCAACAGTCTCAAAAACATCCAATTTTCTCCAGACTACTTAATACTAATTTGAAATAATATCCTCTAAGATGCAATCATCTGGCATAACCTTCTATTAAAGAAATGTTTGTAAGACAGTGTAAAGATTTCTCAGCTCTTGAGAATTCCAGAATACATGTTAGATGACAGGTGTGTTGTGAATATGAACCCTCAACAAAGATCAACTGTTCTCACTGTGACAGCATAGTCTATGTGTCTCAGCTGCCTGTAGAGATCATTCCTATTTCCAAATAAAGATCAGAGATGAATGACATTATTAATTTAGTCTATCAACACTATACTTCACCTTCAAATTACAATTTTTGGAATCATTATCGCAAAAAGAAAATGATGAAACACATCATTTACTTTTACCTAAACACTGAATTCTATTCCTTCGTGTCAGTTCAAGAGCCCTTTTGTGCCCTAAAATTGAAAGGATAATTTCCAAAGGATCCTGTCAGGCCAAAAAAAGGAGAAAAATAAAAAAAAAATCCAAAACTTTTAGAGGAACCATTTCTATAGTCACTGCACTGCTTCCTTTTCTTCTGGGAACACAGACTGAATACAAAGAGTACATCAGAAAGGATTTCAGGCTTATATTTTGATAGGAACATAACTTTAACAACAAGCTTCAGAAAACCTTGTTTCCCTAGTATTTTACATGCCTATACAGTGGACTTGCCTCTAGCTATTTTGTAAGTTTACAAATGTCATACTCTCATATTTATTAGGAAATAACTCCCTGATAGAAGATAGACCTTGGTTCATCTGTTTACTATAGCTAACTACTGTCTCTTGTGAAATTGGTTATACTATCTTAAAAGCCACAGAACAGTTTTCTTCAGTAGCTCTTTCAGCTTTCCCTCTCACAGGCAGCATGATCTGTAATACAGTCGCGTAGCAAATTGTCATTTACAGATGAGATCTATCGATGACATGCCACAAGCACTAATTTTAGTTTTCCCCTTCTGTCAGATGAGGAATTTTGTCTCTAATTTTTAGCAAAGTCTTTTATATATACATATGCACACTGCATAACTCAGTTTTACAATTTCTGCTGTTTGCTAAAAATGCTTTTCTCTCTGCCTCTGGTAAGACACCTGTGACCGAGTTTCTCAACATGACTCATGATATTTACATTCAAATTGTGCATGTGGTGAGCTCCATATTTGAGTTCTGCAGTGACTGGGTAGCTCCACATGGAAAACTTGACAGACTTGCAACAGGAGACACTGCTGGCACCATAGCTTGCAGAGAGTATTTTGAATTATTGTTAGAACTACTTTTGTTCTCAGAGTCTGTAGATATCAGTCCATTAAGACATATAAAATTGGTCCTACCTTCACAGTCAGGTTAGCCTGAAATAAATGAAATCAAGAAAATAATCTTATTTATCATTCACTGATACACTTATTTGAGAGAAAATAGTAGATCCACCACAGGAAGCACAGATGTGGGATTGTCTTTACAGAGTCTCTTTATACTGGTACACTGGTCCAGAGTGGAGATAGGTGTTTGTAACCTACTATTTATTCTAGTAACTTTCAGTATCTATTATGACTCTCGTTATTTCACAGATGGGAACAGATTTTTTCTTCCATAATAAAAAAATAAGTTAATGTTTTCCTCCAATCCCTTCTGAATGATTCAAGGATGTGCAGAGTTGAGTTTCCAAAAACTAATAACAAGGGGAATGCAAACAGTGCTTTTGCTTCAGAAGGTTTCCTGCTATTTAGAGATAAATGGCAATCGTTTTCCTCCAACCTTCATTTTGACATTTTAAAAGATAAGATGTACCTCTCAGCTTATATCAGCTCAGGAGTGTGTCTAAATATCCCTTTGGCATCTCCTTCTGAAATGTCAAATTTCTAAGATGAACAGGAAGGTAAAACTTTTTACTGTTTTAAAGCACCAATTTATTTTCAAAGAAGGGAAGGAATCACTAAAGATCAATAAAAAATTCAGGTATGGATCCAAACAAATACTGGATTTTTCAGGGTGCTAATAATTTATATTGAGTGTTCAGAATTCAGTTACATTCTTATCTCATCTGTATACTGAGAAGTTGGAAATTAAACATTTGATTTTTTAACAAATCTCAACATTACTAACAGACAATGTAAAAATCATATCAAACTGAAGAGTTATTTCAAAGAGAAAATTTTAGATGTCTAACTTTCAGACCATGAAAGGGCAAAGTCTGCTGCCTTTTGGAAAGGAAGCAGCTCAGTGTCCCTTTGTCATACTTGGTATCTAGTTTAAACTGCAGTAAATGTAAATTTTGATTATTATTCACCCTGGTGGTCTGCTAAGTTCTCAGGAAACTACTGCAGAAAGCGATACAGTTGTAAGTAAAATGATCTGTAAAATTTCCCAATAAAACCTGCCATCTTTTAAACTTGGTTCTTAGAACTTCCCTTACTGTTTTTTGTAAAGTAATTTCAGGTATGAATTATTGCAGAGAGGTTACAATCAGTCATATAAGACTAACAAAGGAGATATTTTAACTACTACCTAACTACTAACCCCTTCCGTATCTGAGGTACTCAAATAATCAGAATCATGTAAAAGCTCATTAAAATACATATGCATACAGGAAACGTTTCCACAGACCAGAAGGTTAAAAGTCATATCACCATAATGTTATTTATAAGCAATTCTGGAATGAAGTAAAGACATATTTACACTTCTTTGCTAAGGTATGAGACAAGTTATCTTCTGCTTAACTTGAAGTACAGACCAATGCTCTACTAGACTCTGAAATTCAAACATGTAAGAAAGGCTAGAAATTCAGCTTCAATTTTCTGAAGTTCAAAGCAATTTAGGGATCTTCTTCTATGAACTTTTCAATGGGATATGGTCTTCTAAATCCTGCAGGCGTCTGTTGACCTAACTGGGACCTCTGAAGTCAAAGGTTAAATGTAAGTCAGCTGAAAGGGAATTAACTTATTTTACTGCTGATTATATTTTAAAGCACAGTGTAACTTGGGTCTAGCTGAAACTGGTTTCCCCTTCCCCTCATTGAAGTTCTCAGATTGTTTCAAGACATCTGTACAAAGAGGTAGAATTCATCTTCTTCATATGTAATTTATCTAATACTACAGTTCATACCTTGGCTTATTCCAGAACAAGTAATATTAGTATTTTTTAAACAGGACCCAATGATGCATTCCTGAAAAAGCAGACATTTTCTTTTCTCAGGGGAAATCTGATTGGAGCAAAGAGACCTTTTCATGGTTATACATACTTACTCATTTTCAAAATCTTCTGAAGGTCTTTTTTCCTTGGTTACACTGGTTGCTAGAGAAAATTGAATTTTCCAGCTGTAGAAGACTGTCTTCCCTACTAGCCCATTGCACTCTCTGGGCTTTTCTAGACAAAACATCCTAATTTCTACTGCTATTGAATTTCTCTCCTTGATCAGGAAAGGAGAGAAGTCCAGTTTGCCCTCAGGGGATTCTAACTCCTTTTGTACAGTGAATGTCCAAGTCCATCAATTGAAGCTGCATGGCAAGGAGTTAACCACGTTTGCCAATTTATTACATGAGGTACAACTAATAAGCAAACTTTGAAGCTATCCTCAAGAAAAAAAATCATATACGTACATACAAATAATTTTAGAAACATGTAAATCAAGGGTTTGAAGTTATTGTGATTTGGTGTTCTTGGAGCATGATGAAAAACTGCTGTGCTTCAACTGATTTATTATTTTTAAAAGTGATTTGTAGCAACTATATAGTGCCTTACATAAGAAAAAGCAAAATACAGTAAGAAACTTATTTAAAAATGTTGGAGCTTACTTTCTGAGTTTTCCATAATCCTTTTGTTTAGAGTCACTACGACTTCAGAGCAGGTTTTGTAAAATCGCTCCATGTGGGAAAAGAGCCTCCCATACATTTTATATTTCTCCTTTTTATTGTAAAGGACATTTACACAAAAATAGTAGATCGGTTTCTTAAAATTTTATTTTGTGTAGCTGCTCCCTCCCATTTGTAATCATCATAATCCTCATGATATATTGACATGAAAATGATTGTAATATCACAAGGAAAGCATTATGACTGCAAGTAGGGTATAAGCAGCAGGTTCTTAAAGTGAAAAGATCCAGTTTCGATACAAGTAACATTGAAAATAAAGAGCACTGGAGAAGCAATAAAAGAAATAAAATGTTAGGGGTTTTATATGGATTTTTTCTTTGATATTTGTTAGGTAGTAATTGATAAAAAAAGGTCAACAATATAGGACAAGCCAACAAGTTAGAGGATTGGTACAACTGGTGTATTATCCTGTCTTCACCAGCAGCCACTGATTGAGGAAAAAGTGTAAGTTCAGGCATCAAATGCTTAACCCCTGCCCTTCCAGAATACTTGCTTGCATTCAGGGATACGAAATAAAGAAAATTCCTGAGTCACAGACTGTATCTTCATATTCAAAAGTCCTTTTTCCTTTCATACAGTTGCCCACTTCCTATCACAATCTGTCTGTGCATCACTGGAAAGTAATTTTCTGATCATGCAGCTATGGAGGTTTTCTAATTAATATTAGTTAAACTATTTTCTTCAGAGATTTTTTACTTTCTTTCCACATAGCACATGGTAACCTACTCTATCTGTATTGTGTTTGCATGGAAACATTTTGGTAGCAGAGGAGACTAGAGTGGTGGCTTCTGTGAGAAGCCACCAGAAGCTTTCCCCATGTCCAACCGAACCAATGCCAGACATCTTCAAGACGGACCCACCACTGGCCAAGGCTAATTCCATCACAATAATCATAGCACCTTTGGGATAATGGGGGCGGGGGATGGGGGGAACAACTGTGCAACTTCAACCAGAAAGAGTGAGAATGAGAGGAACAGCTCTGCAGACCCCAGGATCAGTGAAGAAGGAGAAGGTGCTCCAGGCACCTGCAGCCCCTGGTGAAGCAGCCTGTCTCCCTGCAGCCATACAGGAGAGCAGATATCCAACTGCAGCCTCCAGAGGACTCCACACCAGAGCGGGTGGGTGCCCATAGGAAGCTGTGATTCTGTGGGAAGTCCATGCTGGAGCAGGCTCCTGACAGAACGTGTGATGCTGCAGAGAACTCCTGCTGGAGCAGCCTGTGCCTGAAGGACTGCACCTAGTGGAAGGAACCCATGCTGGAGCAGTTCGTGAAGAACTGCAGCCCATGGAAAGGCCACAATCTGGAAAAGTTCATGGAAGACTCTCTCTTGTGGAAGAGATTCTGTGCTGGAGAAGGGGAAGAGTTTGAGGAGTCCTCCCTCTGAGGATAAAGGAACACAAGAGACAATATGTAATGCACTGACAAACTACAACCCCCATTTCCTGTCACCCTGTGCTGCCACAGAGAGGAGGCAGAGAAAACTGGAAGTGAAGTTCAGGGAGGAACGGGGAGAAGACACTTTTAAGATTTAGACTTTATTTCTCATTACCTATTCTCATCGATTAAACTTATTTCCATAAGTTGAGTCTGTTTTGCCAGTGATAGTAATAGGTGGCTGATTTCTCCCTGTCCTTACCTTGACCCATGAGCCTTTCATTATTTTCTCTCCCCTATCCAGGGAATGAGGAAAGTAGTATAGTGGCTTTGGTGAGCACCTAACATCCAGCCAGGGTCAACCCACCACAGTATCCTAAGAAACCGTAATTATTACAATTCCAAACTATATATCACATTTCAGATTACAGTGTTAATAACTTCTAGTTTTCACCTCATAGTATTTAGTAGCAGTAGTACTGCTATGAGTATTATTTACTAATACTTCATGAACTACATAGTTTCTTTGAACTGGATAATGAAGTGGCTTGATACAATGTATCTTTTATGCTACAAACTTTTTATTCAAATAGATGAAATTGGTGTACATAATTTCTTGGAGAATGAATAGAAAGATTAATGTAATTTATGTCTTTAAATTATCAGATGTTCTCTATTGATCAAAGATAAAACCATTACAGTTATAATAACAGAAAAGGAAATTAAAAAGGTACACAGCACTATATGTAATTATAAGTGCCTTTTCTGAATCCAATCATTCAGCTAATTTTCATGCATCATCCTCTCCATATTCCATAATCTCTATTCTATTTCTTTTGTCATGTAGAATTGGCTGCTGCATAATCTCTAGCCCTATTTTCCACATTTCATAAAGAATATTACATTTTTATAACTATCAGTCACCAATAAATCTGCATATATTCCCTTACATACATTCCAAGTCCCAGCTTTCTAAGCAGAAAAACTACTTGTGACAAAAGTCTGAGACATTTGTCATATGCATTGAGAGTTTTTTCTCTTTGCACTTTAATTACATAAACAGTAGAGTAAACCTTCAGCACATTGTGTAGGCAATTTAAAAGTGTGTAAATTCTAGTACCAGTTGTGAAATTCCTTTTATATATTATTTCCTTTCATTATTTGAGTTGCATTTATTCATATGTACAGGGATATAGTATGATTCAAAAGAGAAGAAATTTCTGGATGTCAGTCTTCTCAAGAGATTTATGCTTGAGATAAATCAGCGTTTCTTAAAATTGTCACATTTCTGCTCAAAAGTTTGCAGAAGCTTCTCTGTACTCAGAAGACCTGCAACAGCTGCCTATCACCCATTTCTGTGCTGAGCTATAGATCCCTGCCCTTTGCACAGAATCTCTTGTAGTTAATAGTGACAGAGAGGAGCTTTCAGAGGGAAGTTGCATTCGCCTATTTAAGTTGTCTTTCCCCATTCCCATCTGCTTCTTTGTCAGTGTTAGAGTATTCCATGAATGTCCAATAGAAATCATGACCCATGTCAGTGGATCTAGCTAAGTTTCATCTATTCAAGTTTACCACAGCTACAGATCCTCCACAGTAAATGGTTTCAAGTCCACTGTAGTTACATACTTTAGCAGTATTTTGAGGTTTTGACAAGCTGGACTCCTCTTGATCTTTCTCCTCTGAAATGTTCTGCATTCTGTTGCTCATCATCCAGCATCTGCACCTTTGGCCTCTGGTGCTGGCCAGATAAGATGGTAGAGGCTCTCTGTTCAATTGCATACAGTGGATCCTGACCTCTTCTCTCTGTCCAGAATTCTGTTTTCAAATAAATGTATAAAGAAGACAAAAAGCCACTTCCAGAAAAAGTATTATTACTGATGTTTTATTGTAAACTACTGAGTGTTAACAACAGCAGAAATTCTGTCTTTTCCTTTCTGTTTATGTAAGCCAAGGGAGAAGAAATCATAGCAGAGAGGTTGAAACAGGAGGATGCCACAGTCAAGCATAAGCATCACCTGAACAACAGGCATAGGTGTAATCTTTTCTTTTGGTAGAAACCATTTTCCCCCCATGGGAAAAGAGCGATTATTGGGATACCTGCAGGTCTGTGGACTCATTAAGGCTAATGTGCTGTGCTTGAAAAAATGCATTAGATTATTGTATATCCATTGCCCAGTTCTTCACTGAAGTTTTCTAGTCCCTTGTCCTCTTCTCCCTGTGGTACTTTCCTTTTTGTAGGCTGAGACTCCTGTCTGCATTATCACAACAGTGATAAATTGATAAGGTCACCAGGTTAAAGCCCAAGGCTTGAGCTGGTGCTTAACATAGAGTGTCGATTTATGCAGTTATTTTTTCTCTTTTCTGCTTACTTAATTAGTATTTAAATATTCCAAGTGAAGTGGAATAGGTCAAACAGGAGCCAGCAATGACCTGAATCCAGAATGCTCTGTAGCCTATTTATTGGAGAGCTCATCTGGGGAGTAGAACAGACAAGTCAAAATCTACCCACTCTCTCATTTAGAGCAGACTGCACTGAGATTCCTCACATCCCAACCGGATTGCCCTAGCAACAATATTATTTAAAAGGGAACAACCTCTTTTTTTTTAGTGCTGTGACTAGCCTTCTGCTTTAATATGCCTAGCCTTGAAAAGCCATTGCACATTAAATACTTTACCTATTTTTTGTACTAGTGTTGAACTAAGACTGTTTTAAATAAAAGATCTATGAAATAACAAAAATAGAGAAAATTACTATTTTACATCTGAATGAATCTGAATTGAGTGGGTTTGTTTGTTTGTTTTGAATGTTTTGTTTTGTGTTGTTTTTCTACTGGAGTAGCGGAAGGTATAGGTAAACCTAAACTGTAAAAAGGTGTTGAACTGCAAAATCAAGCACTCATCCTTAACCATGGACTCCTATGCTTATTATGCCTCAAGGAGAGTTCAACTCACAAATACAAAGGGTATTTTATTGAAGCTGCCAGAACTAGAAGCTCACTCTGGACGCTGAAAGTCACACAGTGCTCTCCTCAAAGTTGTCACCAATTGTCAAGGTTTATTTATTCTTATGAGATCTTATGGGTCTTCAGATTGTATTCTAAGTGACAACTCTGAAAACAGAGGAATAGTAAGAATCTCAGAGTTTTAGCTGTTTGGAATTTAGCAAATCAATCTGTTGATGTAAAGGTGACATTTGTGACCTGATGGGTAGTTCTGTGTGCATGAGAAATTGTGATGTGCAGTCAGAGGGATATATCCCTGGAGTAATCTTTTTATAGAAATGTATATATAACTTCTTAAAGGTCCCATCCTCATTGAAAATCAATAGCAATCACAACCCAAAGTGCCAGCAGGCTCTGGCAGACATGTGGTGGTGGATTAAAATTGGATGGCTGAAATTGTAACAGCCTTCAGCTGCAACTTCCACTCCTATGATGGATGTTGCTCCCCCAAAGCAGGGACAACTGATCTGCTCATGAATCACCTGATCTACTGCAGTGTTCATCTAAAGTAAGCTCACTTGGATTCTGGTTGGCTGTAATACAGACACTGAAATTTGTCTTGGGAGAGAAAATGTTTATTATATGAGAGTCAAAGATGCCTGAGAAGTTCAGGTACCTGACTTTAACCTGTTGCTGAATGACCACTGTTAATTGCAAAAGTAGAACTCAATAGGCTCCATCAGGTCATTTCAAAGCAACAAAAATGCCTGTTTTTCTCATTCTCCTACTGTGCACATGGTGACTCAATGACCTCTTGGGCAGGAGCTCTGCCTAACTTTGGCACTTTTCTGAGAAAAAGGAGAATCACTGCTGGTTGAACTGATGGAAACATTGCCCATATCTATGTCCCCTTTCCTCTACTTGTCTAGCTGTGTAAATAAATAAATAAACACTGCAGGTTTTGGGAGGAAGTTGGCAGTGGTAAGAGATGAACAAAAATGCCCAGAGCACCTAGGTTCTGCAAAGCAAGAAACAGGCAGAAAAAAGCATGAGGCTATCACTGAGGTACTACAGTAACAAAATACTTGTAAGGAAGAGGGCAATCATCTTGGTGTTATTGCCTCTTCTTTTTGGAGTCATGAAATGATGATGGTATCAATATACAATCCATCCTACATGAGATTATGTAGTAACAAAAAATATCTTTCTCAGGAGTCGTCAGATAAAGCCCTCCAGCCAATTTTGTTTATATTGGTATCTAGAGACATAAAAATTTGATTTCTATTTTCAGTGCTTTAGGACACTCTACCTGTTTTGGTGTTTTTTTGGTTTTCTTTAGGCAGTTTAGGAGTAGATCTTTACCCTGTAGATGTTGCCTGCTAGTCCTGTGAGGATGTCTGTGATACCATAAAGCATCTATAACACCGGAGATCTTAGGCACCTGAATCATATTGCAAGCACCTGCGTTGGGAACCTCTGGCAGTATAATACCATTTTTCTTAGCTTGAGTTCCAGTCAAATTTGAATCAATAGCTGTTCACTCACACTTCAATGCAACAGTGGTGATTTTATTGTATAACATCCTGAGTTTTCGTGGGGAAATCTGACTTGACTACATCAGCAGCCAAAAGCATGCCATAGCTAACTTTCTAGCATATTCCAGTTTTGCCTCTGCAGCATTAGTCCAATTGATAATTTGTCAGTAACTATTTTTTTCACCAAAGAAGACACATAGCAGTTTGAATTTGAAAAGTTAAATATACTAAATAGGAAGGAACTATTTTTTATATAGAAACAGACGTAGAGGAATGATCCTTTGACTGGTAATTATAAGTCTGTGTCTGTATACACACATAGAGTTTTAATTGCTTGTATTATAATTGTGCAAATATCTGTCATTAGGATGTCCTTGAAGATATGCTGTGGTACTAATCAGATTTGTCAAGATGAGACAGTACATTTCTATTCTCTTTTATGTATCATAAACTCTGACTGATATCCCCAAGGGGAAAAAATGCATAATGTGTCATTTATGACCTGTTGCTTGCACAAATTGCCTGCATTTTGTATGCAGTAGGATAACAAAATACTATTGATTTTGAATTTGACTTAGGAAGCTGATCTTTATTGCTAGTTGTCACTTGGCAGATTTTTTCTCCCACTGTGAAACGTTTGATCTAAAATTAATGTTTTGGAGAAATGGAAGCAGTGATGGTTTTGAAAAATTAAAAAAAAATGTATACATTCTATCCTAAGAGATAGACATTATTCATAGCAGAATAAATATTCTATAAATAAGACTAAATTTCAAATAAGTTACAAAAAGCATGTAATATGCCAATCTTGTTCTGCTTAAACAACACTGCTGTGTAGCAGAGCAGTTTTTTGGGACTTAAAGCAAGGAATGGATCAGTACCAGCATGCTCAGCAGAGGCAAGCTTAAGAGGTAGAGCTAAGGGAAATACACATTAATACAATGTACTACATAATAATAATAAAAAGAAAAGAAATTTTTAATAGACTGGGGTATGAATTTAAAAATTCTAAAAATATGATAGATTAAGAGTTAGGGAACCTCTGACACCAAAATTGTCCTTCCCGGTTCTATAGTTTTATGTGAGACACATAAAGGTTATTTCAATATCACTCTGGAATATTGTTTTAACTTTCTACAGAAAAAGGAACAAACCCAGTATTAATTAGCATAAGGATTGGAAGACCTTTTTGGGTTTTTTAGGGAAAAGTATATGTACCTATGGGTAATATTAAACATCTTACCATTCCTTCATGTATGTTTTTAAAAATATCAGTGTTGTGATTCTCAAAGACAGCTACATACATGTTGTGATGGCAAACGTCCGAAAGTCTCCAACAGCCCATACCTTAGCTCCAGAAATAATTTCTAAATGCATATTTGCCATTTTTTATGTCAAAAGTGACATTTTAGATATCTGTGTGAGCAAAGGTCCCTGAAATAATTGAAATAAATTTATGAAAGTTGGTTTCGTCACCCAGACCAAGAATATATGTAACATATAATTGAATATTTTAAAAGTAGGTGTTGTAAACTAAACTAGGTGGGGATACTGTGGTCTTCTACTAGTTTCAGTTACGGTGTTAAGACTATTTTTACTATTGTTATTGCATATAATGAAAAACAAATGCCAACCAAGTTTGTTTAGTTTATCACTGTCTTTTATGAAGAAGATTAATTTGAGAACTTTCAAATGTGGTCAGGTTTCAGTTACCATAGTTTTGGTTTGTGTCCAGAATTAACATTTTTAATACCCCAGGAAGAAGTGGATGAATTCACTTTTGGCAATGTCCATTAAACAGTTATCGTGTGTCAGTTGCTTACTTAGCTAAGCAATACTCACCTTCATACCAGACTTCTAGAACCAAACCTATATTTTCTGGAATTAAGTCTGCTTTGGCACTGTAACTCTTGTTTCTTAGGAGATTATCTCATTAAGTGACAAATTTCACAAACAGTGGTATTAAAAAATCAGCAACAGGCTTCTTCACAACTTGTAAGGATACTGCTCATGTAAATCATTTGTGTTTCTGTGAGATGAAATGGATTATATATATTTCTATTGCCACTGATATCTGTCCTTGACAGCAGAACTCCAGACAATCGTCAAGTGGCAGACACATTAGCTCCATCACAGTCAGTGGAAGCACACTTAATCACATCACCAGAGAATCTGACCTGCAGCCCATAACAAGACTGTCCTTTTTAGGATAATAATATTTTATGCTTTCATCAATCACTCTTCTAGGTCTGTAGCTGCTTGTGGCAAATTAAAAGATGTCATATTATAACCCAAAAAGCTGTTTCACCATGTTGCTCCCAAATTACCTTTACTAAAAGCAGGCCTAGTTGAGGAAACCCTTCTTCCAGAAAGAGCAAGAACCTTTTTTTAATTATGCAATATTTATATTTGTTTTAAACGTTTTGATTATAAAGCAATTTCAAAACAATATTCATATTCTTGATTTTTAGGCTCCAAGTTGTTTTGATTTTTCTCTGCTTTGACTGTTTCCGTAGGACATATGTCTACAACTACGACAATAATAGATGGTAAGAACGGATCTGTTCCTTCCTCATCCATGAAAGTGGGCAAGAAATCAGTTACAGAAGACCTCGTGACAACGTTCAGCTCACCAGCAGCTTGGCTTCTTGTTGTTGCTCTGATTGTTACCTGGTCAGCAGTAGCTATTGTAATGTTTGACTTGGTGGATTACAAAGACTTTGCAGGTAAAACTCAACATATTCTGTTTGACACCTTGTATATTTAAAATTGAAAATTTATTAAGCAATGTATGTTACGTAATTATGCATGTGTCTTGTTTTTGGGATAGCATAGTGTCTCTGCTGAGTTTATCAAGAGAGACGATACTGTAAGAAATGTCAGAATGTGTTAGTTTACACTTCATACATCTTTATAATTTAAGTCTCTTCATTTTGCAGCCCATTCTCATCCTCAAAAGCATGCACATGGACAGTAATGTAATATGGATATGAGCATGTATAGTCAGATTTCCATTTTGCAACTTCTCTATAAATTTTTTTCAAGAAAAATAGTTAATTAATTTGTATTCTCTGAAATGTAAAGCCTTTAATAGTTGCCTTAAGTATTCTGACATTTTCAATGACTAGAAAAATGCAGATAATTTCTAAACATGCTAATGCTAAAACTTATCTTTAAAAACTATAAGCACAGAGGACCAGATTCCTAATATTAACTAGGTCACATCCTTGTTTTCAATAAGACAATAATTCTAGCCTAGTTTAAGACTTGGAAAGCTGACTGGACAAGACTGAATTTAAGGGTATATATTGATTAATGAGGGCAAAGATGAAAATGAAGTGGGTGGTATAAGGACTGTGATTCTAATTGAGTAACCGGGAAAAAGAGGACAGGGAATAGAATGGAATAGAATTTTTATGCCTTTTGTCTGGCAAATGATACATAATGAAAAACAAATTAACTCCCTATGTTTGCAAAGGGTGCATAATGTTCAGGAAGCCATTACAGCAGTAAAACTTACGTGAGACAAACAGCCTGTAACAACTGGAAAACATGCATGTGAAGCAGAAAACAAATGATTATGGTCCTTTTCTTTCTTAAAGTAGAGCTCCAGCTCTAAAGTCATGACATCTGTCACAATAATTAACTAGGATTTGAAATTTAGACTTCAGCCTTTTAATTCAAAACAAATTGCGTTGATGTTTTGGAGTAAATTTCCTGGACTGTATTAGTTTACTGATAAATTCATCGATTTTTTTTTGTCCTGCTATATATCAATATTGACTTCAAGATTTACTTAAAAAGCTTTTGAGGGACAGATAGATCTTGAAAGAAACCAACCAGTCCTAGATCAATGGATGTCACGGAGCTTGAAATGTGGAGAAAATATACCACAAAACTTTTTTGACTTTTTTTCTCTGCTGTCTTTATTTTAGAAGGACATCACTTGAGTTCTAGCAAAACATAAAGTTATTTTTTAGACATCTTCCCAATATAGACATCAGATTTTAATTTGGACACCACACAACTACAGTGTATATAGAAACCAAGAAAGAGAAACTGTCATATTCTGCTTTAGTTTTCCATATTAGCCGTTAATCAATCAATCAATTAGTCAAGTTCTTAATATGTTTCATATGAACAGTCAAAAAGGAGGGCATTACTGAGACTACACCCTTATACTAAGCAATTCCTGAACTGGCAGTCAGGTCACACATGTTCGATATATAAATCAGGGTAATTCAAATCCGGGTAATACTAAGTAATAAGAATTTATTCTGGTGACTGAAGGAAGCATCTAAGCAGATGTAATTCTGCTCATATTATATTGGCTAAATGACTTTAAATGTCACCATTGTTGACAGAAACTGACATTTTCAGACCAGGATTTAGAAATAAAATAATATAATATTTAATCTGCAGGATGAGTTTGTATTTCGTAGAGGTCTCTGAGAGATGATACTTTAGTACTTTGAGTTCATGACTTAATTTATTTTCCTTTCTAGTGACATTAATTAAGTGATTAATTAAGCCAGAGTTTAAATCAGGTCTTGATGGTCAAGAGTTAAGAGAAGAAACTGCTGTACTTCTTAAGCTGGGATTTATTAGGTTGTTTCCTGTATTTACATAAGTATAACAATAGCTACATAGCTCTTACCATAACCCTTGGGTTCACTTCTGGAGTTCCTACTAGTTTTTTCAAGTTAAACCCACCAACTTATAAAAAAAATTTCTGAAAATTTCTGAAGATTTCACATAGAATCAGCTGGCTGTCATTATTGACACTATAATGATTTTCAGTTTTGGACAGTTTGGCCCTTTGCCTCCAGTGGAAGTAGTGTCTTCTTTTCATATAGAAAGTAGAATTTGGAGGATATATTTAAGTAACTCTTTAAATCTAAAACCTAGTGATATTTTCTCTTGAATTTGACATTGTTCTTTGAAAAACCAGACCTGCATAAAAAGCACGAATAGTTATATTCAAGACTGTAAATATAGTTTTGGAAGCATGATTAAAATTAGTTTCCTAGTTTTCAAATGCAAATGAAAGATGCCAAAGAAATTATATTCAACTGCATACTTTTTTAATCCATAAAATGCAGAAAATGCAGTGTGTTTCTCCTCAAAAAACGCTTGCCTTTCATAAGTCAGTGCATTCAATTTCTTTCCCATTTCTCTACCTGAAGTTCCATGAAGTTCAAGTTTAGAAAGTATGCACAGCATATGAATGAGGCAAGCTGAGAGAGATGAAGTCAGCCTAGAGAAGAGGAGACGGAGGGATGGCCTAGGAGCAGTCTGCAGATTTTTTGAAGGGCAATTACAAATGCAACAGAGGTCTCTGATCCATGGGCTCCCACTGAGGACTTCCACTATGTTTCTGTGTCCTAGATTATGAGCTACCTAGAGTACGCACAGAGTCATGGAGGTCAGTAGAAACACAATGCATGGGCAGAGTAGGAAGTACTTTAAACTGGAGCATTATTTTCCTTCAATAATTAACAATTTTTACCTCATTATCTGAAAGACAAATAGCTCCAAAAGACATATAGTATATGTATTTTATTTCTTAGGTATTTTTTTAATTTATCAATATGAACTTCACACTGCTTTCTGTGATTAAAGTGCCAACCCATAGATTTTGCTTCTTGATTACTACGTTCTTTTAGAAGCAAACTATCAAGTTTGGGAAATTTGACAATTTATATAAGATGAAATTTGTCCTGCAAGTAACTATATGAAAAAATTGTGCTTAGCTTCATCCTAAAGTAGATGTGCTAGATTACTTTTGTGGGATGTCTTTTTATTCAGTATTTGAAAGTAGTTTTTAGAACTGAGGGATGCTGTGCACGGACAACACTGAAGGTTTAGGTAACTAAAGTTAGATTACATGAGTTCAAGCTTCACTCATAAAACAATTTACAACATATTTTAGTGTAATTTTACATGTCCAGAACATGATGACTGTAAATTCTACAGCACTTTGTATTATTCAGGAGGTACTGGTTATGATATAAAATATATAATAAGAGCAGAACTCTGTGTTACAGGTTGCATGTGTAAAGCTGTGCCTCCTTGGTGGTTATATGTCAGTTTTTTCAGAGGTTAGAACAGAGATCAAACCTTCAAGTCAGCCTTGGCTTTGGCAGTGAATTTTGAGGAAAGCATGAGACAAAAATTAGATCAGTGCTGAAAGTTTCGCCCTAGTTCTACCTACCAGAAGGAGGAAATTAAATTTTTGCAGTGTTGTGCTTTAGTGTATTATGCTCATTCCTTTGAGGAAAGAAATGAAAACTTGCATTCCTATCGTGCTGTATTGTACAACTATAAACATGACTGAAATATTTGTAATGTGGTATGAAGGTGACATGCAATACAAAAGCCTGAGATAAGAAACTACAAATCTTATGCAGTACACAGTGTGCATGAATATGCAATTAATAGCATACTACATTGAATGATCTCATATATTTTCAATATTTTCAGATATGCAGAAAACAAATTCATTTTGGTTTGATGTACGCACTGTAACAGTTTATTACTACCATCTTTTGTATTAGAAAATACACCTTGTTAATTGGCTTCATAATTCATGAATGTATTTCATACATTTCTTGTATGTATAACTGGATTAGATATTTTAATTGGTAAATGTAACTAAGTACTTTAAGATTATTTTAGTCCCAAAGATTAATTACCCAGGAATTCACACTTGGTAATGGGTTAACAAAGTGTTCAAAATTCTCTGCAATCTCTGTGACCAATTACAACTAATTAAGACCATCCTAATTTCAGATTCAGAGTGTTCAATATTCAGAGTAAATTGATAGCGATTTTACCAGTCTCCTAAAGGCCAGATTACATCAAACCTAATGAAACCTCACCAAATCTATGAAACCCGAAATTACCCACAAAACAATCTAAGTGAAAATATAGAAAACACACAGTCACACACTCTTAGCAGGATGAGCTTACCATATCGTCACGATTGCTTTCATAAATGAAAAAAAGAACAGGCTTTTTGTTGTGGATAATTTGTTTTGCTCAGCCATCAAGAGGCTTTTTAGACACCTGAAGCAAAGCAGATCTCTGTGGAGGTAATGACTGCCAATGACAGGAATGGGGAGCTAAGGAGATGGAGCCATGAAGCTCCTATCCACTCAGATGCTTTCTTTCATTTTTTACTTTAATTATTATTTTTTTTCTTTTTGAGGTAATGGCAAAACCTCTGGCCAAATTGTTGCGGGTTGTCCCATAGTAGCTTCTGAATAACACAGCCTGAAGGCACCATTTCTCTGCCTGAACTCATGGTCATTTCTGTTACTGCCTTGTAGTCACAGAAGGTTTTGGCTGGCCCTGGGTAGTATACATAGAAGATCCACAAGGATCACAAAGTCCAACTCTTAGCCTGGAATTTATCGAAACAGTGCTACAGTGTTCTGAAATACAATTCTTACTGTATTTACAAGTGTCAATCCAACGCATGATTAAATATCTTATCTATTTCAAAGTTCTTAATGAAATTCTTAATTGAATTATACGAGACTTCAACTAATGTACCCAAAACTTACAAAATATTTTTTATCTCCTTCATAACGATAAAAACAATTAGAGGGATTTAAGCCAAATTCCAGTTTAAAGAAGGTCTGCCCAGATGACATCTGGTTTGCCATGTTTCACTCTGCAGCAGATCTCATAGCTGAGTTATAAACCCCTAGAAAATGAGCTCACACTGGAAAGAATGACAGTCTATGAAGTATTGCACTGCTGCAAATGCTGCATTCATCCCAAAAGGTCTACCATATATAAGATGATAAATTGTGATAGATCAAACTTCATGAGGTCATGAAGTTGAAAATACGAAATTTTAGAAACTGTCTCCATGAATAGGGAAGGATTGAAGAGGAGAATTCATGCTTGAATATGCTTCATGGGATAAAAAACACAAACCAAATTTCCAGTGCATAATGGTATCTGTGAAATTTTTATTTTTGAACAAACAAACAAACCAAACTAGTAATTCATTTCAGTAACAATTCCAGTGATGCAACTCTTTGATTATTTGCTGTTGAAGAAATTGAAGTAACTCAACTAGAATCAACTGTATGTGATTTATTCTTTTCGGTAATAGAATTTGTTTGTAACTTGTGAAAATACCTGAATCTTATTAAACCATATTTTCACATTGCTCTGATTCATACTGTATTATCTTACACCTACCTCAGATTGGTGTTTTTTTAAAATGAACTCCAGTTTCTGCTTCATAACAGCAGCCCCACAGAGATTAAAAAACTCCTCATTTGATTCCTCAAGTACTTCCTTTAACCAAGAGACAGCTGAGAATGTTCATTATTGCTAATGGTGTTTTTTCCTTTTTTTTTTTTTTTATTGGCCTTTCTGGGGTTCATCCTGTTGCCATCAGCTATAGACACCTATTCACAACATTGCGAGGATCCCTGTTTACCACCTGGTAAAGACCTTCTGCCTGCAGTGTTCTGAATACGTGTGTGCAACGATAACAAAGCATGGGCACAAGCAGAGTGCCAGGACGTGGCAGCATTGCTTCTCAGCTAACCCCAACTCTGGATGGCTGGGGCTGCCAAGTTCATTGCAACAGCCGATCCTGATTTTCACCATTGTGCTTGAAGTAGACCTGACTCCTAAGAGATTACTCCAGTCAGGAGATTCACAGAAAATGGTGTCAAGCTGAGATACTAATTTTACACTTTAATGTCCATTAAAAATGCCATGGTACAATTATTTAACATCTTTTTAACCTGAAGTTAAGATCCATATTCTTAGTCAGAGAATTGAACTCATAGAATGAGGAAAAAATAAAGCTCTAAATTATTTTAGATAAAATGTCTGTCTATTTCAGAAAACACCACCTAACGATGGTCTTACCCATCAAATTAAAACCTTCTAGCTGAGACCAAATCAAACCATATAAATTACATGTAAAGCCCATCTTAAACATACACTCCTGTCTACGCATACCACTATATCAAAAGTACCTGAAATTCCCTGATACTTTATGACAGTTTGTGAATTTCTTTCTAAATTTTGGTAAGTAGGCTCTAGTTATAACTGCTTCTCTGTCCGCTTTCAGGTGAGGAAACTTAACCTCATCACTTTCAGGCGATGAACTTAACCTCATACCATTATCTCAGGCTGATAGATTAGAAAGGATAGGATAGGATTAGAAAGATAGATAGGATTAAAAAGAGACAGAGAAGATTTAGACTACAGGCTGTAGTTTTCATATTTACAGCATAAGTACTTATAAAATGGAAAATACTGGTAAATGCTGAGTCTGCATTTTATTTGGCATTGGTTTTATATGCAATAATTCAATACACTTATAAGTATAACAATTAAATCATTATTTTTATACTTATATTTTAATGACACCCATCTAAGTTTTTTTCTGGTGCTTAAGCTTCATGCTATAAGCTTGACAAAAATGTTAGTCTACGAAACAGAAAGATAAGACTTAAGGACAGCTATGTTGATAAACTCGAATATTAATAATGGAAGATTTTCAGTTTGCATTGAGTTTAGTATCTTAGTTCACAGTGTAGAAATAAAGTACTATTACTACTAAACTTAAAAGTATATAAACTTTCGCATTAAAATATAGGTCTCTACATTTAAAAGAAAGTATTTTGCTAAAAATAGGATATATTTTATCACAGACTGGTGTTAGGCTTTTGTATTTTATCAAACATGGCACAAATTCGGTCTTCATCAGCTGTACCTTGTCAGTATCAATGAAGTAGTTTATATCTCATAGATCAATCTTTGCACCAGATAATTACCATGATTTGTAATTTAATTGCATTCAATTCACTGAAGTCAAAATATGTAATTGATGAAAATCTAACAATTATTAACTAATTTGCTGCAATTCATTTAAAAAAAAAAGCCACTTTAACATAGGTTGAAATCTGAATTTGTATTTAACCATTTGACAAGCAAAGAAGATTGATAGGAGACTATATTTATGGTAGAGTTATTAAGACTGGAATAATGATTGAAGTAATTTGCACAGATAAATCAATTAGTCACTTATTGTAGTGAGCTTCATAGGAATAGATGACACAGACCATGAAACAAGACCAAATTTGCTTGAGGTGCTACAGCAAATCATACCATGTGATTACTCCGCTTTTGTTTCCAAAAGTCACTGTCAGAGGACCCATTATCAGTTCTGATGAAACAAAGCATTCTTCTGTTCAAGCATACCACAATTTTACTGAAGTTACTTTCAAACTTTATGAAAATTATCTCCTATCCCAAGCATTTTTTCAGAACTCTTGTTCTCATGTTTTTAATAAAATTACTGTTTCTGTATCAATAATGCTGGAGAGCTACAAAGAATTGTAGCAGTTGATGTGCCAGCTTCAAAGTACACAGGGCGTTTTTAAAAGTATTAAATACCTGCAACATGTCTGAAATTATTTCTTAAAGAATTATTTTAAAGAAATTTGCATATGTTTAGTAAAGAAAATCCAAACAATCTTCCAAATTGTTATGCAGATATCTACAGTAGGTAAAAAGCTTTCTCCGACCAAATACAACTGAGTTTTCCTACAATAAGGTTTTGCTGAAAAGTAGCATGCGAAATCCTTCAATTTGATTGAGATTCTTTCTCTGCCAGCTTTAACTCTTACAAATTTCAGCATTTTCCAGAAAGTTCTGGACTTAGAATTTTGAGTTCCCATTGAAAACAAAAAGGCAAAACTGTAAATTATTCTCATATCCGTGAACATGCTAGCACAAGTACAGATGAACTTTTACTGATCCACAAAACGTCTCTTATGCTGTACCAAGTAATAAAAAAAATGACAAAACAAAAAGTTCTAGCCAAGCATTTTTATTGGCACCAGTGTTGCAGAATGTAAGTAATTTATCAAGGTAAATAGTTGTACTGACCTGGAATTAATTATGAATGTAGAGTTACAGATCTAAGTGCTTAACCTAAGTGTACAGTGACAAGTAGGATTTAAATATGAAATAGCATCACTAATAAGATCCATGACACATACCTCAGTCATATGAAAATAAGGTGTCATATCCATGCTAATTTTCAGGCTTGCTTTCCTTTCTAGTCAATGGAAAGGAATGGACATCTTTTGAAATTAATTCATATAACCCTAAAAAAGATTTCAGAGGAAAGCAAGACACTTGCCTTCAGAAGTTCACAATATGTTTGCTTGCATTGGTTTTTGAAGGAGTCTAGAAACCACCAGGGATTCAATACCATTTCAGGTACATATGCCTAGGTAGGATAATCTAAACTTAAAGCTCTGATGAAAGGAAATTACATACTGTCAACAAAATTCTTTAATATTAATTGTGTGTTTCATGCCTAAGCTTAACCTCACAAATATCCGTTTACTTCCTTTCCCCTCCTTGCTCCTTCAACAGGCATTTAGTAATTTTTTACTACATTATCTAAGGGAAACGATTGGCTCAGTCACTATTTAAAAGTCCAGCGAAAGATAGAACTTCACAGCCTGTATCTATCTCAGAAATACTCTATATCCATAAAGCTCTTTACAGTTTAAATTCAAGATCCTGCCCCTTCTACTCCCAGCACAATATTTTATAGATGATATGTCATATATTAATTATAGTTTATAGCTACAGATTAGTTACAAATTATATATTACACACTATGTAACATATGTGAGCAAAAAAAAAATGACCTTACTTTTAAAATAATTAGTGTTCTAAGGTTTACTAAGAAATGAAAAGTTAGACAGCAGGCAGCTAATGCAATCTGAATACATCAAATACAAAACCACTGTATAAAACCTCATCATACTGTTCTATTGTTGTACATCTGTAAATTAAAAAAAAAAAATTAAATTACATGAAAATATCAAGCTCAAACTTTGTTATGAAAATCTGCATTCTTTCAGCTTCGCTCCTGAAGCAAGAATATGCAAATCTTCTGGAAATGGTTGTCTTTCTTCACGTGTTTGAGATAAACGAAATCTTTCTCTGTACTTGTTACCACTAGAACTGTTTAATTTTTTTTCTAGTGTCTTTTGTTCTGCTAGGAACCTAGTAGAACCTGTTGTCAAAGTTGTGGGGAGAGCTAATAGCATGGATTTAACCAGTTGTAATTTTCACTTCAGCATTAACTGCTATTGTGTTCCTCAGAATTTTAGGACACAACATTACTGTTAGCACTACAATTAAAAAATGTTGGAAATAGAACAAATTAAACCGAAGATCTGTGCAGGAGATAATTTCCCAAGCCTGTGCCACTTGTATCAGCCCTCAAGTGAGATGGCAATATCTGTTTGAATACAAAATTTTATTTTGCAAATACCAATAAAGTGTCATCTATACAGTTCCAAACTGATTTTTCTAAACTTTTTATGTTAAACAGGATTTACAACTTGGGCCTATTAGTGTGGGTATGACTAGAAAACTTTGCCTCCAGAGCCTTATAATTTCTAATACCTTTTCTTAGTGGGGTATGAAGATGTTATGAATTAAAGACCAGGATATGATGTTGAAGACTGATCCATCAGCAAAGATGGCTTGCCTTGGGGTGGTTGGAACAATTTCCTCTGCTCTTGTTCTTGCTCTTCTCTGAGCATTTTGCTTGTCTGCCCAGGGGGGACAGCTCTGCTACCTGTGAAGAAGTTCTTGAACTGTGGCTTGATAGACCAGTATATTCAAATAAATTGATACCAGTTGATGTTTAGTTTTCAGCTGTACTCCCTGCAGCTGTAAAAGCCTGTGGCTGTAAAAGCAACTGCACGCTCCCTAAGCAACCAGGCAAAAGGAGGGTGGATATTCACAGTGGAAATCAAGGCAGCTGTCCAAAGTTAAACCATCACTGCTTGTGAATCAAAACCTCAGTTATGCTAAGACACTTCTGGCCATGTCCATTCTATTAGTCCATTTCTACTCCTCAGCACCTCTAGATTAGAATGAAGTGAGGTTTGGATCACAGATTTACTTTTTAATAGCCTAAATATAGTTATTCATTCTCCTGGTTAATGCTTCAGAAGAGTATTTGAGGCAAATCAGTCAAAAAAATTAAATCTCCACATCTTAATGCATGAATACAATTAAAATAAACAAAGTAAATAAATCAGGACTCAGCAATTTCCTTAGCCAGAACTTGTGTAAGGGAATGGGTTCAGGGGGAGATGACATGAGGAGCAGGAAATTGATGGCACTGAATCCGAAACAGGCATCAAGAAGTAGGGGACCTAAGTCAAAGAAAAGGAAAAAAACCCACAGCTGCAAGGAAGAGCTTACCTAAAACAATGAACGTTAGGTAGAACCAAATCTACTTTTATACTCTGTCCAGTCAAGCCTCAGAAGGAGAGCCAGAACCTGGAGCACAACATCAGACTAAATCATACAGAGTCCCTAATCAGTCTGCAAATAGCAAGTGCAATAGGATACAGTTTATACCTGTGTTGCACAGGAAGGAGAGCTGTCCTCAAATCCTCTAATAATAAAAATTAACATTCACAATCCTTGTTTCTCTTAAGAGGGGTAGTCTCATTAGTCTAGTATAAAATAAAGATGAACTTTTATCACTGAAGGAGTTGTTTGTTGATTTTTTTTGAAACCACTTTTGTTTTAAACTCTGCACTCAGGAAGATCTGTTAACAAACTCAGCACAGAACCACTGAGAATCATTCATGAGACACTGGAAGAATCCACCGATTGGATTTATGGCTTTTTTTCTTTACTATCTGACATCGTATGGAGTGATGATGATGACGAGAGTGATGAAGGTATTTGTAATGTAGACTTCTGTAACTGCTCTAACTGCTGTTTTACATGCATCATGTTGGCTTACTCAGCTTTTAACCTCACAGACAAGGTCAAGCAAAATGAGAAGTAACATTGTTGCTCATAAAGCACCTACTGGCTGTTCCAATCGGTAAATTGGTCTCTTTGTTAGCTTTCATCTCATGTTTAATGTAGCATTATAGAAAAGCTGTCGGAATTAAATATTGCCATTAGTACATCTTAAAGTAAAGAGCATTAATTTATATAAGACTTCAAAGCCACAGCCAAAATATGCATGAGGATACTGCTTCAGAGAATGGCGCTATTTTCTTTTAATCAGAAAGAATCTAAAGAACCCTGGTAAATTTATAATATAGATCAAGAAACTTACATCTTCTTTTATTTGCCATATTGATGACAGAACGATATATTGAAACAAAAAAAAGAAAAAAAAAAAGGCACTTCATCTGAAGTCATGGGATTTTGGATGGCATATTGTAAATAATTTAGTTTACTAGAAATTATGGTTCTGCCACGATGGTAGAACATCTGACATCATCTGATAAATGAAAATAAGTTTCTAACATTGTGAGTTTGGACATAATTATTCTTCTGTTAATGAAAACAGAATAATTAAAAAAATAAAAACAAAAAAAACCACCAAACACCCAACCCTTAAAAAATCCCCAAAAACCCACAGCTGGTTCTCTAGGTCAGAGAGTAATGGATCATCGCATCACATCATATTGGTTATTTTGACAAACAATGAGTGTAGGAGTGACATCTTCATTTCACAGTAGTTCTTTTTATGTTGTGTTTGGCTATACCAGAATATAATTAAAAAGCAACGTGTACTGAAATTGAATTCTCTCTGCTTGTTCATTAACTTGAGATGTCATCAAATTTCTACCTTTTAAATATGTTCATGAGCTTTTTACATTGGCATCATATATGAGCACTAATAGGCTGCTGCATGTGAGTCTGTGAACTGGGCGTCCTATTCTGAGACATGATTTACAACTAGCAGAAAATCAGTATCTCGTATGGCTGAGAAAGAGAAAAGATGAAATATGGAGAATTTGGTAAAATTTGATCAGAGTTCATTTGTATAGTTTAACAGCTCCCAAAGAACGTGCAAGTTTTCAAATATTTGAGTGTGTAGGTATTAATGGTAGTATGAAAGGTCATAAAATACCTGACATAGAAAAATACAAGATCTGAATGCTCACTAGGTGTTTGGAAACCACAATCCTAGCAGCTTTTGGCCCAGATGGAACTTCATCAGTATCAGTCAGCAGTAAGAAAAGGCAGTAAGGCATCTTATATAATAAATATATTAGCATTTTAGAAGAAAAACTAAGTGCATGTGAGCTCTGTACTGCAGTCAATGCAGCTGAGGCTGCACACTAGCCACAGTCATTCAGGCTCAGTCCTACATGGAGATGGAATAACATACTGCAGCAATCAAGTGTTCACAGTTCCACTGAAATTATTTTCTTGCCTTGGATTTCACTGGAAGCATTGTTAAATTTACAATCTTCCTAAATCACATAAACATTGTGTCATTTGGAACTAAAATCAAACCACTGGGCCTTTCCTTAAAACATGGAAACATGCATAAAATAAAGCAAATTGTAAACTGTAGTAACAAGTTAATATTCAGAAGCACAAACACAGATTTGGATCTTTCCTTAGTTACTACTGCACCTTGAATTTATCTACCTAAAACTCTATTCTTCATGAAAAATTCAAAATCTCAAAATAGATGCTTATCCTTTAGCATATAAAAAGAGAAACTATTTTTTGAAATTAAAATGAGAAAATGTGAGGAAAAATGTGGGGTTTTTTTTAAATATCTTTTCTCTGACATTTGTTTTTTCTCTTGGTTTAGGTGAAGTGGAACCTCCCATGAAAAAAGGTTGGTCAGTTTTTTTACTATAGAGGGAAAATACTTTGTAACCATTTTAATAATTAACTAGTGTATCTGTGATATAAAGAAACTCAAGTGTGCTGTTTGCTGCTCTGTGAGAATTCTTGAGTATTCCATTATACCTAGAAATTTTAAAAAATTATCATAAAAATAGAATTATAGAAATATTATCTATATCCTTGTCCTTCATGTGGGACTCCTGTTAATGTCAATGAGTTATATGTATGTCTAGATAGAAATAAAAATCAGCAATAATAATATGGAATATTATGTAAAGAATATTTAGTGAAAAATATCGATGTGCCGTAAAAGCGTTTTATCTTGTGCCAACACAGGACCCTAAAATAAGCATTGATTCTGAGTCTTCAGAAAAAGTACTTAGTTATCATTGAATTTTTAAAGCAGACAAGTGAATTAAGTAGGATTTATAATACAAATCTTTATAGATATTGAAATTGTTACGCTGAAACATAAAACATAAGTTTAACTTCTATTACATCAAAATGAAAAAGTATTAGAAGGCTTGAGTTATTGATGATAGGATGTAAAGCTTTTCAAAACTAGGGTGTGTTTTTTCTCCATATGGAGCAAAGCTTGAGAATACTAAGATGTGAAATCAGCCCTATGTGATTTGAATTTGATATTCATCAATTTCTCAGGAGGTAAATGCCTGTATTGAAGAATCTATCACCCTAGTTACTGCTGAGATCACAATCCAGTTGTCTCTGAAGTTAATTGGAACTGGATCGGGCTTCTATTTAATGACACATTTTGTCAATCTCAATAAGGCATCCAAAGAATTAATAGGCTTGAAGACCAGGATGAATCATCTTTCTATGGACGATCCTTCACTTTAGGAAAACTTAGACAGTGCAGGAAAACATTCCATCCATTTACTCCATCGGTAAGAATTGTAAAATGTTCATCACCACCCTGTCTCTTCTCCCAAAGAGAGAAATTGTTAATTTTATAGGGAGTGCACAGAGTCTGAAGCTCCAGAGCTTTGTTTGCAGGGATGCTGGGTACATGGGCAGAAGGGGTTTTCTCACCATGGGCCAATGTAGCTGGCCAGGCTGGAAGTACCAGATTCTTCATGTCTGGGAAGGCATAACCTATAAAAGCATTACGGACAACACCATGTTCAGCACTGCAATCCCCGCTTCTTTGGAAAACAGTGACACACTCAGGCCTTACCTTTTGCTCTGGACACAAGTCTGTAGAAACAGAATTCAGAGAAGCCATCCAAATAAGGTGAAATCTGCTTAAATTAGTCAGTTGGAAGTGATGAGATGATTGTTTGGACCTAAAAGTCTTCCATTTAAGGATCTGAGTATCTAATTGCTGATTTGGAATATTTTCCTTGCTATTCAAAGCTCACAACCTGGCTCTGGAGATAAATCCTGAGAGGGACTTCTATCTTTGGTGTGAAGGAGCTGGTGATTCCTCAAGATCTGGTATCTTACAGGTTAACTCAGATGCACAGATGGGAAAAAGACCCAAATTCAAACATTTCATTTCCTTGAGAAGTAAAAAAAAAATTGAGTGGGCTTTTCTATTTCCTGGATACATGCTCAAGATTATTCCTCTGTCTTTTAGAGGAAAAGGCTTCCCATCTTTGTCTCACTGCTAAAAGCTGTTCCTTGACTTGGACTGCTGAAGATAGTACCCCTCTCTGAGTATAGCTATAAGCTTTCACATAGCAACATCCTCAAATAACTTACCAACTCCAGGTAACTGGAGGTCTCCATTTCACTCTGGCAGCTGGGATCTGGCCTCATTTGTACTTAATTTTGTCACCTCTTTTACTGAGCTACAGAAATACAATATATGTGGCCTGCAGCCACCAATCCCTTGGAAATGCCAGTGCAGAGTACTGCATGTGTCTGTTCAGTGACAGGCAACTCTGAGCCCCTCAGAGCTGTTCCTGTCTCTCTGCAGACCTATCTTAAAATTGTATAAACATTAAAAAGCTGAATTGCCAGCATCTAAGACTAAACAGAAGTTTTCTGAGAGCTCTGTGATACAGTCTAGTCAACAGCTTTTCTGCTTAGGCACAGTGAAATTTATTTCCAGAGCTAAAGCTCATGAGTGCAGAAGGCAAAGCCCTGGGAGGTGAGCCAAGGGCTCAGGTGAGCTCCTGCAGATAACACTCTCACAAACATCACAATCTGCTTCCCCAACCCAAGGCGCAGATCTCTTTGAGCAGTTTTTCTTAACTAATGTATGCTGTTGTGTCTATGGTCTAGAAATAAGACCTCCAGAAGAAAAGCTTTCTAAAACAAAACAGAACATTGCATTGGTCATTTTTCCCACATGATGACTGCTGTTAGGACTTGACTCAAAGGAGGACCACTACACAAATAAACCAGGAGAATTCTTGGGTATCAAAATGCTAGCTAGATCCATGAAATCAAAACCACGTATCTTGTTTATAGTGTGTTCTCTAGTGTATGTAAAGGAACATTTCTGCATTGAAGTCCCTTCTGAGCAGCAATTTTATCCATAGCTTTGTGAATTATCTTTCTTTAGGTGACTCTTATGCTTATGGCATTTGAACACTCTAAAAAAGAAAAAAAAGATGCAATGAGATTGTGCAATACACTACTGCTGTTTCTAGAAGACAATCAGATTGATATTTTTCACATTTTTACAGAAAATCTCTCTCAAATTTCATCTGGAAATCTGCATTATGGTTGCTATGCCTGCTTTTTGAGTATTTGTGTAGGATTTAAGCCACAGTTGTGGTTTCCATAAACAGGATGAGAATTTGTTTAAAAATTGCCATACTTATTTTTAGTGTATGAACAAGCCTTCACACTTTTGCTTTGTTGACTAACAGCTTTTGTGAATGCTAAAACATTTACATAAAATTTACTTTATAGTGGAATATAGCAACTGGAAAAAATAAGAAGATTGCTGGCATCACAGTGCAATTAAATATTGGAAAAAAATTCAAGGGGAGTGGCAAGGACATTGACTAGTCATGAAAGAAGAAAAGCCTAATGAAAATTATCATCTGAAAGAAAGCAAAGATCACTTTCCTGGAGATGTAAATTAAAAACAAAGATAATAGAAGTACAAGTAATGACAATGGGCTTCCACAGGCAATGGGACTAATATCAGTTTCACAATCCTTTAGAAAGGATGAAAATATCTCTCAAGCACCTTTTTTATTGCAATTATTTTTGCCAGTTCAAGTCTTATCACTAATATTTATCTTTAATAATTGGAAAAGAATGAACATTTAATATTGTCTGGGAAAGCAGTGTTCTTCAGTGGACATTGTGAAAGACTATTCTGTAGTCTTTAACAATGCATATTCTCAATATATTAAAGCTGTAGGGTATTTTCACGAAAGACATAGAGAATGTTAATTCTTTCTTGCAGACTTAATATGTTTTTGGCTTAATTTCCTTCTACCACAGTTATGACTGATAATGTCAAATTTTTTCAGGGTTAATTTCACCTCTAGAGACACATTCAATTACCTGACAACTGTACGTTTTGTCATATTTTGGTTCTTTTACTAGAAATTATTGCTATTAAAAAAAGGGAGAAATTTTTTTTTCTTTTTTTCTTTTTTTTGACACTGCTGCCATCAGTTGTGAGCTTTGAAAAGAGCTGAGAAACCTAGTGCACAAAACTGAAAATAAAGATCTGTAAATAATAAGCAAGTGCAGACACTTCAGCATTGACAATCATGACTAAAAATGTTATTATTAAACTGTTAATAATTTTCGCTTCAATAAATACAATTCATTTAAAAAACAGAGTAAGAAATAAAGCACCATCATGACAATGTTATCCATCTCTGTATTATCAAAAGTTTTTTAATTAGCATAATATTATTCTTACTGACAATCAAAAGAAACTTGAGGTAGAGATGGATCTCTAATTTTCTGTGAGTTAGACTATGTATGAGATAGAAAAATGCTTTAACAGAAATTTCTGTTAAAGTTTGCAATAAATTTTGGAAAATAAAAATAATTTTTTTTGGCAAAGCACCTTATCCTTCTGTTTTCATTCCAAATGAGAATATCCTTGCCGGAGTAATAATCTGGCTATTAATATGCTGAAGACATACGTGTCAGGCTCTTAAAATGTGGCAGCTTCTAAAGGTATAGTCAGTCACACTGAGTTATCCTCAGCAACTCTTCCAAGGTGCAATTCCCCCAGACCTGACTCCAAACACCCACCCCTATTAACCCCTTCTGCATCCCAAGGTTAGGACAGTCAGAATTTATTCAGCACAATGTATTTGCTTGTTCAGACCTGGGCACTGACCTCTGCTAACAACAACAAAGTGCTCCCAAAAGGAAAGGTTCTCAAACCAGACAATTTCCTAGATTTCCTTTTAAGAATGATCAAGCAAACACCTACAACTTGTTGTAGTGGAAGGGGAGGGGCAGGAACAACCTGCTTAGAGACGACTGGTAGGGAATTTGCTAGTTTGGATTTGAAGGTACTTTTGATATAATAGCCTGCATAAGTCTAAAAAAAGAACTGGTTTTGGTATCCAGTCAGGGTAGGGGAAAACATAATGACAAATATTTAAGTATTAGTCCTGCAATTTAAAATGTGTGTTAGATTGCTTTTATCTGTTTACGTACCTAAGAACGTAAGATCAGACCAAAAGTTCAGTTTACTCAGTGGATAGGGCAGAAGTCTTTATTGCTGCCCAAGAGTGACCAGTGCAAATGCCTCAGAACTGTTAAAAATATAGCCCAAAAGATTTCTCCATCCTCCAAGCATTTCCCCAGTAAGGGGACAGCTTTTGCATCTCTGTAATCCACCTACCACTTCCTGTGAACCCAAGGCTACAGACAGTTTGGAAATGTACTAGAAAAAATGAATTCAGAATACCATAGATGCAACCTGAAAACTATGTTCAGATACGCATATTTTAAAAAATAATTATGCAGTTTCATTCATCCCTAAAGTATATACCTATTTGTACTGATAATGCCTTCTGAACTGAGTTTCTTTTATGTTGCAGCATGGTAATGTTCACTTTTCTGTATATGAGTTGCTGTTATAGATCTCTCTAAAAGGCTTTCACTGTCTCCCTAGGCTACATTTTGCCACAAAGCATTTTGCATATCTTTGTGTAAAGTAGACCCTGTTTTAAAAGATGGCAATCATTGATTGGTTCAATCCTCAGATGTTAAACTGCTGTATGTTTTGCATTTTTTATTTTTGTGGCATCCATTTCTGTTACTAATGTTCTTTTAACAATCTCATCTTGTTTTACTTAGGCTGATCAATACAGTGATAACATATCCACCGCAAAATAGGATTTTATAATGGAAAGAAAATATTTTCCATATTATCCAGATGAAAAAAATCCTATATACCACCAGGGAATAGGGATATTTAATTATACTTCTTTTGCCTATTGCAGAATTGGGATTGGCTTTCAATTTGAGTTGAAACATTTTAATATAAACTTACCAACTATATTTTACAAGATACAGAACTTTGAGCCATAAGGCTAGTAGGAACCCCCAACAGAAGTATAGGAGAAGAGAGGTTTGCAGATGGTTAATTTATTCTCTTAAATCAGGGAAAACCTTAAGTGAAGCCATCCATGCTTCTTTCATGAAAATCTTCATTTGTGTCCTAGCTGTGGAACATTCGGGAGGTTCTCACTCCGAAAGAAGAGGGGGGCATTAGGCAGATGCACCACTGGATGGAGCATGCTGTGCTTGAGACAGAGTAAATTCCTGGCCTGGAAAATGAAAAATTTTCCCACAACTCAGTTAAACCCACAGCATCAAAACTGTGGATCCTGCACATTTTTCTGAGTGAACTCAGATCCACTCACAGCTACTGCTGTTCCAAGGAGATGATATAGCAAGTGCAGCCCGTGCTCATGACCCACAGAAACGTCTCTCTTCTGCACACCAAACCCCTGAAATAAAATCAGTTGGATCTAGAAGTGATTGAATTTACAGGAATGCATATTTTCACACTGGTTTGGTAAGGTAGAATCTGCACAGTTGATGTTTTTGAAAGCTGAGTAGAGTAACTGTGATTAGTCTTGTGATTTCTTTTTATTAAGGGGTCTACAAGTCTTGCCTGGATTTTTTCTATATAAAAGTACACTCTATTAAAGGCAGACTGATAAAATTGATTATGAAATTTTTAAAATGAAATTATTTAAATGTAATTTAAAATTGGTCCAATAACAACTTCGTAGACTAGAAGCCACAAAGAGAAGCTTGCCAAGAAAATTTCATGTTCCACTGAAGGAAAATAAAACCTGGTTTTGATCACATGGCTCTATCTCTGATGCATTTGGGTTAAAGGGTTTCTGCGTTTTGTTTTGGTTTTTGCTTTTAATTAAAGTGCAATTAGCATTCATTTTACATTTCAGAACCAAGGTACCAGACTGCAGTCTGGGAATGGAAAATATAGTCTTAACATATTTTCATACTAGGAATAAAAATTAATTGCATGTGAAAAATGTTTAAGATTGAAGGTCTTTTAATACCTTCCACTTTTAATTCTTTCAAAAGCCCAGTCACTGAAATTCCACCGTATAAAATAGTCTGTGTATGGTCTTCTTGAAGGATGCCGGTGCTACTTACCAGATAATTAGTCAAAGATAACTGCAAGTACCTCCCTTCCCATTAAAACCTTCCTGATAAGATATTACTTTTCTGCTTCAAATAGGAACCTTACCAGAGGGAAATTAAAATTAAATAAATTAAAAAAAATATTTAGGGTTTAGAAAGAAAAGGAAAATGGTTATACATCATGTCAAGTTCTATTTGCCTTGGTAAACTGAGGATTTCTAGCTGGAATTAGCCACAACCATTCCATTTACTTTCTTTTCCCTCTTACCTCAGCTTTACTGGAAAAATATTTTTCCCCCTATTTTCTTAGAAGAAGATGTTGTATTGAAATAATTTGTGAGATTATATTTTTAAGAAGCCCTGGTTGATACATGAAAATGCCCAAATATATACTAACAAACTGAAAGGTCAACGACACCAATCTGTGATTTGTCAACAAAATGTTTTCAATAAGTACATAGTAATATAATGATACACTTTTAGTCACCATTAATTTCTTAAGCCGTTTTATTCTGTAGCAGAAAGAATGCTGTTTCAAACACAGCAATATAGAAAAATATGTATATGTTTAATTGTCTTTAACATAATGAGAAAAAGAGGACTGGAAAAGGTTCAGTTTAGAAAATTGGAGATAAGACAGAGTGGCTTATAATAAAATATTTAGTCAGGCTAGGATGTTTTGCTTTTATGAAAATAACAAGCACCCTGTCTGCAAATGTCTTCCTCACAGTGCATCTCCCTTGCTGTAGTCTTGTAAAAATAAAAATAAGATAAAACATCACCCTGGAATCAAAGCCCTCCTCAGCATGAGGATGAAGATGTCAGCAGGTCATCTAGAGTGAATTTCTTTTATAGACCAGTGAAACTTCAGTACTTTGGAAACAATTGAATATCTGTTGATCTGGGATCCAATTTATTTATTTTTGTCTTTTATCTTATAGAGAGGGCTTAATATGTATCTGGAAGGCAATGCTAAATCCCTGCATTCTTGGGGGAACATAAAGCCTACTTGTTTGCTGTATGTTATTTAAGATAGGTAAATTGTCCAGAAATATTTGAGGGTCGTGTTCTCTGTATCTCTGATGTCAAACAAAGCACAAAGTGTAGGGAATAAAGGTAACTAAGGTGAAGTAACTTAGCTTTGCTGAATAGCTTTAGGACCAATCAATGTCACTTCACAGCAATGTTCACAGTTTAGAAGAACATGTTGGTTTGGGCAAATATTCACTAAAGCAGAGGGTTTGGACGAAAAAGAATGAGAACTGATGCTCTGTCAGCCCTGTCAACAGCAGTGTCATGCAGCAAATGAAAAAGACACTGTATAATTCTGCAAAATATGAAAGAAAGAAAGAAAAAAAAAAGAAGAAAAATCCCCACCTTTATTCTCACTCTAATTTCTATTTGTGATTTCCAAAGAGATGGATAAACAATTTTGAAATGATACTCAAGAGACACTGTGGCCTCATGGTACCTCATGCCATCAAGTGCATGAGCACACCAACCATTCAGCATTTTCATCAATAAGAGCAATTTGTCCCCTGTTGCATTTTCAAGAAAGATCTTACAACACATAACTTCAGGAAGAGTTGTCATATACCCCAGCCTGAAGTTTCTATGAACCCCCAGAACAGGGCAAGATCTAAGAAAACTGTGCTACTGGCAAACTAGTAGGGAAGTCACCTGAGTAAATCATGTGTGTCACTCAGACCTTCCTACATTGAATGTTGGTATTAAAGGTCTTCTCTTACACTGTCTTTGGGTCCTGGATATAGGCGCAATACACTACTTTAATTCCCCAGTTAAATATTTCCTTCTTTTTTTCCTTTTTTTTTTTTTCCCTGTGCTTTTTGACGGTTGCAAAATTTGTTTTGGTTTTTGTCCCTCTAGAGTACAGCTACGTGATGTATTAGAAGTTAGCTAGAAGTTGCACTAGCTTCCTTCCTTCTCCTCCTAGCCCCACAAGGATAACTGTCACCCTCACCAGCTGGTACTGTCTGGATTGAAAATAGACATCAGCTGTACAATTGCAAATTTCTCCCGAGGATACCAACAGCAAGAGAGTTGACTAAAATTCTTCATACAGACAGCTTCTAAAAACACATTAGAAATGACATCTCTCTCATCTTCTAAAGCCCTTAATACCACTCACTCTTGCCTTGCCCTCAGTATCTATTTCCACTAACTCTTCAGCTGCCTGCTACCAATTTGTCTTGATAACCTAACAAATATATAGCCCCACTAAATTGTTGGCAACGGCTGTAAGGGTTTTAATTGCTCAAAAGCTAATCATTAACCTCTGGCTCACCAGGACTCTGAATTGGACTAATTTTCCTTTTCACACTTAGATATTTATGAGAGAAAGAATGTCAAAGCACTGAAGGTGTATAGTGCTGTCTTACCTGTAACAGATTATGAAAAAGACAACCAACTGGTAAAATTTCTGTAGGAAAAATGTATTTTCATTTCACATAAAATTCCATATGCTTAATTATACCTTTAAAACACCAGATATATTAAAACTACATTCTATGCTCACTGCAGTATTTAAGTAGAAACAGGCTGGCTGTAAGCATGGAGGGATAATATTGAATGTCAAGGTTCAGAGTTAAATTCCTAGGTCCTTTGCTGACTTTCTGGGTTACGTTCAGTAAAGCATTCCTGTGTTTCCAATGAGAATAATAATCCTTTCTTTTCCCCTCACTTTTTCTCTCGTATCATTGACATTTTTAATACTATTTACTGGGATTTTTTAAAGGTATATTTCATCTGTAAGAGAAAAACTCAGCAGAGGGTGAGGTTTAGGGACTGTCTTAACAATACCAGAATGCTAGTCACCACTTTGTCCTCTAATGAAGCAAGATGCAGGGCTGTGCTTTCTCACTAAGGGAAGAAATGCAACCCTCAAAGTCTGAATTCCTGTGTTAGAGAGATGGGATATTTTTATTGTGTTATAACCCCATGTGGTACCTAAAATGATTAATACAGTCTGAGGCTCCTAAATGCTATCATAATACAATACAACTAAAATAGCTGAGAATAGTGCCATCTATTTTACCATGTTAAAAAAAAGGAGATAATGAACAATCAAAATCAGAAACACAAACACAGACAGGACCAGGAGAATCTCCTCGTTCCCTACCATGAAGGGCTGTGCTCTTCATTCACGCTGATGTAAACCTGCAAGTGTTGACACCCTAGCTCACATGGATTCTAGGGACTGTAATTATTTTCTCCCACCCTGATCTTCCTGGAACTGGAGTGCATGGCCAGTACTGTGCTGTCACTAGACACTGTCAAATGCTGTTAAAGAAAATTAGCTGGGTGAGGGGTGGGGGAAACTAGTGCCTAGACTGTGTGCTCAGCAGGGATTTTCAGTAAAGCTGCCTGCAATACTGATCCTCCGATGCTTGCGAGGATCTGCCTTGGGTCACCAGTACACAGATATATGAGCCTGCTAACAATGTAGTCAAATGTGTCTCCTTTGAGCACCTTGGTCAGTGAGAAGACTTTCCTTGGAGTTATTTAAAATAATCACCCTGCCTGGTCTGTGTATCTGCACAAGACCTGAGGTCTAGAGAAATCTGCATCAAGTAGTATCCATATTTAAGGAAATAAAGTACCTATCCATTCAAAACCGAAGAAACACAAGGAGAGAGATAATTTTTCATGTCTGCTTGATAACTTCAGAACATAAACAATGAAATACAGCTTTTAAAATATATACTCTTTTACAGTAATTTAGTAAACCATGCTGTCATCTCGTAAAGAATCTACATGGTTGCTGTGGTGACAAAGATTATCCTTGCTGCTGCTTGATTCTGTCATTTTTCTAAACAAAACTTCATAATATTTAGGATTTATTAACACAGTGTCATTGATAGAGATAAATTACGTGCTTTAAACTGGCCGTGTAAGTCTTCTATGGTATTATAGCCACATTCTCAACTCAGCAATAAGATATGATATGATTACTAGAAAATTAAGGCTATTTGTCATGAAAGATGAAGCAGAGAATATCAGAACTCTCCAAACAACAAAAAAAAATCCAATAATCTAATGTGTTTCCTTATTTTAAATATTTTGAAGTTAGCAAATAGTCACTGTTTTCTATCTTGAAAATTGATCCAGAACAGCTTATATTGAGACAAGATTTATTTGTGCTGGGAGAGTTTGGGTTGTAATGTATCAGAATGGACGTGTTTCAGGCTGCAATGTTTATGATGGTTCAGACTATCATGGGGAGTTTTTGAAGACATCTTAATTATGGGATGCTTTGCAATATAGAAAAGCATATATGCACACACTCGTGTATTATGAAGATGTATTTCTCTTCTAGGACTTTCTGTACTTTTTTTTTGTATATTTACTATCCTAATTGTAGCAGGGAGTTAGATGAGATTCTCAGTGTAGTTGTCTAGCAAGTACCTCTTCGTGAATCACACTGAAATATTTGTGTGAAGCAAGCTTCACTGCTGATACAATGTGAGCCTGATTTAGACAAGCAATTGTACAGTCATTGCTCCATACATATTTTGCAGTCAAACTAGCAATAATTTTCCTAAACCCACAGTAATTTTAAAGCCATTTATTCTTTTTTTTTTTAATTAACAAATGTTTATATTTATTTTTTCAAGAAGAATACACTTATTTTCTGTAGTGAGACACATAACAGATGATGAAAACACAGCGGAGCTGAGGCATTTTAAGGCAAGCAAGGAATATATGTCTGTGTGAATGCTTCTGCCTGAAGAATATGATTTATCACTTAGTAGGTTATAGTCATTTCTGTTTGTAAGGTGACCTCTTGAATTAGGTAAGATATGTCTCAACTGTATGTTGCAATGTAGAGGAAGTGACTCAGCCTTCATTAAGTCCTCTGAGTCGATGTTTGAAGGCAGTCTGGAGCAATGGCATGGAGAACTGCTCAGATGTGCCCAGAATTAAAGGACAATCCTCCAGCTGTTCTTGTCTTGCACCTTTCCTACCACTTAAGCTACCTAAAGTAGTTCATGCATCCATTTAAGCAGAAGAATTGGGAATCCAGCAACTGGATTCTCTTAGTCAATAGAAATAAAATATTCTCACATAGATGAAGAAACAAAAATGATCCCGGTTCAGCTGATATACAATAAATCAGTAAAGTATATTTCTTCCTAATCACAGCCTAGAGGTTTATAGAACAATAAATTAACTACACACCAGGCTGAAAAGAGCAAGATGAAAATGAATAGAAAGTCCTTCTAGCTTAATGACATCGTACAATTAGCTTAGTTATGCTGCCATGCACTAGCGACTAACAGTGGTATGTATTTTACCTGTTCTTAGTCTTTATTTTGGTAAAATAACATCCTCTCTATCTGAAGAAAACATAGGCTGATAACCTAGAATAGTTATGTTTTTGCAAACCAGACACAATCATTATTTCAGATGCCAAATACTATCTAATAAAAACATTCTGTATTTATTTTCAAGGACCTATGCAAAGATTTGGGCAGGGAAAATTCCATTTTCTACTGGATTTGTTTGGCAATGTACATCCTGTTACAACCTGAGAAAATAACTAAGGTTGTAAGTGGAAGATTTCAGTTGTCTTCAATAGACATTAAAGTAACTCCTTAGAGTTGAAATGTAATATGCATAATTTTTTCTGTTGGATTAACTTTTGGGTCAGTGTTCTTCTTATTTAGACCCTGCAGACAAAAAGTAACAATGAAAAACAAGGAGGCACTTCTCACCGTCTAGTGAGATCTGCATTTGCTTTTGCCAAAAATAAATATGATGCAGTATTTTATGCCAGTTTCCTACTGCAGGAAATATATGCACAATACCGTAAAAAAGGCACTCTGTATAGTTTTAATGAATTTATCACACACCTATAATAAATACCATTTGAATTTCTACAACTACATGCCAACAGGGCTATGAAAGCTTGATTTAATTCTGGTTTGCTCTTTCTAAAATTCAACATTTTTTATTTTCCTGGGTTTGGAACAATAAGGAGAGTAGAAAAAATGCTTATGGAGGCATATAACAGTAATTTAATATCAATATTATAGTTGAAGATTTTTGTTCAAAAGAGATGGCATAACAAGGGCAGATAAATACCGTAACCTCTTCCTCTTCTAACAACGTAGTTCTCAGTGCTTTGGTATACAGCATGATTAAAATGCCGTTCTCCAAGATGATGATCCCTAACCTGGAAACTTATATCTCTGTAGTTTGTAGACAGCATTGAGTCTACCTTTTATTGTGTGTTGGAGATAGCAGCTCAGTATGTGAGCTTTAAAAATTTTAGAAAACATAGCACAAAGAACATTTTTTCCCTTCCAAAGGTGATTTGGAAAACATACAATGCTAATCTTTGTAAACAACTCAAGATACATACAGAAAATATTTAGTAAAAGCATATTTTTTCTGATTCATGATCAACATGTTTCTGTATACAGATCAGCAAAACCTATTCTTGCCTTTAAAGGTAGCTGTATGGCTCAGTTAAAAACAGAATAATTATTAAAGACATTTAATGCTGTGATTTTTATCCATATACATTGTCTGTGTGTATATATATAAAATTGAATGATATTGTATGTAATTCTGAATATGCAGGTGATAAAGCTGTGGTTCTGCTACGGTATTTGAAGCATTAGCACATTTTAATGTGTTATTATGAGAATACATCTGATGTGTGAAAATTATTTTGAAATTGATAAATCTGCATTTTATTGTTTTCAGAAATTCATAAAGAGAAAACAGAGAGACATGAAAAACGAACACCAACAAAGGGTAACTTTCTTTGTTTGTCTGTTTGCCTACATACATGTGTGTAATATGCAGTGTCTTTGTTAACTACGTTACCACCGTTGTATTATAAAAGCATCCAAAGATCAGTTGGCACTGACTGTAAAAGATCAAAAATTCCTGTGTGTCTTAGCTGTAACAAAAAAATGTAATTTTATGTTTGTGTGGCTACAGTGTAAATGCGTATTCTCAACAAGATTCTTCAAGCCAAACTTTTTCAGTAATCTTTTTTCTAGCAAAGGTGTAAAAAGTGGAGTGTTGATGAAAATTCCTCTGGTGCAAAAGGCATGAAGTGTGTGTTAGGCAAGGAAAAAGTAAGTTTATAGGCCAGTGGGTGCCATCCAAGTCAGAAAGTCATAGTTAAGAGTGAGCCAGGTGTGTATCAGAGATAAGAAGGGCCTCCATTTTAAGCACCTACACTTTTTCACACTGTTTAATCTCTTATAACTGGCACTTTCCAAAAGTCCACAGAGGAACTGGTTTGGACTGGTTCTCAGAGGTCATGTAAACAAAGAAGTTTCCTGGGATGTGTGCAGGTTTTTTGCCTAAGAAAGCTCTCCTGTAAGGGTTAGGCCACACAAAACTTCATGAGCATCCCTCTGATGCACCAGTGCTGTGCTTGGTAATGGCAGGAGGAAGCAAGAAGGAATCTTATTAAACATAGTGATTATACACATACAGCCTCTCTCACACAATTATATTTATTACTATATACATTCTTAGTATGTTCTTATAGTATTTTACATGTCTAGAGCCAGCTTACCAGTTCTGTGCTAACCAGGGTCCTCTGGACTGCCTAGGACTGCTTCCCAACTACTAAGTAAATTGTGTTGCGTCAAAAGGAATTTTTTAGAATACCAATGGGCTAGCCAGGCAATAACAAACTCAGATCCATTAGCAAGGGATCCCAGTTATGGTCTTCTCAATTACAGTAATCTAAAAAAAACAAATGATGTTGCTGTCTTGATCAGAACAGCCTCTTGTGTATCATTTTGTGTATACAGAATTATATTGGTTTACATAGAAGAACATTAACCTTGCAGAAATTATTACTGAGAAGTTGTAAATGCCCCCCAAAAATATATATATTCAGGTGTCATTAGTTAAGTCCCTTTATGTATGTGCCTGATAATGCAGTCTTTAATTATACAATCAGTTACTGAAGCACAAGACAAATATTTTTTTTCTGTGTTTCATTTTCATGTTTAGTCCCAAAAATGCAAATTGTGCATAGGAGGATCAACTACTAGAAAGCATTCTGTCAGGCCTCAGTCTAGAGTGGGATAAAGGCATGAATCTTTAGGGGAATTTTACTGTTGCATTTTAAAATACCTTCAGGAAGCATGTACAAACACCATCTTTTGTTGTTATGAATAGGAAAAATCCAGAGGTAAAATGAATGGTTTTAATAACAGCAAACAACAGAAAGAATTTCAGTTTGCTGCCCAAATGTCTGAGAACACTAGAGTTTTAAAAGTAATTTAATTTATTTTTTTTAATAGTCAAAACCTCTCATTCCAAGTCCCACAATTTACAGGGAGTTCCATTCATAAGCCTCTTTTCAGAAAAATTGAACTGAAGTATGAAGAATAGTTGTAATGAAAAAAAATCCCAGATGGAAGTGTCTGAAATTATAAGATTCTAACAATATTGAGAACCAGGCAAACTTGTGCCCTAAAATTTGCTTTGAATTAAATATTTTTATAAAATACTAGCAATAATGTCCATTTCAAATACCATAGTCAATTTGATCCTGGAAAAAAGAAATACTATGAGAAATAATTCCACAAAACAGTTGGCCACGCTTAAGAATCCTGATATCAAATTATTTTATGATTATGTGTACACATAAGCACAAATTCACTACAAAACAAGGTCTTTCCAATTTGGTATTTGTGGAATTAGTACTTTCATAAGGGTCGGTAACATCCTGGACTGTACAAGCAGGACCTTGGCCAGCCAGCAGAGGCAAGGAATTAATTATTTCCCTGTACTAAACTCTCCTGAGACCACAATTAGATACTGCATCCAGTTCTGGGCCTCCCAGTTAGGAAAGCCATCCATAAACTGGGACAATTTCAGTGTGGGGCCACTGCAATGTCCAAGGCTGGAGGGGAGAGACGGAGGGATGGTGCTGTCTCAGCCTGGGGCAGCTGTCTGTGAGTTCATCATTTTGGGATACTTTGTAGATTTTGCAGGACTCTGAGCTGCTGCTGAAGGCTGTTTAAGAAATAGGTGTCATAATTGTTATTATTATTGCTAGCAATAAATAAGATGTAACTGTGCATTATGTAGTCAGCAAGTAAGAAAAATAATAAAAAATACCAAGATAAAAGTATATGTAAGTTCTGTCTAATGGAAGGTCCAATGATAATTTCTGATTTTAATGGAAAAATAATTGTCCTGCATTTCTGGGAAACAGCTCTAATTACAACAGGCACTGAGAAGAAATGGGAAAAGATTGATTTACCATGTGACTTTTCCCAAAATCACTTCACTGATACATTGCTGTTGGAGTAAGGTAAGGAATAAAACAATATAATTATGGCTACCTCTGACAGACATGTATTAAATAACAGTGATTTTAGGATAGATACATGTGGGCCTCTGGGTTAACATTAGGCACACTGTTTGTTTTGGTTTTTTTCAGAAAGTATCTCTGAATTCAGGCTAATTTGAAAAATAGAGTCCAGGCCCTTCAAGACTATTTCATTTACTATACATAGCATAATGACTTCTTAATAAGGATGTACTGATAATGCAAATATTAAACATCCCAGAATAAAGCTCTCTGTATTTTAGCATATGGATAAATTGTGAGATTATAAATACAAATATAATGTGTCCCAATAATGTAATTTGCTGTAGCTGGAAAGCAAAGTGTTTGAGAGAGCTAAATAGATAAATAGACCTGGACCATGTAAATCCATAGCATACTAGAAACCTACATAATTTGACCAAGTTAGCAAATTAAATGGCGTATTTTTGACACAGGGCTGTCTACCCTGATTTCTCGAGGTAGAACTACAGATGTGCCTGCACTAACTTTAAACTAGGGAACATGGTACACAAAGTGACGTAGCTGTGGTTTCCATAAACTACTGATTTGGACCTGGGAGTCAGTACCCCTCTCCAGATCAAGCCTTTTGTGGTTTTTTTTCAGTGTTCCTTCAAGAAGAATTAAGTTATAGCCATCTACAGTTACTTTACTTCCGAATGAAAGCATCTACACAAAGATTTAATGCTCTCTGACTAATGCACTCTAACTTCATTGTATTAGTTCATTTATCTTAGCTTTCCTGAGAGTGCTGCTCTGTAGACAAGCACTTAGTTAGCTGGAGCGAGCAATCTCTGCTTCATGCTTACTGCACTCATCACCTCGCTTTATACTAAGCAGCAGACTTAAGACTTACTCAGATGGAAACTGTTTTTACTTCCCTTAGGTATAGAACTAGTGCCTGCTTACTACATCACTTATTTTTGCACTTTCTGTTTTGGGGTGTGGAATGTCTTTGTTGGAGAACTTTATGGGGAAAAAATTAAATCACATCCCCCTTTACTATGTTTTCAACTTGATGCAAATAGAATCTATTATGATGATTGAAATTTGGAAAATCCTCTCACATTTATGCTAGGTTGTTGTTTTTTTTTAGATTTTATGTGAAGTAGATAGCAGTATTAACTTTCAAATACATTGTTAAATTACCTTAAAATTTTCCATTATGAGCTCCTATTTTAGATTATTTATAAATTTATCACACTCCAGTCACTGAGGATGAAATTTCTCATTCTCATCTTTTTGCCTCAGGCTGAATTTTCATTCAAAGATGTATAAAAATGTTTCAGCAATTTTCAAAATCTAGGTTAGTGAAAATTGGGTTGGTGTGTTGTATTTTTTCCAGTGCTAATAACAGTTCATTCTGAGCTGATGACCTTTGGTATTTGCAAAGAAGTATGAGAAAATATCTTTTAAGTTGTGAAAAATTTTTAGCTTACACAATTGTTATAAAACATATTTTAGTTATTCTTCTTGTGTCATAAAACAAATAAAATGGTTGAATTAAAGTTGAGTGAACAGTTTTAGCTTCACCATTTTTCAACTGAAAAGTCTGTGACTGAGCAACCTTAAAAATATTTTATATGCTTTCTCATTTTCTTTTTGTTTATTTGGGGTTTTTTGGGGAGTTTTTTTGGGGTATTTTTGGTATGGAAAAGAAAATCTGATCAAGGCTAATTTCTTTCACAGTATGGCCAGCCTGGCTTATTCAAAAACCTAAGGCTTGTATCAAGTTCTGCAGGCTTGAAAAAGGGCATGTATTAAGCCCCTCACAAAGAAATAGATATCCAAATGACAGAATCTGGAAAAGATCTGTAGACAGTGATGTATTTTCTGTGACAGAGTTTTTAGGGCTATATATGAGAAGCTGAACACAAAAAACATTTCAAGGGAGAGTTAATATGCTAACAAATATCATATTTAAATTTGTCAGATCAAAAGCTTCAGTGCGTTTTGGTGGATCTGTGATTGAAGAGCCAAAAATGGCCAGTCATCACAGCCCTGAAACATGAACACTTTAATTTTTGGCAGCACCTGCCCTTCCCGAATTAGGGAAACCATTGCTCTGACAGTGTCCATAAGAGGTAATGGTAAACATTACAATCTGAGATTAGCAACCTCTGAGGCTCTGGGGATATCAACACACAGGATAGGGCTCTTGAACTAACCAGATCACCTTCAGCCTATAACTGGGAGAAGAAAAATAGCTTATGCTTATGCCAGCCTGGTCTCTGCTTATCAACATTCCAGGCTCCCTGCCCAGATACATTAAGGTTTTTATTTCTCAAGAAAAGGCCAACTGATCCCTTCTCCATGGTTTTAGCTCTAGTCCACACCAATATTAATAACTTTATACATCTTAGTCCTTTATACTGCTTTGAAGATGCGAAAGGATCTTAAATTTTTCTGTCCACTTTCAGGTCTGCTGACACTCAATTCAGCTAGCGTCATTCAAGGCTCGTTTTCTGGTGTTGTTTTTTGTTTTGCTTTGGGTTTTTTTCTCCTCAAATCATTCCCATAGCAGTCTCTCTTACACAAGTAAGATATCCCATGGCTAAAAACAAGCTTTCTGATTGCAAGTCTGTTCTGAATAGTTCATCTGTGTTTTTTGGCATAGACACTTACAAGGGCTTTTGCCTGGATATGCAGAAGCTCATTTTTCACTTACACTGACCATCACAGAACTGTTGTTTGCAAAACTGTTCTGTTGTCCCAGCCAAAACTGACAACACACTGGTTTGAAGTATTTTGCACAGAGCCAGCATCTGCTAATACAAATGTAAGATGTAAAAGCATGCTGCAATTTCTTCAAAAAATACTCAATTTAAGTTCTATGTGGTATATATAGACAGGAGAATGATTTTTCCTTGGTATGCTACTAGATGTCATAAAGCACTTGAACGAGTTACAGTCTGTAATTCATTCAATAATACATTGCTGGTACTGCTGCACTTTTTACAGCCTGCTTCTTTTAGTGTAAATTTGTTGTTCAGATTCCTAAAGGTTTTGAAAAATCTCCCTTTAATCTCTTTCCACTGTACTGCTATTTGTTATTAACAATAATGTACCTGTTATGATTGGAAATGTATTTGGATATTGCAAACACATATAAGACATAATGAATTTACTGAATATTCTGAATTATTTTTCTTAAGGACAATGACCTATTTTTTAGTGCAGAAATACTTAACAAAAAAATGTTTGTACTTCTCTGAAATTACATTCACTACAAAGCTAGTAAAATGATTGAATGAAAAAGCATTAATATACTTATATATAAAGTTCACTGTTGTCTTCTACTCAAAGTTTTGTTTTCTGGGGTTTACTTGTCAACAGAAACTTGAGTATTGAAAAGAAAATAATTTTTTCTGTGAAATTGCAAAATTCTAGTCTTTTAGCAGTACAGGTTGACAAGGAATGACAAAGAATGAAATGTCTACCTAAATCATTAGGATGTGGGATAGAGCCACACCAAAACGTGGTCTAAAAGCTGGATAGGCAATAGAGTCCGTAAGGACTCATGTTTGCCTGCTTCTAGCAGGACATGCAGTTGGTTGTGTTTGGAACAGCTGCTCTGCCTGAAGTTACACTGATTAAAAGAGATGTTTTCTTTTTAATCTACCCTGTGACGGAAGTAACAGCTAAAAATAAAGAAAAAATAGCATAGAAAGCAATATGCTGGCAGGTTTTTTGGTTAAGAATAGAAAGCAATGCTGTCAAGGACTGAAAATAATTTCTTCTGTCAGAAATCCTAGAGCCAGGGTGCTTGTGTAATGCGACCAAAAGAGATCAGACAGATTGGATTAAGGTTGCTGAATAATCACTTCTTTCAGAAAAATATAGTCTAACATCTGAAAGCTTATTCAAAGAAAAATATTTCTATTGTACCTGGAATTAAATATTGACATTAAGAAGTTCTATACCTCAACATATACCCATGACTGAGAACTAAAATCTATTATTTGAATTTACAAATGATTTTCCTTGATCACTCTGGTGAGATAATAAGTGTACGTAATACTTCTAGATTACAGATTTATTGTGAGCTGGGTTGTATTTATTTATTTGTTTATTGTTTGCTTGTAGCAATTCACAGAGATAAACCTGAAAAACAAGAAAAAATTGAGAGGAAGGAACCCTTAAAGGGTATGTATTCAGCATTTTATATTATTTGTCTTTTTACCAGTGGTTCAAAATAGTCTAATCTATTGACTCTTAGACTGTTCTTCTAAGTCTCAATTATGTTTAAGGATGGAGGAGGTGTTGTGAAAGCCACCTGGAAGGAGAACAAGGATTTTAAAAGCACTTTGAATTCGTCACTGTACAAAAAGTCTGAAATTATATCCAGGGATTAACGAATAAGTCTTAATGGCATTATTAACTTATGTAAAAGATGCCCAGAGCATAAAGAGGTGCCTTTTTTGTTCTTACCGGAGAATCACAGAATATTTTGAATTCCTGAATAAATCCAAGCATGATATTTGTCACTGAGAATACTCCTAGAAAAATGTAATGAGTAAATTACAACATACTGGTCCCTGGAGACATTCTACATTGGAGACCTCCCTTAGAAAAAAAAAGTGTAATCTTCCAGATTCATTTCAGGGACACTGGAGAGAGATTTTAGAGAGAATTTATTAATTTTCTGGTGGTGTATGCCAACAACAAATTAAGACCTGACTGTTGCAGGAGGCAGAATCAGGATATGGCTTACTCTCCACCCACGACTCATGAGTTAGCTCTGTGTTCCAAGAGCCACCATCTCACCATAGCCTTCTGTGAGGGATATTTTAGCAAAATGAAACTTTGTTGGAGGGTACCTACTTGTCAAAACAATTTAAGCCTTCTGAGAACATGTCCTTTTCACAAAAATGTGGCTAATGTAGTCTTGGACTGGAGGAAGAAACACATTCTGGAAGAGCAGATAGGCCAGTTGTAATAAATCACCCAAAAAAAGGGGAAGACTGAATATCCAGCAACAGCAGACTTATTCAGGCCAAGGACACAAGTCTCACAACTTGAGTGAACGTACATTTCCTGAAATCTGTGCTTGACTAGGCCTTTCTAATGGTCTCTAATTAGAGATTTTCCGTGTTATATAAGAAACTCAAAACATATTGAGTTAACAAGACTAAATTTGGAGGTTAATGGTACGCATATAAATTCAGGTTTCTGACAGAATGAATGTTTATTACTAGAAAATGGAATGGTGGCAACACAAGGAATTTTTTCTGAAATTTTGAAAAATGACAATGGAAACCCAATAATGTTCCATATTAAAACGTGAACGTGTCTTAAAAAGTTCTGTTATTATGTGAAAAACAGGAAACTCTTCAATTTGATTTCACAGGAGAACAATATTTAATGGTTTTTTAAGTTTCTTGGAAAGGGAAAAAAATTATGCCATCCAACCTCACACAATAAGTGAAAAAGAATAATGACTATTATATACAGAACCACAGAATATGCTGACTAGGAATGGATGCACAAGGATCATTGAGTCTAACCCTTAGCCCTGCACCAATTCCCAAAAGTCACACTACATGCCCGAGAGTATCAACCAAATGCTTCTTGAACTGTCAGGCTTGGTGCTGTGACCACTTCTCTGTTCCAGTACTCAGCCAGCCTCTGGGTGAAGAACCTTTTTAAAATGCCCAAACTAAACCTCCCCTGACACAGCTTCAGTCCATTCCCTTTTGTCATGTCATTGGTCACCAAGGAGAAGAGATCAGTTCCTGTCCCTCCTCTTCCCTTCACAAGGAAGTTGTAGACTGCAATGAGGTCTCCCCTCAGTCTCCTTTCTGCAAGCTGAACAGACTAAGAGACCTCAGCTGCTCCTCATACGGCTTCCCCTCAAGGCCCTTCTTATATTGCAGTGCCCCAAACTGCACACAATATTCAAGTGAGGCCACACCGGTGCAGAGCAGAGAGGGACAATCCCCCCCCTCAACCAACTGGCGATGCTTTGCCTGATGCCCCCCAGGACACGGTTGGCCCTCCTGGCTGCCAGGGCACTGCTGACTCATACTGAACTGGCCATCAGCCAGGATCCCCAGGTACCTTTCTGTGACACTGCTTTCCAGCATCTCATTCCCCAGTCTGTATGAAAATCCGGGATTGCCCCATCCCAAGCGCAGAATCCAGCTCTTTCCCTTGCTGAACTTCCTATGGTTGGTGACTGCCCAGTCCTCTAATTTGTCGAGGTCTCTCTACAGGGCCTCTCTGCCTTTGAGGGAGTCAAGAGCTCCCCGAGTTTTGTGTCATCTGCAAACTTGCTTATTATCCCTTCCAGTCCTGCTGACTTAACTTACCATAATTCCTAATAATATTCTGTCTACCTAATGGAATTTTATCTTAAATTTAACATATTAGTTTTGTTTAGTGAAATATTACCATAATTGCTCGGTATTCACAGCACTAAGCAACATGGCTTTCAGACTGTACATTAAATTTCAAAACAAAAACTATGGACATGTGCCTTTCCAAGTCCCATTTCACTGTAGTGTGACAGGGAGACTCCAGAGACTGCATCCCTGTATTTTGACTGCTTATTTTCTACTCTAAACACATCCTCTTTTCAAGATATAGATAATGGAGAATGTAAATAGCATTCTATTCTAATTTATAATCAAATTCTGTGATGAAGCTTAGGAAAGCTGTTTGTCAAAGGGAGTTTTCCTAAACTTGAATGAAATCTCCACAGGAGTTTAAGCTAGCTTGCAGTTTCACAGCTGTTTTTTCTGAAATGCTCTAAAATTTACATGTTTATTTTTAATTTTCTGGAAAATTGTAGTGTAAGATCTTAAGAAAAATGAGTGGAAAATGTGCTCTGAGTGGACAGCATAATGCAGTTTCCACTGTCATAATGTTAGTCTTCACTTTGCACATGCTGGGCATCTAATTATGGTTCTGAGATCATCGTTGCCAGGGACTGATCTCAGCTAGTGTCCATTACTGGCTATCCATATCCATTACTGGTTATCCATTTCAAGCCATCTGGCAAGTGATAGATGTATCATTTGTGCATGTGATGCTCTTATGCTCCAGGATCCGTTCCAGGAATTTTACAACCTATGTCTGACAGAGTATGGAGTGGACTGGGTGAAGTTCTCTTTCTATTGCAGGCAGCAGCATTTAATGTGAGCTCTGCCTTAGTCCTCAACAGTTTTCTGAAAATCTCTCTTCAGGAATTGACAGACAATTGCAGGAGATGATGCTACTGTAGTAAACAGCTGAGGCATGTTACCATGGCAGTATCTTGTTAGCCGGAGTTGGGTGCTTACATTCGTGAAGTGGGATGTATGCTGTGCAAATACACACGGGATAGCTCAGGAGTAACACAGTGTGCCATTTTGTCTCCTAAGGCTTAAAATATTTTTGAATCTCAAGTTTTTCCTTTTTTTTTTTTTTTTTTAATATTTGTAACACTTTCTTTTCTAGTGACACATAAAGACAAACTGGAAAGACAAGAAAAAACTGAAAAAAAGGAAAAGCATGCAGGTAATTATTTAATGTCAGATTTAATTTCACATTTGGACATACTCCAGAACTAATTCTCTACTCCATTTTCATTTATATATCCCCTTGATTGGGAAAAAAAGTTATAGAATAATATTAATAAAAATAATGAGATTATATAAAGGTTTGTGGACTTAAAGACTGAGTAGCATTTTGTATTCCTTCTGCATGCTTTTGAGTTTTTTTTCTGAAGAAGTGAGATAATATATTTTGTACTCTGGATTAGTATAATCTCATGGTAATCACCAAGTATTTCCAACACTCACAATAAGTGTGGTTGCTAAGAGACTGTGGTCGTCCAAGAAAAAAACACCTGACAGACTGTAAACAAAGGTAATGAGGCAGGCCATGAGGAAAAGAAATCCAAAACCATTTTAAATGCAATACTGCGTAGGGCCATTTCAAAGACATTGAATAGGGCAGGATTAATTCTTTCAGTAGTTCCTTTCAATAAAAAATATCTAGCACTGTTTTATCTTCCACAGTACTTATTTTCTTTTTAAACACCAACAGAATGCTCATGCATACATTTTTGTGTATAATCTTATGTACTGAAGTATAACAGGGAGCTGAGTGTTTTCACACACATGGTCCCTGTAGGGAATATGAGGATTGCAAAAATCAGTTCTGCGTACCCATGGACAAGTTACTGTGTAAACATTAATCTCAAAAAATTAGCAAATCAGATCCCACATAAGAGAATATTACAGACGACCCACCACTCAGTGACTATTCTGCAACTCAGGTGTATTTTGAAACCTCAGCCAGAAATCTAGTCACTACAAGGTAGATAATTTGAATTTGTAAAGTGGAAATTAAAGGCAAACAAAAAGCCCCAAAGAGCATTAGTTATAATGTCATTGCAATTAGATCTGCAATTAATTATAGTGTTTAATCATTCATAGCTGGAAAAACTACTAGTTGTTCTGTGGAGTTCAGAAAATCCTTCAGATATTAACCAAAGCTGTAAACAAGAAAGCTCAAACATAACAGTAAACTAAAATTAACCAATAAATTACATTATATAAATATATATCAAAGAAAAAAGAACCCCTAAACAACATCAATAAGTATGACTTTTCTTGACTAGTTTCTTTCATGGGATTACAGTTGAGCTAGAAAGGCCATTCCTCCCCCAGCCAATGGCAAAGACCTCAGGAGTGGTAGATGAGTTTTTGAAAGTTCAAATCCTGTGTTTTGCCATCAACAGCGGATAGGAGCAGCTGAATCGATCTTTTGCATTCTTTGCATGGATAACCATGGTGCCTAGTTGTGTTTCTTCATCTTTTTTTCTCCTCTCTCTCACTTAAAATGTAACATGTAACTTTTATCTTCTTCAATCACCATTAAATGACCGTTAAGAATGTTGGTTTTTATTTCTAGCTATTCACAAAGACAAACCTGAAAAACCAGAAAAACCAGAAAAGAAAGCACCTACTAAAGGTAATACAGATTATCTTTAGATATTACACAATTTTAGATTTTCAGTGCTTACACAGTGTGGGAGAGTGTGGAGACGAGTATTTAAGTACAAATCTCTTTTAGTTCATGCTGTACATTTTTTGGGTGTTCTCACTTTTGCTTGAGCAGCTCTTGATCAGCCCCTGAGTGAAGTCTTGCACAGCATGTATCTCTTGCTTAGCTCTCTTGTTTTGATGGACAAAGTTAATTACAAATCATTCTTATACAGCTAAGGAACTAAGCCTATGACTAGTTTATTTGCATTCTTTGATGCGTTTTCCTCAGTAATGGGATTTTCCAACAAAGTAGGTTTTCTCTTGTGTATCAGTTTTCAATCTGATGCAGATCTAATGCAAGAGTGTTCACTGTCTCTCAGTCTGGGTCTTCCATCATATCCAAAAATAGATTTTCATTTTCTTGCCTTTATATTTTTCAGTAACATTTTTATTTCAGTACGTGATTTGCACTGTCCTCCATGGCAGAAGCGGCTTTGTTTAAGATTTACATATCAACTAATTATCATATATATTCTGAAGCAATATTGTGTGTGTGCAAGAGGAGAATTTCACTATTTTTTTGACTGATAATTCCATTTTAGCTATGATATAGACAGGGGGATTTAAAAATCCAATCAGCTTGCCCTATTATGCCATTTTTTAAAGACTAACATTTATTGTTGCTTGGCATTTGAATGTTTTTCTCTGAGGTTAAATATTTCTCTGAGGCAAACATTTCTTTAATGAAGTTCAGTTTCAGTCTTTGCCTCTTTTTACTTTACTCAGTTAACTCTTGAAAAAATACTGTGAAATGTGTCTTAGTATTGGTCTGTTATGGCATTCAGATTACTTTCATGATGAGGATACATAAATTAATTAGGTTTAATTTGAATCTGTTCAGATAGTACTTGATCATATTCTATGGAGAAAGGTAAAACAGAAGGTAGGAGTGAAGAAATAGAGAAAGCAGAATGAAGACTTAAAGACTTAAAAAATGTGAAAGGCAACCATTGTTCAGTTTTTCTTTCAAAGGGATATTTTTTAATTTTTTCTACTTTGGTGCATAGCATGAAAATTTAGGGTTGTTTTTTTTCATAAAAGAAAATCACACTGAAGTAATCCAGAGAAAATAAATGCCCAAAGCGTCTGTGTGGATCTGAAAAGCAAATAACTTCCAAGAATCACTGAGATAGTTCTAATGAGCAGCCAGCCTGTTTACCCATTTATCTTCTGCTAGCTAACCAAATAATCACTTAGAGCTTTAATGTGTTTAATAGCAACCATAACTCCAGGCACTGGCTGAAAGATTTTGTGAAGACTTCGGACACTTTGTAGATGGGGAGATTTGCTTCTGCAATGTGACATACAGTCATGCTGCCCTCACTTGGGTAGTTTCCCTGCTGTGTGAGTCCCTACAGGTGGACTCAGGGTACCAGGACAGTTGTTCTCAGTGTATCCAAAGGTGCGTTTCTGCTGGCAATGTGTAACTGAGTTACCTATTGCCAGGCTCACCTCCCTTTTCTCAGGGGTCTGCACTAAACTTGATTAGCCACCAGCAGTGCTAGGTGTCCCTAGGAAATGAGGATATTCAGGTCCAGGACAACCTCAGGCAATGCATATCCTGAAAATTGCCTACTTCCCCCGCATTCAGCAGGTTTTCTCTATTCTCAGTTAAAAGACAAAAGGTAATTCTTCAGCCTCTATTAAAGGCTCCAGAAAGCCTCAGTGATATGAATGTTATTTAAACACACCATCTAAGAAACAGCTATCTTAAAAAACAAAAACAAACCCAAGTCTAAATATCAGTCATAGCTCATACAGGCAGCAATTCCAGGATGGACTGCAATTAGAGAGGATGTTGTTATTATGTAGTTGTCAGTTGAAACAAGTGTAATTAACTCAAGGCTGTTTTGTTCTGGCAATCTGTCTGGATGGTGAACAAGAGGGGAAAGATAGAAGTCTCTGCATAAAATTTTGTCAGCCTTTCTGGGACATAGCAGTGTGTGTTTACATAGTGTATCCTGTGCAGACATGAACTCACTCAAGCCGGGCTCTGAAGTGAGCGCCAGACTTGTGGCTGTGTTTGTGTGACAATGAGCCCAAGCTAGGAAAAACACCTTTCTGTAAGACAAATGTAGCCACGTGGCTTCCTTTTGGCTGGAGCACAAGAAGAACAAGTCTGTATATTCCCAGAACTTGAGATAAGCAAATTTCTATCTTCTGAAATATGCAGTATAAACGTACCCAGTGAAGCTTCAGGTCTGCGTGACTCACTTGTCTTCTGGTTAGACTCTCAACAGATATTTTGAAGCTTTTTACCCCACTGTGTGAACCTGAGAAAAAGAAATAATAATTTTGAAAACCAAAAAGCAGGAATTATAAGGAAATGTGGAATTTCCAGGGATATTGCTGTGTTTTTGCAGTATTTTCTCATTTTTTGTGAGTTTTTTCCCTAACATACAATTGTTCTCATTTCTAGTAACTCAAAAAGACAAACCTGAAAGACATGAAAAAGCTGAAAAGAAACCTCCTCCCAAAGGTATTTATTTATCTATATTTTTTAAACTGAATTTACATTAAAATGCATAAACTTTATTTTATTCAAGCAGAGATTTTCAATGTGCATGAAAAATCAGCTACAGGGCACTAAAATGAAATTAATATATAATTAGAATGTCTCTAGAATATCCAGGGATTAATTCCATGCTTGATTAAAATCTATTGAAATTTCAAAGATGAGAATTAAAAGTATGGACCACCATTTCCCTGAAAAACAACTAGTCCTATCTGTAAGTGATCTGACATATATTTTCACTATAACTAGTTAAGCAAATTGATTCTTCACTAGCCAGCAATACCTGGTTGTGCTGTGGCTTTGTTTGGAAGGAGGAATGCTCTTACATTAATATTTGCATTCTGATTTGTAATACTTCGTTCAGTTAACATATTGAAGAAATCAGTCTAGTCAGCCCAGTGACTTAATAGAAATAGAAGTCTAGAGCCTTATAGAAAACACAGATTTGGTAGCATACAAGTTTTGCCTCAAGGGTGAAGGCATTTATGAAGAAAATAGAAATATGAACATCAAACTAAAAGATTAAACTAAAAGTTTAAAATGCATTGGATGGCATTTTATAATACTATTGTATTTTCCACTGGGGTGAACTAGAAACACACATGTTGTCAACATCCATGTCTCAGATGAGAAAAAAGTTGCTGACACATAAAAGCAGAAGGAATACTCCAGATCTCACCAAGCCCTGTGTAACTGCAGCTACTGATATTTACAGTTTGGTAATTCTCCTTGGAAATCTCCTTGCTCTGCTGCAGTGCACCTTGTGAATTGGTCTCAGGCTAGTCTTTCAACCTGGGGGACTGGTGTAGAGACAGACTCAAGAACTCAAGAGTTTGGACAAAGATGGAGAATTAGTACATGAAAGTTACCCTTAAAAATAGCCACACACTAACTACTTTTCCAGCTTACAACAGAGTTTAACTCTAATCTTTGAAGTTTAAATTTACTCCGATTTTGCCTGGAAGTACATCCTGCATTTGTTTGCTTAATGACCAACATTTGTCTCCCTAGTTTATACCATAATAACTATTGTACTGTCATTAGAAACACTTGATGTTATTTGCCATAGCCTAGTATCAGTCAAGTACTTGGTGCAGGACTGAAGTTAAAACCTGTTTGCTCATATTTCTGTTTAAGTCTGTCTGGTTTGAGGGGATTATAGTTTTCATCAGATCTGAACAAGTGTTAATAATGAAGAAACGCTGATTAGTAATAGCACAACATAAAATAAATGACACTGAGTATTATTGGGGGGGGGAAAGAATGACACTGAAAGCTTTTCTCTTTATTACCTGCAGAGGAGAAGAAAGTAAAGAGCACTAAAGTGGAAGCAAAAGTTAAAAAGGAAGTGAAGGATGGAAAAGGAGAAACAAAGGCAGCGGAGAAGGTCAAGCAGGCAGAGATTAAACCAACAGAAACTGGACTAATAAAGGCCAAAACGAAAGTTAAGGAAGAGAAAGCTCTCCAGACTGTAACTAAATCGGACAAGAAAGGTAAACAAAATGAGGAGGAAACAGATGAAGATCTTAAAAAGGTAGTAGGGAAGAAGGAGAGAGAACAGAGTTAAAGCTGTCAAGGACCAAAGTCTGCCCATGAAAAACAAAAGTGCAGTACAAATAAATTCCAAATGAATTTCACATTGGTAGGAGGAGACTGCTGAAAATAAAATAAGCTTCATGTATATAACCAGAAGGTTCTAACAGTTTGTCATGGCTAAAAATTCATTTTAATTTAAATCCTTCTTTACCAAGGACCAATTTTTCTTCAGATAGGTCTGAGACTTCATTGATTTGCTCAGTAGCATTTTATATATTGGATTCATAGCAGAGTTATTTTGGAAAATGCAGACGATTCAATGACCTGTTGGGAATTTTGTTTTGTTTCTACAACTGCACACATCCTTCGTAATGACAAAGAAAGTAGCAACAGAGAAAAGGGAATGTAAAAATTTAATCTAACATCATATTGTATGAGGCACTGTCAGGTTGTCAGGTAATATATGACATAGTGTCATACCTGCCTGATGTAATTTAATGTGAAAGTTTTTAAACTTCTCCTAAACAAGAAAGAAATGCTATTTGGTAAAAGGAAGAAATTAAGTGATAAAACAAGGAATCAGCATGCATCAACACCATGTAGTTAACAAAGGTGTTAACTATATGCTCCCCTTTTTCATAGTAAGTCTGGGTTCTTCTCAGGTTGCACTGACTGATTCTCTGATTTCCCTGTGGCCCTTTCATGCCATTAGGTACAATTTTGTATGAATGCAGGCAGCAGGACCTGGTTTTCTGTATAAACTGCCACACTGCAGCCACGGGATTTTTCTGACATTGATAGGGGCAGCTCAGCATTGCATGACACAATGATATGATCCTTTCAACTGATCACCACAGATAAAGCTGTGCTTGAGCATCAAAGGAGACATTCCTTACTGGATATCTGAATCTGCCTGGGCAGATTCTCTCAGAATTTCATAGCCATCAGCTCTGGATCCCTTGGGAGTTGCCCAAATTATATATTTCTCTAAAATTGAGAGACATAGCCCACTTTCTGACATGCACAGTGTACTGAACTAGCATTTTTTCACAGTATTCTAGATAATTTTGTCTTTTACTTGAAATATTTAGACCTCTGAGGCATGAAATCACAGCAGCATCTATCACACTGATTGCTGTAACCAAGAGAAAATTCAGCAAATTCTTCAGTTCCTTTGGGAGGTGCAAATCTCTTTCAATTTTTGTTTGCTCTGGCAGGGTTTCAGTGCATAGGGGATCCAGTTCATACTGTTCAGGATAAAGCTCTCAAAAAGAAATGGTGTACACATGAGGCACTTTATTTCCAGCAAAAGATTTTAAGTAGGGATCAAAGATTACAGAGACCAATAGAGAACAGTGGTGGTTTTTTTGTTGGTTGGTTGGTTTTTGTGGACTTTCTACCACACATCTTCACCATTTTTAGCTGATAAATATTAGCAAAATGATCCATCTTTACATCAAATATTAACAGATCACTTTGTTAGTCTGCTTTGCAGTTTGACTCCAATGACCCTGCACAGAATTCTATTAGGTGAAAGTGAGAATGAGCAGCTGGAGTGGTGGAAGGAAGAAGCCTCTTCAACTGTCCTTGTCACTGGAGATAAGGTTACACACATCCAGTGAAAGCTGCCCTTTCTACTGTCCTCCTTCCTTTTTCCACCATAAGCCACTGTTGCCCAGCTGGATACTCTCAGAAAATTCATTTTTATGTTTCAGTCCCACTGTGGTCCAAGCTGAACGTAATTTTAAATTCAATGCAGTTTTACTAAGATTTCCTGATCCTGCACTCTTTACTTTTACTTGCTCAAGGGAGTAGTTCTGCTGGTTTATCTGAAACAAAATAAAAAATACAGCATTGACCACAGAAAGTTGTTATGATTTCCCTGCTGTTGCATCATTTCCTACTCAAGCTGAAATTAAAAAAAGATAGGTTATCTCTCTGGGTAAATCACATGAAGTTCAAGAACAGAAATATCTATGAGTATTTTTATCATTAAGAATCCAGTCCCAAACTTTGACATGATTTATTAGCACTTAGATGAATATTTGGGCCACCATTACAGAGTTATAAGGTGAAAATTACAGTGTGAAATTCTCTGTTTTAATAAGCGTTTTTAAATTAAAAGAGATTTTTAGCCATGAAGAGACATATGAAAAATCATATACATTTAAAATTTCTTAGATTTCAATCTTTGTTGATTGATAGAATTCTCCTGAACTTAAATGGGATGTTATAGAGCACCTTGCTATTTCATATACAGTAGAAATTGTATTTTTGTTATTCAGAGTTTTACATTATGCCTTCAATTTGTTTTATAAATCCCAGTTTTCAGGGGTTGAGTTACTAAAGAAATCCTATGTGGAGAAAATGAATATAAAATCTTTGTTCTCAGGTACAATCAAGACTAAGGCTTTTTTTTTTAAGTTTCTTGAAATTACATTTATGAAAAACAAAGCAAAAAAAAAAAAAAACCAAAAAAAAGAAACTAAAAAGCTCCACCAAAAGAAAAACAAACTAAAGATAAACAATGAAAAAACACCCCAACATAACCAATAACGCAGACTGTTTTATTTCTGGACTATGTTCAAAGAATGGAATATTTCAATATCAATGAAATTGTGTGATTCTAGGCCCTCAGGCTATGTTTATATCATAACTGATAGAGAACCAACACAGGCTTGCGCTATGTCCTGTGACTGTCCATGTAACTTATTGTCCCCTGCCATAGTTTTGTACCATGCCATCTAGCAGAGTTTTGTACAGACATTTTGCCACAAAATGGTCCAGGGGATCTTCCCAACAGGCAGCATGAATAAAGGCAGCTTGTTTTGGCAAAAGAGACGTAAGGAAAACAGCTTTTTGAAAAAGAACTGTGCCCTGTCATTGGCTTTGTGGGCTGAAGAGTTGTTATGGCTACATTTTATTTACTAATACTCATTGAGGTCCTAGTTGCAAGTGTGTTGAAGTCAGTAGAAACACTCTGCTGACTTCAGTGCCTTTAGGTGGGTTTAAGCACACAGATCTGTACATACTTGTTTTCTCACACATGCTGCTACTTTTTTTTTTTTTAATTATCATATAGACATATTACAGCCTTAAGGATTTAATGCAAGGTTAAAGCCAGCCAGAATGATAAATTTGAATTCCTAAATGTGAAAGTAAAAATTATGAGTAGTCATTAGAAGTTTTAAAAACAATGTTTACAGCCACAGCTCTGTGTACATTCTGAAAATTTTGCCCAAGGCTCTACAATATTGATTAGTATTACGCCTGCCATCTCACTAACACAAAATAGCTGCATAGGCTCCCATTAATTAGAAGATGCAATTTCATTGCTGATTTTTGTTTATTTGTTATCTGGTAAACCTTTTCCCCAATTTCTACATCTGCATCGGAAATAATGACTTGAAAGCTGCAGTTCTCCACCAATGGACTTCTATGACAGTCAACTTAACAGAGCAGCAACTACATAAATGCTTCAGCATCAAATGATACTGATGCTTCAGTGAACTATGTATGAAAGCAAATAACATAATGAGTGTCACATACTTGGGAATGGCATTTTGCATTTAGATAGAATAAGAATGCCACTTTTAAAACTTAAATAATTCCAAAGTCTGCTTTTTTTTTTTTTTTTAAAATTGGCAAAATGAGAGTAAGTGGCTTTGTAGGTGAGTAGGACAGAGATAAACAGGCAGTGGAGAGAGGATAAGTTGTAACTTCTATAGTGTAGGAACTGTGTTAGAAGAGTCTAGGACAGATGGATGGATATGCTTCATTCCAGGACAGTTGGTAACTAACCTAGCTAACCAGAGCTGGCATTTAGTCATCAACATAAATTTTCAAAACTATTGCCCCTTACAGTCCACTGGGCGCTTAGTTACAACTGATAACTTTTCTTCAACATTCTTTATGTTAGATATTTTTATTAAGGTCACTGGCTTGCCTATGTATAGGAGAAATCAATAGGCTATCAACATTTCTAGAACCTGAGTATCATTTAGATTCAAAAGCCTTAATTTCTGAACACTGTAGTTTTAATATATATATATTATATATATACAGATTTAATATATACATACATATATTTGTAAAGAATAGTGTTTGGAAGATAATCCTGTAGTGAAACTAAAATTCTGTGGAAAGTCTCATTGCTATTGGAGTGTAAGTACACAGAGTTCTCTTTATATTCCTGTTCACTAAGTATGTGTATTCATTATACTGTTAAAACAATATTAACAAAATACCCCAATAGAAAACTTTTAAAAAATTTTCTATCACCTGTCTCTGAAATTGATCTTTAAGCATAAGGAAAAGTCTTTGAGCACTGTGTCCAGACAGCAGTTTGCGCACTAATTGTGCATGGGGTTAGGATATATGTCAAAACCAAAGTCGTGCACTGCCAGACCAAAAGAAGAGATGGTAGCTCTGGACTACTGGCAGCTCTGCAGTTTTTGGTAGGGGTTTTGAATTAGACCAGGATAACAATTGTTGCTTTCAGAACATGTGAATTAATCGAAGGTCAGGAAAAAAATACAAACATTATGTGTAAGACTACTTATGAAAAGACTACTGAAGTGTCTTTGCACTACCAAGCTTTATCTTCACTGTTAAACACAAATGACATGTTAAATTTGCTTTCTTCATTACTCTTTTCTTCCTTTTTGCTCTGTTAGATCAATATGCATTCTGTCGCTATGTGATTGACATGTTTGCGCAAGGGGATTTTTATCCAGGTACTTTCCTATATCATTGAACTCTGTTCTAATATTCTTCTGTTTCCCTGAGAGTTTTTGCTCCTTTATGTATTAAAAGTGCATTTTGTGTCATTGGGAGGTCTCTTAAGAGCAACAAAGAGTGTGCAAATAGTTTTAATAAAGCATAAGAGCTAATGGCTGTTTTCTTAAAGCTTTTAATTTTCTGCCTACAATGCATGAATTAAAATCAAGGTTATGTTAAAAATAGAGTCAACAGAAGGCTGTAGAAATCGCTGAAATTTTCCGTGCTTTTTTTTGGTTGAGATGCAAACGGAAGAAGCTTATTGTTAATAGCTTATTATTTGTTGGGGGTTTTTTCCCCACAAATAACAAGGCTGAACCCCAAAATGCTTCAAAAATGGAACTGTCATTTTTGTTCTTAGTGCATAAAATACCTTAGCTGATCCATCATTTCTGTGCTTTATATTCTCTCTTCCCACAGCTCCATGATAATCTATTCTAACACAGACTCTTAATTCCTCACCAAAAAAAGAGGATGGAGATACTGATGATGACTGATCATCATCTCACATTATTAAGTCACTCTACCCCGACCTTAGTTAATAGACATTCTTCCTGCTGAAATAGAGCACATACTATAGAGAGGACATAATCCTGGGAATTCCAATTATTCCATAATTCCAATCTGTGAATGAAAAGCAATTATATTCATGAAAAGAGACAAGGGGAGAATATTTAAGGACATACTAAGCCTTGCAAACTTTGTTTAGACAGCTCTCCACTAGTACACCTCTGAATTGGATGGGTTTTCTTATCTCTGTCTTGTGGCTTAGAAAGATCTGGGAAGTCCTAAGGATGTAGCTGAGAAACAGAAACTCTCACAAAGAGGAAAAGACACAGATTTTTGTGGAGGGAAAATAAAAATCTTGGGATTCTGTAGGGAGAGGGTTTGTGTGGCCTGTTCTCAAAGAGTGGCATGGAAAGGTAGGGGGTTCCATTACAAGGGAACAAAATACTATATCACCTCTACAACTTTTAAGGACAGCTAGTTATAAATGGAGGAACTGTTTTAGGCTCATAGGGGGAGAAAGATTAACAAAACCTTCTGGAGATCTTTGAGTATGCTTTAATTTACAAAATAATCGCCTGTACCAATGTGAATTACCTTTTCACAGCTGTACCACCAACAAACCACATGACAAATACTTGCATGTAGATCTTCAGGATCTTTATTACAGTTCTCCTGATATTTACAACAGCCATGACACATATCAAAGCCCCTTTTTTTTTCCAGGTGGCTCCCTGTCCTGTTTGACACTCTCTGAAGGCAGAGCAGACATGCTATGTGAAGGGAAGGTTTAGGGTTTTTTTTCAGTTTTGTCCATTCCAACTATAACAAAACTAGGAAAGCCATGAAGGGGAGCTGCAAGATAGAGAGGGAAGTCTGTAGTGACTTGAATTTAAGAAGATAAAAGGCATGACTTTTGCTTTCCACTGTTTGTTTTGTGTCATACCAGTGTGCTATGACTAAGTTGTGCTAAAAAACCACACATTAAACAGCTGAAAGACATTCAATGGCCGTTGGGTGGTCAGATGGCCTTACATGAATGAACAACTAGGGTCACAGCTTTAGGCCACAAAAAGTGAAAAAAAAATCATAAATGATCTTAAATAATCTACTTATATAGGTGAAATAGAAAAGGACAACCCCTTAATATCTCCTAAAGTTCACCTGTGGTTTCACCTGTAAAGCAATTGCTATTTGACCTGTTAAGTCACTTCTTGACACCTGAAGTTAAATACCATGTCTGATTGTTGTGGTGAAACCAGGTACGTTTTTGTGGGAGTTAAAAAAAAAAAAAAAACAAAAAACAAAAAACATTGCCTTCAAATGCTTTTTAGTTGCCAACAAGCTTTAGTTGACCACTAGCTGTGAAAAGCAATTCTGAAGCATCTACACTGTGTTTCTGAGAAGCAAGGTAAAGGTCAGGTATGTTCAGCCTCATTTTATAGAAATCATTGAGGAGAGTGCCACCAAACACTGCTCAGTCAGTGGTTTTTGCTGTTTGTCTCCGGCAATCTGCTCATTTCACACTGTCTTTTTGTGAACTGGAGTTTAACTATAATTTATTTTCTTGAATGTGGGGAAAGCACCCTTTAATAAACCTAATATCCAACTAGCTTGAAAATCTGGTATATTTTACCCTTTTATCACTCTATATATTTTATGATAAATAACTTTGTCCAAACAAAAAGATCTGAGTGCAAATCAGCTGAGGAATTTAATTACAGTCAGCTTGACACTGCTATACTTTCAAAACAGGAATTATTTATATCAGTCTCAATAGTGCCATTTGTGAAGGAGAAAAACCCACAGTTTTTGTTATAGAAAATTCCTTCACATAAGTATATTGGCTTTCCGTGGGATTGTTTACATCCAACATGTATTTCTGTTTTCTTGAGTTTGTAAGAACAGTATCCCACTTATTAGATGCCTTAAGCAAAATACATGGATTTATAATATCAGTGATAGCAATTCAGTATTTATTCTTTGATAGTATTTTTGCAATATTGCTATTATAAAAAATTATATTAATTTCAATATTAGATTATTTTAGTTTTATATGAATTTTATGGAGGAATTTATAGAAAAGTAGATTACTTAGGATGGCATTTTATAGTTCTCAAATAATTAAAATTAAAAGTAAAACTCAGATCCTTAGGTTTCATTAGTCAAATACACTTTTCAAAATAGATAACAAGACATTCAATTACATGAACAATCTGTTGGAGGTCAGTTAATGATCTTCTGTTAATTTTAACAAATGAAGCTGAAATGTTCTCCACTTACACAAAGTTTTGCCTTGATACTGCAGTCTTAGCTATAAAAAATGAATGAAATATACACAGGGAATTCATAGGAAGCCAAATAAGGCAAAATTCTTGCTAAGCTGCTTCATGCAGTGTTAGCTGGTTTTCTTGTTTCTCTGGCTAGTATTTGTCTCTGATACTGACCAGTTGCATGCAGATCCTCCTCTAAATCACAATAATTGTATCAATATCAATTAATTTCTAAGACTAATATTTTACTTTTTACTAAAGAGAAGTATCTGAGGCTCTCAGCCCTTTACAATAGATAACAGTGGAGTTTTAGCCATAAACTCAGTTTTTTTCTAAACCAGAAATCTATCTCATGAATATTATGACTGCAACAGTGACCAGTTGAAGGGTCACTTGAGGTTTACTGTATACATTATAAAAAATTGCTTTGTGATTTTATCTGTTGAGGAATGGAGCTAGAGAATTTCTTTTACTTTCTGTCTAACATTCATGTTATAAGTGACAGTTTCTCAGAGGGACTGCTGAACCACCTTTCCTCAAAAGCATAGATTTTCTGATCTTATTTATCCCTGGACTACAGTTTCTCAACCAAGTATGGGTAGTACTGTCTCAAAATTAACAAATCTCTCTATCCAAATTGCATTGTACTCTTTCTGGCTGCCTCTAAATGAAGAATTAATAGACATTTCTTCCAGGGTTAATTTCCCAAGTTTTAGTTATAGAACTTGAAAGTTTGTTTGTTAAGAACATTGGTTTTGATTGGCACCTCTGTTCTTCTACTGGCATTTCTGAGATCCAAGATGACCTTTCTGATACAAAAGCCAACTGACTTTTGTGGTTTCATGGTTAGAGTCTCTTCCATGTATTTGATAATTTGTTTGACATTCCTGTATTTTGTTCTGAGGAGTATTTCTAATGTTTGTTTTCATAGTTTTATTTTTTATTGGTAGAAGAAAAGGTTCCATTTTAGTAGAAAAATTAAAATTTAGTTTTGTAACTATTTTGGCCTTAGAGAGTTTGAAATCCTCACCCACATGGATGGATTTCAGGGGCACTAATTGGTCACCCTTTTAGCATGAAGCACATGATTCTCTAAGTTAACTGGATCCTCTCTATTTTATTCCCCCTGAGCCATACACCTGTTTTCCCACTCACTCCCTGCTTTCCCTGCAATGTTTGCCAGCTTGCTTTATGTTAGCAGACCCTGAACTACTCTGGCAGATCAAGGGGCTGTTCTGATGAAATGCCTTTTTTGTTTTGTAACTACATAAAGCGGATTCTTGCGTGTTTCTCTTTTTGCATGCAACCTTAGCATGCAGCTGTGCATGCTGTGTACTGCTGAATTGAGAGTGATAAGCATCTCTTGGCTATTTGTTCATAACATGGCACCTTTTCTTTCCACAGGCACACTCTCTACTCGTGGTCTGATTTTGTTTTCATTTTAATCATTTAGGAGTTTATTTTGCATGAATAGTTTTATGGTGTTCTAGTTTCATTTAAACCACTTGCATTTCACAGTACTCTGGACTCACTGCTGGATGATATTCAAGTTGCTTAATTGACAACAAAGGCAGTGGGAGAACAGATGTTACATTATTCACAATTTAGACTTTCTAAAATCTTTGCACTGAAGCACTCAATTACTCCATGGAGCTTCTACCACTACATACCTGTTTCTGATAACAGCTAGACTGCAAAGGAATGTGGCCATATCATTTCCTTTCATCAATTTACCCTGACATGTTTTTGTGTATTTCCATGCCAGGGTCTGAAAGCCGAAGTGATGTAGACGATATTGCTAATCTTACACTGTTGAAGAAATATTTGCCTTGGAGAAAATCATCAGGATTTCTTGCATGTGTACATCACAGGAGTGTATCCTATAGGATAAAAGATTCATCCCACCCTCTCATTAAAAAGATCATTGAAGCCTCACCTTTTGCAAATATGCTTATGAAAAAAAAAAGGCAAGAAAACCTGACAAACACAGAGAGTCAAGAAATTCAGGCAAATTGTTATGTGTCGCCATGGGGAATCTTAGAGACTGCTTTGTCCCAGAAAGAAGTGGTAGACTGAATATCCTTCATGTCTACAGTCTTTTTCCATGGTGTATCTCTTCTCTATTAGCAAGAAGTATTCACTCAAAGGAAGGTATTATTTTTATTGTAAAATGTAGTAAGAGAATTTCAAAACCGTCAGTACGATACTTGCCAAGTAACATAAAAAAATACTGAGATACTAGTATATTAATATTGAAAGACCACAAAGTATATTGCAAAAAAAGCCTAGAGCAATAAGTACCTAATTTTGAAAGTTAAAATGCTTGCATTTACTGTGGGTGGGTTGTAGCACTGGAGTTAAATATTTGCCCTCTGCAGTTCAGATAGCAAAACACTTTAGGCTCTTGAACTATTTTTAAGTGTCACTCCTACTCGATTAAAGACAAGAATGTGTTGTGGATGTCTCAATGACAGGGTGTAACTTTTCACCTCATTGCATTACATTTACATGGAGACAACTTTGATACTAGTGCAGTTTTTCTGGGTATATGTTTGATGTGGTGCAATTAGAAAAGAAAAAAAACAAATCAGTCATAATAAATAGTATGTTATTAGTTTCTTGTTTGGAGAAATTCATCAGGAAAAACTGTGGGCTGAGTTATAGGTTTTAGTATTTAAGAAAAACTGCTAAAGAATATTATTTTTTTCCCTATGGTGAGATGGTTTGTGATGCTAACTACACAATAACCCTCTTCCCCTTGGTAGAAAACAAACAAGCCAGATATTTGTTTTCGTGAAATACTGAAGAAAGAGGAAGGGAGCTGTGAAACTTTTCCAGGTTTATTTTTTAAAAGTTTACTTTTTTACTGCCTTCTGAGGGCAGTACTGTACCCCAAGATTTGAAGAAATTCATCTGGATTCTTCTTCAGAGTTGACAGTTAATTGCCCATCAGTTTATCAAAAAGCTGCTCATATGATGAAACACTTGTCAACACTATTTTTTCTGTTGATGACATAAATGGAGATGATTGAACAACATAAGAACTTATTTCTACAGTAATCTGGGAGAGTCTTGAATACTGTTCAAACAATCTGAAAGGAAAGAATTAATGAAGAGTGATTTTGAAATACATTTATGAGAAACTGAAAATTTTTAATTGTTGAAAAATTTATAACTAATTTATTGATGTGCAATTCTTGCAATAACTTTGTCATTTGAAGTCTAAATTTTGCTTCTTTAAATTTCTATTCAGCTGTAAGAAACTATAAGAAGATATCCGCTGATCTTTATTTGAAGAAGGCTCTTCTCTATGACCCCCCTCTCACCCAAAAAACTGTCTCTTCGGTCAAACTCTGAAATGATATTGATCTCTCAATGGGAATCTTATCAGCATATAATCCTGACACCATCCCACAGAAGCAAAATAGCTGTCCATTACTCTCTGTTTATATCATCCCACTGTGAACTGGAGCCAGATGCTGGCACACGAAGCTGCATCTGTCAACACTCTTATGGCACTTTATTGTAACTTTGCCAAAAAAATTTCAAATGACTGACTCTCTCAGAAGCAGCTACAAAGGGAATGTGTGGTATTTTGCTTCTGTAGAGAGGAATAGATCTCTTTTGTTGATAGTTCACTGTAAGACATTCTGAGAAGTCAAAATTATGGGATCATAGAGAAAGTCTAAACCTTTGCTGATGTAAATGCATCTAAATCTTTGATTTTAATGGGAATAAACCAATTTAATCCGTGAAGGCAGCGAGATTAGAGTAACAAAGTTATTCTCACACTTGCTTTATATTTTATTACTACTATTTAATATTATAAAAATTTCATATAGTTCAGTAAACAAGTTTAAACATCAAGGATCATTTCAATGGAGGATCATCAAAAGACTCAACTATAGTTTTGAAAAGTAAGCTATTTAGAAAATAAAGGCAGAAGTTAAATGCCAAAAAAACCCCTAAACTACTAATAGTAAATGAACTGAGTTTCATATTTAAAATGTAAAAATAAGTTTAAGAAGTGACCTTGTAAAATAGGTATCACATTTATTAACTCATTGTCATAATTGATTTCCAGTTGTAGTTATTACAAAAAATAGTGATGATATGTCAAGTAGGTTAAAAAATGGAAGCATTCTACAGGCAGCTCGAAGCAGTGCCAAAGTCACAGGCACTGGTTCTCGAGGGGGAATTGAACCACCCAGACATCTGCTGAAGAAGTAACACAGCAAAGCATAAAAAGTCCAGGAGGTTCCTGTGCAGCAATGATGAAAACCGTCTGTCACAGGTAGTGGAGGATCTCACAAGGAATGGCGGTGCTGCTCAACCTCATACTAACAAACAAGAGGGCCTTGCTGGACATGTGAAGGCTGGGGGCTTTCTTGGCTGTAGTGGCCATGAGATTATGGAGTTCAGCATCAGGCAAGGATGAAGCAAGGCAGCTAGTAAGATTGTAACCATGGATTTCAGATAAACTAACTTTAGCCTCTTTAGGGTTCTTCTTGAAAGAATCCCATGGGAGCAAGTCCTTCAGGGAAGAGGGGTCCAAGAAAGATGGTTGCTATTCAAGGATCACTTACTTCCTCCAGTGTCAAGAGCGATGCATCCTAATGAGAAGAAATCAGGCAAAGAGGGCCAAAGACTTGCATGGACGAACAAGGACATCCTGTTATTTCTCAAGAATAAGCAGGAAATACTCAGGAGGTAGAAACAGGGTGAAGCTACTTGGAATGAATATATAGAGGTTGTCAGAGTAAGTAGAAATGAGCCAAGGCCTACCTGGAATTAAATCTGGCCAAGGATGTCAAGGACAACAAGAACAGCTTCTTCAAATACATCAGTAACAAAAGGAAAACTGAAAAAGATATGAGCCCTTTCCTAAATGAAACAGGGACCTTGGTAGCAGAGGATGCGGAGAAAGCAGAGTTACTGAATGCCTCCTTTGCATGGGACTTCACTGACAAGGCCAGCCCCCAGTAGTGTCTGACCAGGAGACCTGGGTAAAGGAATGGTTGTAAGGAAGACTGATCAAGGAGGATTGGATTAGAGAACACCACCTAGGCAAACTTGACATCCGCAAATCCATGGGCCCTGATGGGATGGATCCACGAGTGCTAACTCATGAGGCTGCCTGCGATCATCTTTGAAAGGTTGTGGTGATCAGTAGAGTGTAAATGTCATCCCAGTCTCAGAAAAGGGCAAGAAGGAGGACCGAGGGAACTACAGGCCATTCAACCTAACCTCAGTCCTCATTTGCAGGCTATCTCTATCCACATGGATGACAAGTAATCAGCATGTAAAGGTAAATCATGCTTGACCAACACATTTGCCTTCTACAATGAAAAAACTACCTGGGGGGATGAGTGGAGAGCACTGGTTATTGTCTACCTTGACTTCAGCAAGGATTTTGACACTACCTCTCACAACATCCTCATAGGCAAACTCAGAAAATGTGGACTGGATGAATGGACAGTGAGGTGGATTGAGAACTGGCTGAATGGCATATCCCGGAATGTAATAATCAGTGGCACCGGGTCTAGCTGGAGGCCTGTCACTAATGGTGTCCCTCCAAGTTCAATACCGGGCCTAATATTGTTTAATTTGTTCATCATCAATGACTTGGATGAAGGGTCAGAGGCCTCCTCAGGAAGTTTGCTGATGACACAAGGCTGAGAGGAGAGGTTGATACCCCAGAGTGCTGTGCAGCCCTTCAGAAGGACCTCAAAAGGCTGGAGGGACGGGCAGAGAAGAACTTTCTGAAATTCAGTGAGGAAAAATGCAGGGTCTTGAACCTGTGGAATAATAACCCCATGCACCAGTACAGGCTGGGGGCTGGCCTGCTGGAAAGTAGCTCTGTGGAGAAGGATCTGGAGGTCCTTGTGGACAACAAGCTGTCCATGAGACAGCAGAGTGAAGGCCAATGGAATCATGGGGTGCATTAGGAAGAGCATTGCCAGTTAGTCAAGGGAGGTGATACTGATCCTCTACTCAGTCCTGGTGAGGCCTCATCTGGAAAGCTGTATCCAGTTCTGGGCTCTTCAGTGCAAGAGAGACATGGAGCTCCTGGAGGAGGTCCAGCAGAGGGCAACAAAGATGATTAAGGGACTTTCCTTCTAAGAATATTGCTCTTATAAAGAAAAGCTGAGGGAGCTGGGCTGTTTCAGCTTTAGGAGGAGATGCCTGAGAGGGGACCTCATCAATGTATATAAGTATCTGAAGGGATGGTGTCAAGAAGATGGATCCAGGCACTTCTTGGTGGTGCCAAACAATAGGACAAAAGGCAATGAGCAGAAACTGATGCACAGGAAGTTCCACATGAATAAGAGGAAGAACTTCTTTACTGTGCGAGTGACCAAACACTGGAACAGATTGCCCAGAGAGGCTGTGGAGTTTCCCTCACTGGAGATATTCAAGAACCACCTGGATTCAGTCCAGTGCTGTGTTCATCCTATGCTCTAGGATGAACCTCCTTGAGCAGGGAAGCTGGATCCAATGACCCACTCTGGTCCCTTCCAATCTTATCTATTCTGTTATTCTGTGATTCTAGAGCTACACGACCATTCTTCAGTGTTCAATATCATTGTCAGAAGTGTATTTAATATGAAAAATACTTGCAAAAATTTATTTAAGCCAAAAGTAGTTTATTGATGTTTGTGAGGCATAGTTGGCAAGGTAACATCTCAGAAACCTAAAAAACCAGAAGTTCCAAATGTCAGCCTATAAGAACATATGTTTCTTCGTTAGAGCTTGGATGGCTTCAAATATGGGGAAAAACACAATTTGCAAAAGAGAGTCCCTCCTTCTCAAGCCTAGATTTTTTAGCTTTTAAAAATATATATATGCAAAAGAACCCAGACAATGATTATGTATGTTTCAGATTCTGCTGACACTGTTTCTATTTGGAACACACATAGGATTAGTTTTTTAAAGGGATGGGATACAACTGTCGATAAATCTGAGATTGCATTATAAGCAGTGTTGGTAGAAAAGACAACCGTTGAAGTCAGCTACATAAAGCTCCTTCAGCTGGTTGAGTTCAAAATTTTCTATGACAGATTATCCTTCCAGTAAAGATGTTTATTTTGGACAAAATATTTCAGCTATTTCCAATGCACAGGAAGATAATTTGTATTGGTCGTTTAAAAATTGTCTCTTTCAATCCTTCCCTTTCAAATATTCTAAGTGCTCCTAAGCTAGCTAAAAGGAAGATTCACTAAAAGGTTCAACTTACTTGTTGCACAGGTTGGAACAGATTCTCAGCAAAATTGATAATATATTAAAAAAGAGGTTAGGATTTTCTACATAGGTTTGCATATAAGTACCTTTAGGTTCTGTCATTTTCTAATTTTGGAGACCAAAATTGACCTGTAGAAATATTTTAATGTTGTAACATTGAGCACTACAGAATCTATATTTTAAATACTTATTAACCTAATAGTCTCTAAAGACCCTAACCAATTGCTTAAGCTTCTTGCACAGTGAATGGGAAACCATAAAGTCCATCATAGAGTTGCTCAGGCCAAACAAGCCAGCCAACTACGTCTTAAATGCCAACCATTTCAGTAAAGTAGGAATCTTTCATGGACTGCAAGCAAATGCTTTGTCTTTGATGACACCTGATAACCCACAATCTTCTCCTTCAGTTAGTTGCATAAACCCAGGTTATATAACTCTAAAATATGTATATTTCTAAAATTAAAAATGAGCTAATGAATCCATTACCTTTAGAATACACTTCTGAAAATTCTTAGGGAAGTTAACCACCGTAATAATGAGTGTCTCTCAACTTTAATAAAAAGTAAAATACCTGAGACCCATACAATGTGCCTTTAAACACCTCCTGATGCTGAATACACTGAAACATCATGGAGGAAAAATGCATCCAGTTTTCTCCTGAAGTTTTCATTAACAAGGAAGAACCTATAGTTCCATTGTGGGACTGAGAAAAGTTACTCTTCTTATCCAAATATAGATCCTCTGCTGTCTCTGCAGGAAAATGATGACATTCAGTTTTAATACAAGTTGTACCAGATCACCGTATCACATGGATAAGAAGACCATACAAAGGATCTACAAATGCTTTGACAAGATACATTCCATCATAAAGCATTTCCAGCCTAGCAATAATTCCTCATCTCTTCTGCTCTGAGAACATGCAATGCAGTAGACAGAAGAGTGTTCAGACATGGCCAAAGCAACACATGCTTTCCCCGCCTTGCTGATATCCTCCTGCTTCTACATCCTATCTGCAACCGTGGTGACAGTAAGCTGTAGCAGATCCATTCTTTTCGCTATTCTCTCTTCAGGTGAATCTTTCTTTTGATGTCCACTTTCTTTCTGCATGTGTCTGCTTCCTCAAAAAGACACATAATGTATGACATATACCTAGAGTGAGTCAAGAGTAATTTATTTTTTCTTCATCAGGAAATGCTATTCTTCCCTCTGGTACTTCACTTTCTTTCCTATTTTTTCACTTTGTCCTTCTATACGCTCAGTATTATCTGACAAACTAAAGAACATATAGAGTTCAAAAAGTGTTCAATGCCTACATGCATTAAACCTAAAAAACACTTTTATAGTTTTTCTTTTTTCCTGTTAAGCATAACAACAAAATCCTTTGTCTGTTTGAGATTCATTCATATAATTGCTGAGGAGTGGGGAGTTGGGGAGCCCTGTGTTAGCAGACAGCATTTAGAGTGTGAAAAATCATTCACAGCTCTTGATTTTAGTCCTGGAATATTTTGGTGGCATGTAGTGTCGTCTTTATGGAGAACAGCTAAATAAGATGTTTGTAATTCATTGGACCTCACTTAGATACCCAAAAGTTAATTGCCAAACTTTAACCTTTAGCTGTCTTTATAGCCTATAGTATGAAATGGAGGTCTCCAGAGGACAATTTCATCCTAAAAAAGATGCCTAAAGATAGAAAAGATGAATCATCCTTTGAAGGCACCAATTTCTCTCCATTGACTATAAATGGATCCCTCGGGTGATTTAACTGTCTGAAAGTTAACTTTTAGATATCTAGTAGTGAAAGAGCATACATACATTCAAGAAGTATGCTGCAAATGTGCAAACAAGGATTTTGCTCAAATGAAGACTTGAAATTACAAGTTTCCTATAAGATTTCAAATGATATCATCAGGAGCAGCTGTTAATCAAGAAAACAGTGGTGTGACTTAAAAATATGAATAGTAATTGCTATAACATTTTGGGAGTGAGAAAAAGAGGAGAAGAATTGTAGCGGGAAATATTTTCTTGAATAAATATGGAAGGTATTCTCTGTCTAAATGAATCAAACAACAGAAATTTAAATTATTTTAACATCAGAACAAGAGCTCAGTCTTTACAGATTTCACTTTCATAGAATTTAAGATTTGAAATTTTTAGTTGCTGTATGCATGTAACATTCAATTTTTATTTTTTAATTTTTTTTAATTTCTCTTACATCCATTTATAGGTGTAATGGAAAAGCATGTTAAGTTCAGTAATTTTCTCAAAAAATCATAGAGGAGGCCTTAAGCATAAGGGTTAGAACCAATGACAGTGAATCCCAGGACTCTTTGTTCTAAAAATAATATCTATATATATATATAAAATATATCTTTAAAGGATAGAAGATCTTTCCTGTGAAAATGAAAGGGAATGAAGAATCAGAAGTTACCAGCGCATGATTGGTTTAAAGTAATCATTATCTCAAGTATCGCAGTTTTTTATTCTAGTATTTCTTATAATTACAGCCATGGCACTTTTAGAAGAAAGGGAATGCTCACTGAGCTTCTTAATTACACAGAGCCTAACCTTTGGAGGTATGAGATACCAACCTAATACTGAGTTCTCATTTATTTCAGTGGGAGGTGAGGAACAGCAGTTAGGAGCCAATACCTCTGTACCTTTGGGCCCTACTACTGATATTTGATCTAATAAAACCTCTCCATTCTTTTCCCTCTAACTTTAAATCAAAATTATTATTGAACTTTTATTGAAGTTAATTATTGAATTAACTTATAAAATAAGTTATGGATTCATAAGTTAATTATTGAATTAATTTATGAAAAATGCTTATGGATTCACTGTCATAGGTGATTGCCAAGTATAGACAAGGCAGGTAATGTAATCATTAACTTCTTGTTTCTCTCATGAAAAACTTTGTGGCTTGTGGTCAGAGACATTTGGGTTCAGTTTGACTTCCAGTGATTTCTGTATTAAACATGTTCACTATCTACAAATATCTATAGTTATGAGAAATTATTATAGTGATTTTATCTGTGCTAGGCTGTTTTTGTTTTGCAAAAACTGGCATATGCACTCTTTCTCCAAGACAACATAAAGTTTTAACATTCTTGCATAAGTTAGTTTCACCTTTTCTGACTTTAGCACTTAATGTTTCTTAAATGTAGTTGGAATAAAGGCAGTTGAAATGATGCTATGTACAGATAAACCAAATACAAATAACTTTTAAATTATTGAGCAGTGATCCCATGGCATAACCAGTGTTTATTGCTTTTCATCATAACAGCTTATCAGTCCCCTCCATTCTGTTTAACTGTTAGCTGCAAGTATTTAGTTGAAGTGTTTTCTTTTCTCTGTTTTAATTATTTTCCCTTGGATACTTCATACTGTAAAAAAAATGCATCTATACTAAATCCTGATATTCATGTTAATTGTGCTAGAGGTCATTGTATATGATATCAATTTATTAAATGTTATTTGGGGAGAGACGAAAGGCTGAACATGGCTTTTCATTTTATAATCTGCTTTTACAGTCCTTTCACACTCAAGTATGCAGCAATGACTATAATAACCCATCATTTCCACACAATAACCCATCATTTTCACTGTCCTACTACTGATTTTTTTGGGATCCATCTTTAGATATTTCTAAACGTAACATGTAGGATTATTTTTACCTGTTAAATGCCCATGATGAGTAATGGGAAGAAGTGGAGGCAATTCAATTTTCAATTTTTTCAATTTAATTTTATTTTAATGTCAGAAAAGGCTCTGTGACTTCTTACTTAATATATAATGACAAAATTTGTAATACTTAACTTTTAACTCCTAAAGGACTTCGGTCTTCTGAACACAAAAATTAGAACAGCTTTCACAAGATATGGATTGAAGTAAAGAGGGATTTTGTGGTAAAAATCTCAGTAAAAGAGTTCTCAACAGATATATTGTTTTAAAAGTATTTAACTGTGCAGATCTGCCATGTAGCTAAAATATATTGCATACATTTCTGAACCCATAGTACTGGCTGTAGGTTAAAAGAGAAAAAAAAAAAAAAACACCTATAACTCTACACATGCCTTTCTTGCCTGCCTCATCCGTACACTTGCTCACACTTGCATTGCGTGAGATATAAGGCCACAGGAAAAGAAAAGAGATATATCAAACAAGTTCCCAGCTGTGACTTTAATTGGATTTGGTGGCTGAGTGAAAACGCAGCAACTAACTGATGTTCACATAACCTCCAGGAATCTGCAACAATGATTCTCACACCTGTTCAATTACCAAACCAAGTATTTTCTGCTCAGAAACATCACTAAACCACAGCAGGAATGTGGAAATAGATGGTTTTGAGGTCCCTTCCAGCCCTAACCTTTCAATAGTTCATTCAAAATAAATACCTATATGTATTTGTGTATGTATGTGTATGCATATGTACACATATGCCCACGCATGCACATATACATATTATATATAATATAGGTATAACCACATGTAAATATATAAAAGAATGCATCATCAAAAACAAAGGATGAACTCAAATCTCTTTGTATTAAGACCATCAAGTTGCTGCTACTTTTTGTTTGGTGCCTCGAGAAGCAAAATTTAATCCCTCCCCCTACTCCACTTAAAATAGCATTTACATTTACATTATCAGTCTTCATCCATCCTTGCTACACCTTCACTTTTAACCTACTGGTCCTTGCTTTCAACTTAATAGATCAATGACCTCCCAGCACTGCAAGGTTATTTATAAATGCCTGGTTTTACTGTCTCTGTGCTGAGGAAATATCTCTCAATAATATGCTTTACTCATAAGTTAGGATCTATGAAGAGTTCCAAAGTTGTCTGTGATATTTTTAATGGACTTAAATGCATATATACAGTGGAACATAGATAGATAGATGATAGATAGATAGATAGATAGATAGATACATAGATACATAGATAGATATATAGATAGATACATAGATAGATAGATAGACAGGGCATTATCCACGTAATATCTCATTTTCTTCTATTCTTATGCTTCATAAAAGTAACTGGTTGATAGTCAGTGTGCACCATAATATAAAAATTTAAAGGATTTCATTGACAGTGGTAACCACTGCACCACTGTAGCATAGTATTTTCTTTGGTAATAACAACCTTACACAAAACCAGAGTTTCACTTTATGTTGAGCAATTATCCATTTAATAAAGACCCAGATCCTGAGTGCAACTGAAAAACTGAAATATATGTTGGCTTCTAAGATATACTTACTTAAAAGCCTCATTTTATTATCCATTAATTCCATCTGCCACTGACAAAAATTCAGTTCCAAATAGGTCATTAAGACCCTGTTTAAACTATTTTTTTTTCATTTGATATAATTTTGCTATTACTTTTAAGACTTGTGGGCTGCATCTAGATTAGTAAATCAAACTGGTCTCTAAATGTGATTTTTTCTGTCATAGAGTGATCCATGTCCAGTGCACTTCCTCAAGGTCAAAATGGGTTGGTTGTCTCCTGGCTGTCTATTGGGAGTGGTCCCTGGTCCACTGGTCCCTAACTCCTGAATTGAGCCAGTTAATTGTTTGAGACATTGCTGCTTGGCATAGGTCAAAGTTGTCAGGGACTATTCAAAAAAATGTTGCAGGATATGTATGTCTGAATTCCAGAGCCCAGTAATGTTCTCAGGCACCATTTAATTACTCATGTGCATAAAACCATTATGTCACAATATGTTCCTTAGGAAAGAATGCCTGTGTGGGTGTCAGTATGTCAACTCATTCCTTCCTGAAAATGAGCATTTCCATTGTTCAATACAGTTACACAATCTCACCTCTTGATCCACAGCTGTTCTTTCTTAATGAAAAACTGTTTGCTCACAGTACTGAGCAGAGAAACCCTTCTTCAGCATAGTGACAATCTAATGTCTGGGGAGTAATGACTGATAGCAAGGGAGAGATTCACCTTCTAGCAACTCACATGTCAAAATGGGAAGCCTAGAAAAAATGTTCGGAGACTTCATTAAGTTTTCAGTCCTCTAAAAGCATATTTGGCAGTCTTACCTCATTCTGTTGATCCATGTCTTGTTCCAAGATTCATGAAACATTTGATTTGAATTTACTTTTTGTAACAAGTGATTTTGCAAAGAGCACATTTACTTTATTTCAATTATTTTTACTGTCATTTGAGAATGATGTCACATATGAGCAGAATGAGATTTATCTGAAGACATTTTGCTGCCGCTGAGAGACACAGTAACAAAATGTTGGTGCTGTTGGAATGTAAGACTCCTGTTATTCCAATATCTGGTATATAGGTATGAGTAAGTAAACAGTCATAGGAACGGTATTTCCGCATATTACATTCTGAGGTAGTATTATTTCTCTCTATATCCAATTGGAGTATTCACTTGTCTACAATGTTTAATAATAATAATTTTAGAAGTATTTTATTTTATTTTATTTTATCTCATGATATTTGGATTTAGAAAGATATAGTTTGACAATTTATTAAGGTTGCTGCTGACAAATAAAACTCAGAAGTTCAGGAAAGAAAGAAAACTGACATGATTTGCTGTTGTCATAAAAATTCAATTTATCCAAAATGTCTGGACATGACATTTTTGATACATGTAAAAAGACACTTCCTAGATTGAGAAAATTAAGGTAATTAAATTTTGTCTTGTATTCCTTGACATGTAATAAAAAATCTAAAATATTAATAAGTCGAGTCAGAATTAATTTATTCAAGACATCACAAGTGATTTAATAGACACCAATGACAGAAGTTTCACAGAGCTTGAGGACTGTAGCTTATTTTCAATGAAGTATTCATGTTACCATCTAGTGTTTTAAACTTTCTACTCATCTTTGCAGCATATTTCTTTCCTTTGAGGCAGTGGAAGAAGCTACTCATGTCTTAATGTGACACTTTCTCTTCTGATGAGAACATTCCCATGAGCTTAAAACAAAAACATTTCACTATTTCAGTTGTCATCTGATGCAATTTGTTGTCAGAGAACTGTTTACAATATCATATATGAAAGAGATATCTGTAGCAAAAATGCGTGGACAGATTAAGTACGGAAATGTTGTGGAACAACTGTATGGACAGATTAGGCACAGTAATGTGTGCCCATTTTTGTGCTTGCAATTAAGTCTTTTTGAGCAATCAAACTCTAATAAAAGTTAAAAAAAAAGTAAAAAAAGCAAATTAAACAAACCTTTTCAGCTTATCTCATAGTAGAAAAGTAAACTCTACATTTGAAATGAGAAGCAAATAACTATGCAGTGTTCTGCTGCATTTTTAAAGCAGTCAGATAAATGTATGCTCAATAATAATAGTGGTAATCTGGATAATGACTTCTCATGATTCATGGACTAATCTGGTTGTCCACTGGGACCGTTAAAACCATCCTGCCTTCCTCTCATTTACATCATAGATATGTGTCCAACTGGCCACTGCTGGAGTCAAGATAGTAGACACCATTAATCCTAGTGGTCTGATCTGCTGAAGCCAATTCCTCATTTCTATTTATGAGTCATCTGTACCACAGAAAACCACTTGTGCTTTATAACTTAAAGAGGAGAGAAAAGGGAAAAGAAAAGAAATTTGACTTAGGTTATCCCCTTTAACATATTTCATCAAAAGAATGAATAAAATATTTATTCAGCTACTGTCCTTTGCAATCCCATCAAAGTGAATATGGAGACGTTTAATAAGACATGGAAACATTAAAGAAGCCTTTTATCAGAGTGGATAGGAACCTGCTCAGAACAAACATTTTGGCCTAAGGGAAAGTTTTTGATCTGTGAAGCTTAAGCTTTTCGTGCTTAAAACACTCTCGTATTGGATCATGTGGTCAATTTGCATGAAATAAATTATTTTCTTAAAACTTGTAAAACTATAAAATAGAACTTGACAAGTCATTAGCAATAAGTGGTACTGTACTGGCATTATACTCACACTGGTGCAATCATTAGAAAATTGCTGCTACAGCAAAGAACAAGAAGATAATGGAGCCAGCCTACAGTTTGACCTAGAGGTGTTAGATCATTGCCCCACGCTGTAGATACTGCACTGTAGTCCAAATTATTGACTATCCTTCTTCATTACTCATCTACTCAACATTCTGAGCCACTGCTCTTTATCATCTTTCACTCAAAACAATTAGTCCAAGTTATAAAAATGATCAGTTTTCCTACCTGGGGATTGGAGATCTAGTTTAGAGGGAAAAAAAAACAAAACAAAAAAAAAAAACTAAGTAATCTTTAGTTCTGATCAAAACTAGCAGAAAGGATAGGATTACCCATTCTTTATTAATTTTATGTTGTGGGTTTTTTGTCATTCTGAACTAGAAATTCAACTGATGAAGTTTTTGTGTTTTGACAAAAGTTATGGATATAACTTTTCTATTCTGGTTGGTAACAAAAGTGTTCAGTGGCTCATTAGTTCAGTTTGCAACTTCAAGATTTTTTTTTAAGACATAAAGTGTTTGGAAAATCATGGCTAAATACCTGAATTCCTAAAGTTTGCCTAATATTCATTTTAAGGCTATAGTTATTCTATCATGAGATTGGTAAATGTCCACTTGTGATTATTGCCAAGACAGGAATTATGTGTGCAACCTAAGATTTTTACTATTTGTTGCAAAGCACCTTCAAGCATTGATTTTGCCAATGTGTCAACATTTTCTCAGTAGCTCAGGCATATGAATCAGGTCTGAGCAGCTCTGTATGTGGTATTTTATACAAATTACTGGATGAACTAAACTACATGCCTGCAATTGTACATATGCTGATGAAGTGTAATAACATTAAGACCATGATGCTCAAATCCCACTGCTGTCTCCAAGAGGACGTTTTTCTCATGCATTCCCCATGAGTGCACATACCTTTGTAAAATGAGAGGAGTAAGTAAGATACTGCAGTTTCCAAGGCCCATTAACATCTTAATTTCTCTTCTGAGTCTATATCAAGCATGAGGCATGTCTTTGAGTTTCTGATGTGGAGCTGGAGCTGAGATTTAACAGCCTAATTGCATGTGGACTGTGGTGCGGTGAATGTATGCTGGTGCATAAGACTGAATCAATATTCTATTTAACTACTTATTTTTATTTCTCATGTCACAAAAAATTGTACTTTCCAAATGACAATGACAATGAAATGATAGCTACCAAGAATAAATGTCAGAGAAAGGAATTAAAAGGAAATAAGGAGACTGCAAACATGTTAGAAACCATAAAATAAGCATAAGTAACAAGAGTACACTAAATTTGCTCATGAATCTTTGGAGAAATGAAGTGAAAAATGTTTTGTTACAAAGCATGATATTTGCACGTAGGCTAAGACAGTACAGAAAGTCCCAGTTGAACACTCTGAGAGAGTAGAGGTGTTTCAGCCAGCAGCTGGAATTCGGACCTCAGTGTTTACAATGCATGACATATTGGTTGGTATTGCCTAATTAAGAATAATCCTTAAGGATGAGAAACATCATAATTTTTACTGGTGTTTCAAGGAGTTCATAATAAGTGGACTTGGGGGAACAACTGAAGATCATTTGTTTGACAGAAGAAAGCTTTTACTGTAGAAGAGGCATCATGAATGTGTAACCTTATTATCAAAGTATTATAGTTCAGTTTTGAGCCTAATGAAGAAAAATAAAACTGTAATCATTTCAGCATATGTTTGAGTCACCCAGACTTCATTGATTTCAAATGTGTCTCTTAAAAATAAATTAATCTATTTGTTGAGGAATACATTTCCTTCCTAAGGTGTCTGAAAGATAATAGCTTTTATGCACAGTGTAATATTTTAAACATGAGCAATTTTGAAGGGAGTTCAGCCTCCCAGTGAAGCTGCTCAGCCTGTTAGTGAATACATTTTCTATACTTCTTAACGAGTATGCTTGTGTGCAGGACATAAGGAATTTGTACCACCTCGTCTTCTTCTAGAACACAGTCCAAGAAAGAAACCAGCAGCTATTGAAGGCAAGTCTGAGTTTTTCTATTGGCTTTTTCTCATTGACTTGACTGTCTGTCCTGAAGGATTTTTTTTTATTATTTTTATTTTTGTAAGTATAACCTGTATTACAAAACTGACCAAATAATTAGATATGGGACAGGAATGGACCACTGAAATATGCATAATACCTGTGTGTTCCTTATGGTAGTCCCACAGATAACTGAGTGAAATAGATTACAGAATTGAGGCCTAATACGTAAAGTGCTTTGAATGGTGTTCAACCATGAGTTGTTATCTAACTGTAAACATAATCAACATTATCCTCTTAAAATACTTTGGATTACTCTTTCAGCTATTGTTATTCAATAATGCTTCTGTGCATTATCTGCAATAACGAACATACTATTTCTGGCTCTGCATTTATTAACACTATTTCTATTGTTAAAACCATTAAAAGAAAAATGCAAAGTCAGATCTTACCTTCAAAAGATTAAAACATAATCCATGTAATTGAATTATATTGTTTATAGTCTAACCATAACAGTAAAATGGTGAAAATATGCATTTTAATTTTAAAATGGACTAAGTCCAATGGCTTAGAACTACTACTGCAGTAAACATTCTTGATCTTCATACCACACAATTTAATAATACAAATTTAATACCACATGATTCTTTTTATGTAATTATATAGAAGTTTTCATATGTTGCTTCAGAGTATTCAGCCACACCACAGCACTTGTTAATTTCTCTCACAGAGGTCTTAGTTCTATGTTATCCAGAAAGAAATTGCAGAAGAAGAGAAAAACAGATGGGATGGCAGCAGAATAAGTAACAAGAGCTACAAGATTTAACTGCATTTGGAAACAGAAAGTGAGACTTAGATTTTGGCAGGACCTGTGACTAAAACAAAGCATTAATTAGATGTTTCTGTGATGTGATTATTGTGACCAGAACATTTGGACAAAAAATAGTTATGTGGCTTATTATCTCTTTCCCCAAAATCTTGTCACCTCAAATGAATATTTCTTTTTAAACATGGTGTTTAAAGGAGTATAAAACTGCAGTTATTGTGACACAATATAGTATATAAATAGATTTGCAGTCCTGTTTATTTTAGGAAAATGCCTGATCCCTGCGTATCAGCAGAAAGAAGTCACTGCAATGTTAAACACTGTTATCCACCAATTAACCGTAATGGAAAAAAGACATAATAGAACAAGACTGCCACATTTGTGAAGTGATAAACTTTTGCTTTAAATATAACGGTTATACAAGATGAACCAGCATTAAATTAACATTAGGTTCTTGATTTTCAAAATCATAAGGAGCATGCAATTACTGAAATTGCACTTAGAAATGACTACTTATGACCAGTTACACATTTGTGTGTTTCATTAGCTCATTTATGTGTGCAATTGAGATAATAGGGAATGTAAATTAGACACCCATTTGGCAAACAAATTGGGGGGCAGATTATCTGCTCAGAACCATGCAAGTGAATTCCCTTATAAGCTCAAGGCTGGTCACTAGGATACAATACTGCTCATGCAAGAGTTTTAGAGGAAACAAAGAAGGCAGAATTAGTTGTAAAATGCTACTGTGAAAAGCTGTTATACTGTGCTATCCTATGTTTTCCATATATGAGAAAATATGTCACACTGCCTTTAGGAACCCTAAACCCTGAAGCTTTATTTCAACCCTGGGGAAAAAAAAAAAAAAAGGTAATTTTTAGGAATATTTGGCAAAATGTCAGAAGGGAAAAAGAGGACTAGGCAGAGAAATCATCATCATCGTGGCTAGACTTCACAAACTAAGATTTGGGAAGGGCTCTACCCACCCTTGCTACAAGTGCGCTGATGGCTAAAAAGGCCAATGCGGGACAGACAAGTCCGGTCGCAAAAGGCACAGCAGAAAG
>JAWMRA010000113.1:63966556-64052088 GCA_035584735.1 Pseudotriccus pelzelni
GCCTGGAGTTTTCCAGGTCTTCCTTCTGGTCCTTCTTGTGGATGGGTGTCATGTTGGCCACCTTCCAGTCATCTGGGACCTCTCTGGTGAGCCAGGACTGGTGATAAACGGTGGGGAGCGGCTTGGCGAGCTCTTCCACCAGCTCCCTCATCACCCCAGGATGGATCCCGTCTGGTCCCATGGACTTGTGAGGATCCAAGTGGCTCAGCAGGTCACCAGCTGCTTTCTCTTGGATTACAGAGGGGCTATTTAGCGCCTTGTCCCTGTCTACCAGCTCAGGAAGCCAGCTGTCCTGAGGACAACCTGTCTGTTGTTGAAAACTGAGGCAAAGAAGGTGTAAAGTAACTCAGCCTTTTCCTTGTCTTTGGTAACTATGTTTCCTCTCCCCCCATTCCCCACCTGAGTCCAAAAAAGAATGGAGGTTTTCCTTGCCCCTCCTTTTGCTGTTTATAAAAACACTTTTTGTTATCCTTAACAGAAGTGGCCAGCTTAAGTTCAAATTGTGCTTTTGCCTCTCTAATTTTCTTTCTGCATGCCCTAAGGACATTCCTAAACACTTGATGAGTTGCCTGCCCTTTTTTCCAAAGGCAATAAACTCTCTCTTTTTCCCCCAAGCTCCTGCAAAATCTCCCTGTTCAGCCTCGCTGTTCGTTTTCCCTGCTGGCTCACCTTTTGGCACTTAGGGACAGCCTGCTCCTGGGCCTTCTAATTCTCTTTCTTGAAGTATGTCCATCCTTCCTGGACCTCTTTGTTTTTAAGGGCTGTTTCCCAAGGTACTCTCTGGACCAGCCTCCTGAATAGGCCGAAGTCTGCCCTCCAGAAGTCCAGGGTAGAGGTTTTGCTGATACCCTTCCCAGACAGCCTCCAACCACCACAACTCCCACCAGCCCCTCTCTGTTTGTGAACAGCAGGCCTAGTGGAGCCCCAGACCTGGTAGCCTCCTTTACCAGCTGAAGCAGGAAATTATCCTCTATGCACTCTAGGAATGCCCTAGACTGCCTCTTCTCCGCTGCGTGGAGAAGACATTCCCACCAGACATCTGGCAGGTTAAAGTCACCCGTGAGGTCTTATGGCTGAAGCAAAACATTATTTCGCTTCCCACACCATCATATTTCTTCTGTTTCTCCCAAACTAACATGAAATGGAAGCCAAAACAAGACTGCATCATAACCCAGTACACAGCACCAGGAAGACTGATGTCCGCAGCCAGGAACACTCTTCTCCCTGCAGCGTTGTAATCGACTTATGTTGATGCACCCAGATGTGGCATGTCAGTATCCAGAGAGCCCTGCCATTTACATGGAGCACCAGGACATGGAAACTAGTAAGTCCTGAATTCACACAGCTCCTTTCTGGTCTGCTTTTTCTGTGTGTGGCAAAGTTATCTCGCATCCGGAAGAGGTGTATTTACTCGGGAATAGCAGAGTTGGCAACTTTCTCCATAGCCATATACTCACTTATCAATGAAACTGAGAGAGGACAAAGTCATCGAAGCAAAACTGTTTACTGGTATTTATAAATGAGTCAGCTGAGCTGTGTCCCGAGCCCGGCCGGGAACAAAGGCCGATCCTGCGGGAATCCTGCGGGAAGCCACCCGTCCCCTGAGCCCAGGGAGGCATCGAGGGGCTGGAGAGTGCCCAGAGAAGGGCAACGAGGCTCGGGAAGGCCCTAGGAAACATGTTCTGTGAGGGCTGGCAGAGGGACCTGGGTGTGTTTAGCCTGGAGAAAAGGAGGCTCGGGGAGGACCTTCTCGTTCTCTGCAACTCCCTGACAGGAGGCTGAAGCAAGGTGGAGGCTGGTCCGCTCTATCGTAGCACGAGGACAGGAGGAAGTGGCCCTCAAGCCGACACAGGAGAAATTCAGACTAGCCATTAGAAAAAAAAAAAAAAAAAATTTTTTTTTTTTTCCTACTGTCAGGGTGGCCACGCGTTGGGACAGACCGCAGAGGGTGCGGTCACCGTCCCCCCCCCAAGGCGTTCCACAGAGGCGCCCGCACCCACACGGGGCGACCGCGGTTCGGCGGTTCGGGCGCTGCGGCGGTCATCATCATCATCATCGTCATCACGGCTGGGCTTCGCGAACGAAGATTTGGGAAGGGCTCTACCCACGCTTGCTACAAGCGCGCTGGTGGCTGAAAAGGCCAATGCGAGACAGACAAGTCCGGTCGCAAAAGGCACAGCAGAAAGACTCCCCAGGTGATATCGACAAGACGCGATTCTTCCTGCGCTGTCTCTTCTCCTCGAGAGTGATCCTGCGCGTGTTCTCAGGCAGAGAAATATAAATCTCTGAAGTAGCTAAAGAGACATCTGCGTGTGACTTCTTAGTGTTTACATACTTTTATGACTGGTACATCACTAAATATCCCTGATCAGGCAAAGGGGCAGATTGAAATAAAAAATCCTTCTTATCATAAATATAATTGAAGATAGTATATTAAGTTCTCAGAAAAGGGAATAAGTAGAAGTATTTATTAATTGAGAAATGTACTTTTTAAAGCATGAAAGACTGGCCCAGCCTCTGACAGAAGAAACCAACTGCAGAAAAAATGGTAAAACTGTAGGAAGTAACAGAATGGTTAACACACAGAACATTTATGGAACCAGTCTGTTTACACCCTGGGATTTCCAACTCAGTGATAGTCAGACATTATATACATAATCGTGCCACTGGTGAAGGCTGAAAGGATCTTACTGTTTTTCTAGATTGACATGTTTTCACTTTTGCTCTGTTTTGCCGCTTCTTTCTTAGGTAATCTTGGACCATTCTTGTTTTATGATAAGGTGAAAATAGTAGTAGTATATGTGCCAGATATCTCCAAAATTTTTAGGTTATTTGATACCTTCAAATAGAAAGCTTTTCCTGGATAATATCCAATATTCTTGAAGTCTTAGAAAAAGAGCATATTGTTATCATGTATTAAATCTCAAACTTTCTCTCTTTGCCGTTGTCATTTTCTCTTCCTTCACCTCCACAGTAAATTTTTTGGAAAAGGGGTAATTATGTAAGACAATCCAAATTTGTACACTATATTCTAGTAGTATGCAATACATGGCATTAAAGTGTGTGTGTGAGTCGAAATTTTCAGCTATCTCCTGGTCAAAACACAAAATGCTTTGTATTCATCCAGTCAGAAAGAAAAAAAAACAGATCAGTGCTCTCCTATTTCATGGTTCTTTGTCTCTTTTCAAAGATCTTACCGTCAAAGTTCAATGAAGAGTTTGAAGTTTCAGGTCACCAACAGAAGAGAATAAAAAACCAGAAGATCTTATAACAATGAACAAGAGAAAGAGGAAAAGGAAATTTGTTAAGAGAAAGGCATTGATACCTAACTTCTACCTAAGTTTCAAGCTTGGAAACCTTGTTTGGTAAACTGTGAAGTGAAATAAATTTTTAATTCTTTATCTTATCTTTTTCTGGAGCTTTCACAAGGACTTGGTAGCAGTGTTCTCAGCTTGGCTGACACTCTGATGGTGCCATCTAGGGAGGACACTGGTGTCACCCGTAATTTGAACAGATCAGTTTTCCATGGCTGCCTGATCTTTAATATGCTTCTTCTTCCTTGCCTGTAGTCTTCTTTACCTTTTTAACTCTAGATTTCTTGTATCTCAAAACTGCTTTGCAGTGTATACTGATTCTCTGTGATTCTCTCTCTCAGGTCTTGACTTTTTCACTCAGCTCACATAGCTCTTTGCTTCCTCCGTTTCCCTATTCACATAAGAAGGACTCTCCTTTCTGAGAGTCCTCTCTGACATGGCAGGATAATCCCTCAGGAAGATGCTGCAGTTAGACAAGAAATGTCAAAACTAAGCTCAGAGGCTTAGCTAGTTATCCATAGGGCTTCATGTTAATTGTCTCAGAATAGCCTGTCTTTGCCTTCTCACAAGATCACAGCACCTTTGTGAGAAGCCTTTATCAAAATGTTTCTCCTGGTAGAAGGAATCAATGAATATTACATATGATCTCAAACAGACTTTGCTTTGTAACACTTTGAAGAGCCCTTGTATCACAAAAAACCTTGAATGGCATTATATCTGAGTATGATTTTCCAGGTTATATTGTCCTAGAATTCTGTGCTTGTATCTTTGAGTGGGAGAGGATTGATCAAGGAAGAGTCATCATCATAACCATTCTGATTTGTTAATGCATCTTGACAGGCTCTGAAATATCCCCCTTCTATGACTGAAGTATACCGGCTGTTCCTTGCCATCTTGTTGGTATTTGTGATATTGAGTTTTTAAAAAAATAAAAGAAAAAATTAAAGTTTCTGTAGCATCTTCAGGAAACCTACAAGGAAAAAATATTTTTTCTAAGTCACTATTTGAATCCTCTAATTAAAAATTTTGCAGAACACTATAAAGTGAATTGCTGTGAAATGTATTTAACTTCTTCCAAAACTCCTGTGGAGGTTAAATCAGCAACTACATCTATATTTGTTGCAGTATTGAATGTACACTGTCTGACTATCTTACGAAGAATTTCTAGTCTATACTTCTGTTCATGGATATAATATTATGGGATATAACCAAGAATACTTAAGTCAATACAAATTTTGACAAAGCTTTTGATGTATAAAAGTGTTGTACAAGAAATCTGATACAAATCAATCTGCTTCTGTACAGTCTGTCAATGTCTGTCTTCTCTACTGTAAAAAGAGTGTTCTATAAAAAACCTGTTTGTTTTTTTCTTTTGTGCTATAAAATCAATTACCCTTAAAAAAATCCTTCCAGTGAAAGACATTGGTTCAAGGTACAACAAAAACCTTCCAAAAAGCACAATTTTGAAAAATTTCTTCCCATTTAGAATATTCTTGATAATACTGACATGAGTTGTAGCTAAAAATCCATTTTCTGATAAATTTTAATCCAAGAGAGAATGAAAAAAAAAAAAGAAAGAGAAAAATAGTGCTATGATAAATAGCATAAGATAACTGGCTAGGTTTTAATCTAGGTTATTAGATGGAGTTTAGTTAGCTTTAAGACATTATATATAGCACAACAAGGTTTTTTGAGAAACATGGGCCCTACATCTCCATGAGTGTGTACTGAACACAGTAAAACCTTTGAAATAATACGAACAAGGTTTCAAAGTGAGTTATTTAATGATTTAGATTAGACATTTAAGCAGTATATTCTATTTAGCTATGATGAAAAAAACCACTAAATATTCATGGTTTCAGAAAGCCCTTGACATTTTCCTTAATGACATGAGGCTCTTCTGTACCACTTTTATTCCAGCATAAAATGCAAAAAGTTAAACAGACATTAGAAAAAAACTTACTAGAATGTAGAAAAATATTTATGAAGATATGTATTTTTTGATTAGACAGATTATTTTTTTCTCATCATTAATAATAATAATAATACAATTTACATTATTAGATTATGCATTTTAAAGTAAATATTCACCAAAATCTAGCCAATAAAATACAAATAAATAGCTCTGAAGATTATTTTAACTTTTTCAAGTGCTTTTTAAATGTTACAGAAAAGCAATAATATTTTGCATATGTTATACCTGCAAATGGAAAATACTTACTTGGTTGAGATTCTCTGGGCTTTCAAAGGCAGAAATTCCATTTTTCTTTGGAAAGAAAAGGGAAACTCTTGCAGAAGAGGTCCTGCATAACCTCATCATCCCATTATTAAAGGTCAGACATTCTTGCTAAAAAGAATGTCCCATAAAAAGTGGCAGCAATACCCTTCCCGTCACTGGTAACGCAACTGGAGCTGTTGTTGATTCATGTTGCCTAGTAGGAATGTTAGTCATAAGGATGGAGAAGGCTAACTCTGCTGCCTTATCTTTGTTGGCCTGGCTCTCGCTAGCGCAGGTTGTACCACAAGTCAGTGTGCCCCTGGGAATTTAATTCTCTGTCAAATCATAGTTGCATCATATTTGCCATTGACCACTGTCCAGCAGAGTTCCTGTTGCTGGTCTTGTCCTGTAAGTTGGCCTGCCCTCTCTTTTTTCTCTTGGCGTGCATGCTCTGGCTTCATTGCACTGGTATTTTTATCCCTTTGCTCCCCACTGTGTTGTTTAGTGAGGGTAACATATGGCCTCATGCTATTAGCAAACAGTTCTGATGCTTAATTCAACAGAGCCATGAAAAAGGAGCCTATAATCACTACAGGAAGAAATGAGAAACATTTATGTAGGTCACATGAAAACATCAGGAATTTCAAGCATGCTACTGCTATTACATAGATACTGCAGACCTCAAAAATATCACCATAAGCAATCTTCATAGCTGCCAAATAGTGTTTCAGATTGGGATTTGAAAACAGTAAAGCAGTTTCAAAAAACAGAGTCAAGCTGGAGAAATTGCCTAGGACTTCTGCTATATCTCCAATTATCCATTTGCCCGAATAGTCTCTCCCTTGCTCAATATGAGAACAAATTGTATTTCATCACCCTGCTGAAAAAAAAAAGGTGTCACTTATACAGAGCTTTACAAAAAAAATGCACTTCATTTCGGCCTAAGCATTCACCTATAAATTAGAGAGAGCATGTGAGTGTGTATGAGTATATATATGTTTGTGTGTTAAAAGAAGCATTTCTAAGAACTTTAATGGTATCTAGGTTTCTTTGATCTTTCTTGACCTTTCAGTAGTTTGACTGAATCTAAAGGGGATTCTTTCTCATAGAAAAAATAACTGGACCAACAAGGACACAGAAAGGGATTTTTTCTTTTAAGAGACAGCTGAGGTAAATTTTTAATTGAAATTTAGATTTAATCTTAAAAGTGTGAGTTTCGATGGGATCCTAAACTAAGCAGAAATATTTGCTTGCATTGTTTTTTATTCCTCCAGAAGCTTTGTAACCCTAAAGTGGTCTTACTGTGTGAATGTGTTAAATCGTTTAGAATCAAAAGTACAACTGACCAATCATTGTCAGTCTCCATGCTAAGCAAAAGACAAAGGGGAAAGAAATATCATCAAAAACTGAAACACAACTAGTTATTTTAATATTTAAAAGGGTATCCAAATCCCACCGAAATCAACAACAAAATTTCCAATGAGTTCAGCAGGGAAAGTATTTCAGTCACCTGTAAAATAAAGAGCAACTGTAATCTCTTCAAAATTAATAAGGAATGGTCTTTTAAAATTATGTCAGTGACAGCTTAAGATGTACAGAGCTGCTTGGAGAAAAACAGGATAAAGTTTTAGCTGGAATGAAGTTACTGTGTTCAGTCTGAATTATTGTTTCCCGGGAAAAGCTAAGTAAATGTTTGTTTTGTTCTGGTTATATGTAAGTGAGTATACATGCATCTCTGTCACTCTTTAGTTCTGCCCACATGAAAATTAGTGGGCAAGAAAAGCTGTTGTAGTATTTCATAAAGTCAGGCAATATCCAAAGTCTCTCACAAGAGCTTTTCTCCTGAGATTTCCTGGTAACAGTGTTTTAGATAAATGCAGATAAACCTTGCATCTGAACTTAAGAAAGCTTAGGTGAACCAAAACATCTCCAAACTTCTGGCATTCAGTCCCGCTAGTTATTGTTTGCTGTCTGCATGCCTCTCCACAAGAAGGAATCCATGGCTGTATTTTGCTGCCCTCCTTACCTCAGTTTCTCAGAGGGGATGTGATGAGCTGACAATTCCTTTGAGTCAGTCTTTCCATAAGCAAATGAACCATCAGGAGCAATTAAAGAAGAAACTCTTAGAGCACCTTCTTCTTCCAGTTCCTGTGCAGTATTCCCATGACACTATGCCCAGTAACTTATGAGCATCCCTAAATCTAGATTCCACTCAGTGCTGGCACCAGAGCACACCAGTCTCATAAGGCCTATTTTCAAGTGCTGCATTGTTAACATGCTTCTGTTATCTCCTCTCCCACTGTTGTCCAAGAATTAGTTGTTATTCAGTGAGAACAACACAATGACATTGTCAAAGATGAGTAAAGGCAATTCAGATTGAAACACCTCTTTCTTGGTCTTTGTTGATTCTTACTTGGATTTCCACTGGCCTCAGTCCTTCACCCCGTATTCAAAATTAAATAATTCTATCTTAGATGTTTCTTTGCTCTAAAGGCTGTTCTCTTCAGTCATTTCTCAAGAAAACTGTTCTGTGCTGTTTCTTTTTATTTTTCACCCAGGAAAATAATTTTACCTGAGTTTCCCATTCAGTAGTACATCACCACTTTAATTCACACTTCTTACGATCACTGTACTTCTTATACTACATCAAGCTCAACTTCTGCAAGAGTCTACAGAAAAAAAAAGCCTTGACTAAGTGAAAAGTGCATTGCTTGCCTTGCGCTCCTGATTCTGTCATGTACTCTGCCAGCTGCATATATCCTTATTTCATTCTTGTAAAGGTATTGGAGGCTTTTGAAGATGAGGTATTTTTGTACCCATATGTCTTACACCTTATCCTAGTTTAGGACTAGCACTCCTGGTGAAAAAAAATACCATTAGTTACATTACCAAGAAACAGGAGCAATAACAATAGATTTTTCAATACTCAATTGTACTTGAATTCTATGCTGCTATCAATGTGGAATCATCAAAAGCACCTTGTGTTTCCTTGTGTAACCCACAGTTTGTGGATATTATGATCCCTCTTTATGCTGTTGATCCATGGTCATTTGTAGTCCTGTTACTGTTCTTAGATTAAAAAAATAAGTCCTTTCAATTAACAGATAGGGTTCCCATTTTACAGTGCAGAAGACTTGTTAAGCTTCTATTTAATTACTTGCTCTGCCTCTTAATTTAGCTGTGTACATATCTGAAGAAAGCCCACTACATTTATTGCTTCAGAAATTACAAGTTTTGCTGATGTTAAATATACACTTAATATGCAACATTCTAAACGTGAGCTCCTCGACCTGAGAGGAAACAAATTTATTCAGGAAATGGAATCACTTCGTTAAACCAGAAATAGCTCTCCATAATATCCTTTTACCAAGTCCATCGCTCTCATTTACATAAACTTCTGTCAGTAGTATCTGTGAGAGACAGCAATGGAGCTAGATGCAGATGAGATGTGAATGGAAGCCCAGCGACGGTTTTTCTCAAAGTTGACCAAGAGTTCATATCCTGCAATTAAGCAGTGCAAATGGGATATAGGGGCCACATTCCTTTATTACTTCTATGTAATCATTCTCCAGAAATTTCGTAATGAATACAAACGTCTCTAGGCTGCCTGGACATTCTGAATAATGCAGCTTGAGAGCTTGATGGAAGAAAATTTTGTCAGTGGGATTAATTGGTAGAAGGACTTAGCAATGAAGACTCTGCAGTCAGGGATGTAGTTGCCTTTGCTTTAGGTTATTTGCACTAAAAATTCCCATTACTTCCTGTATAGCTTCCATACAAAGCTCCACTTCTCAAAAGTCCATGCCTCAGCTCATGGCTCTCAAGAACATATGGCTCTGAACCTTGCTATGAAACTTGAGGCAGATTTGATGTTGCTTTTCTGGGCCCCAGAAGCATGCAAAACTCTACAAATTCAAAGGCAGAAATGGTCTTGGGTTAAAAAAAGTCCTGTTTGTTGTAAAGACCTGGGCTTACAAATTGTTCCTCTGTATCACCTAGCACCAGAAGTATAAGAAAGCAAAAAAATCGATTTAACTGAAAAAAAATGGAAATTACTGAAGTACTGGTACCACTTCAGCCTACAGTTACTAGGGTAAAGGTTAATGGAAGAAAGGCAGAAGAAAACTCTTTTCTAATAGTAACTGACACAATGGTATGTTTAACAGTTTGGGTTAATTGAGGAAGAGTAAGCAAATAAATAAACAAACCACATTTTAGAAACTAGAAGAGATCTACATTACAAGTGGAAATGAAATACTGAAAAGTCAGGCGGCACAGGCAAGTGGAGCTGTGGAACAGCTTATGTGAAATCTGAAGCTGGAGAGACTTCCATTTTGAGGAGACATCCACAGCTCCCGACACAAGTTTCTGGAAAGCATGTCAGAAAGAGAGACTCCTTGGAACCCTAGAGATAGCCAATAACAAAAATGTTCAAATATACAAGAAAATGAAGCTCTAAACAAGTTAGTGGAGGAGGAATACAGCTCTGATGCTCTACACATGCCTAAGAAACCTGAGTATCACTAAGCATAGTCCTGAAGAATTAACCACATAAAACACCAGGAGAAACATTCTGTAGAATGATTGTAAGGATTTTTTGTTCCATTTTCTGAAGAAAACAAAGAGGGAAATGTCTTGAACAAATCTGTTCAAAACAAGAAAGAGCTGTAACACATCAAGATTCTGCTTAATGTTAATTCCTGTTGTCAGAAAATCAGCACAAGTGTGGTTTGGGAAGACCCTGAATATTCGTAAATACATTGCCTCCATGATAGGCAAAATTAAAAATTTATGAAATCACCATGGACAGACTGGGGAATTCATGTACTCTATAAAGCCAGTAATTTTAAAATTTTTCAAAAATAAAACTTGCACATATTTATTTTAGGATGATGTTGTACAGATTTTAATTTTTTTCCTTATTTGTATATATTTTTTCATGCAGAAGAAAAGTCTATTGTGGTACCCAGAGAAGCGAAAAGTAAGTTGGTTTTTTTATTATATTTCCTTTATCTTCATGTTAATTTTATGCAAGGGGTAGGAGTATATTTGCTTCTTGGATCTGAAAAGATTTCCATACCTTAAATATTTTTCAATTAAAGAAAAGACTCTTGCTTCAAGGCTTATGGTTCTATCTTTTGTAAGATAGTAAAACTTGGTTTCTTAACCACATATGTAACAGTAAAGCATCACAAAATTTTAGTTCCACTATGTATAGCTACATCAACACCCAAAGCCATGCAGCACAAGCTGAAGGTAAGAAATTTGGCTTTTCATGGATAAGCAATTAAAAAGCACTTAGATTAACTACTCTTTTATTCCTGTCTTCTTCCCCATAAAAAAAGGGATTCATTTCTCAAAGGAAAAGTAAGAATTACAGCTTCCTCATATCCTCTACTGAACTCTCAATTTTCTAATTAAACACATTAATGAAATTAGTAATTTGTTGTAGCTTGTTGTAAAACAAGGAAAAATATTCTCCTTATTTCTCCTGTTGTTCAACTAACTGACAAAATAGAGGTAGATGCTTTTAAGAGAACAAGTCATGGTTTTTTTGTAGATGATGCTTTGACAGGGACTCTCTGCGAATAACTGAAGTCCTGTAATGACAAAGATTCAATTCATAAAAGGTGTTATAAAGATATATTGTATATGCAGGCTTTTCGTGGCCTTCTACACTTGTTTCCAAGTACCACTTGCAAGTTTTGCTGCCATTCCATTAGACTTTAAAAAGAAGCAGAACAAGTGCATGGCTATCGAGTCACCACAATAAAGTCTTAGTTTCACCATGTTAATGGGCATAATTTCCTGAATTAGTAGTTACTTAAGTAATAATCTGGTGTACATACCTGTTCCAGTTCTATCCTTAGCACCACATTTGCTCAGAGTATTAAGCTATAATTCTGAGTTGCTGTTAGTAAGTGATGAGCTTATCAAATCTAAATGTAATGCAGTTGGTGAAGGAACCCCATACCAAATGTACACACACATACAAACATACGTGTTTGTGTGTGTGCATCTATGTAAAAATAGTCAACTGAATTTCTATTTCCTATTTTAGAAAGAAAAGAGGAAAAGAAGAAGACTGATGAAAAAAGGAGTAGGACTGAAACGAAGATGAAAGGTATGAGTTGGAAATGTTTCTCACTTGCCTTATTCAGCTTTTTACACTCCTGGCTCATTTCTCTTTGTTTTCTGTTGTGTTAATCCTACACTTCTGGCTCTGTATTGTCCTTCTCTTAGTCACTTAGTCACTATTTGCATGTTACCACTTCTTCAGTATCTAATGTCTGATGTGTTCAGGGTCCAATGTTTTCTAAACTTATTTTCTGACAAATAAAATGTCTTGTTTGGTGGCCATCTATGGGCTTTTAAAACAATTTAATGGAGTCTGTATATAGTAGAACATAGTGACACTGCAATACACAAAACTCATGGAAGATACCACTCAATTCATGGTACACCACTTTCCAAAGGTGGGCTAGATTTATTTTTTAATTTTATAGAATCACAATCGAAACTTGCAGTGACCAAACTGCAAAGCCATGATAGCCGTCTAAAAAATATTTTGATCATTAATTCCAAGGAAGCATCTAAAATCCACTAAGGCCTTGTTTCATGTGAAAATATTTAAGTCATTCATTATTTTTTAATGATCTCATTGCTACTGGAGCTTAAGCTAAAAGGTGCCACATTCATGCACTGATGATTTTCACCTAGCCTTTGATGAATTATTAAGGGTCCAAATCATCCATAGTTGATGCATACTGATTAATTTTCATTTTCAGCTGATTGCTCTGTGGCTAGTTGGCCGCAAATGTTATAAGGGAATAATCTGAACTAAACTCCCAAATAAGTCACACTTTTTTTCAGCATGTGTCTACCAGGACTTGGCTGACTACATATTTGAGTGTATGATTCAGAGTTCTAGCATAGTAAGTTACTTTCTTTAATTAAATCTTAGAAAAAACGGGAAAAAAAGAGAAAGCTCATGAGAAGACAGCTGTCCCTGAAATTAAAAAAGCAGGTAAGAAATTGAACTTGGACTTTCTCTGCAGTTAACATCTGACTATTTAGCTTAAGCACTTTCAAGTTTTAAGAATTTGAGATACGGATGTATGTAATTCATTACCATTTAAGAATCCAAGTGGGAGATATGGATACATAGATGTAGATATATCACAGTATATTTATATAGTTTTATATATATGTATATCATGTTTATATTTCTTATATTATATTGCATTTTTGCATATGACATATATACATATTTTATGCATATTATATATATATAAATATATAATACACAGAATTTTCAGTTCTATGAGCTTAGGATTTTTACAAAAACATTAGAAACACCACTTTTCCTTATACATTAAATCAATCCAAAGCATAAGTAGTTTCAAAGGGTGCATGGCATGAACAGACTGAATGAATTATTTTACAAATACAGCTCATTTTAAGTTTAAGTAATAAATAGAAACATTAACACATCAAACCACTAAATGTGGTAGAAAATATATGATTATCTTCCTGAGGCTTTATTCATGCCCAGAAAAGATCTTTTTAAAAGTTAAAGTTAGTGAATGTTCTAAACATAATTGGTTGTCATGCACAATAAGATATATTTTTCTGTAAGATTAGAAATCAACATTTGGGTCTAGTCTACAGTAAATACATTGTAATTTTTTTTCCCTGTTATTTCAGTAAATTTCCAAGTATGTTTGATGCACAAATGCAAAGGTATCTCCAGTAAGTGACACAGTCTGTGAAACTGTCTCATTAAAATCAAGGAGAAAAAAATTATTAGTCTAGTGGTTTGATCATCATCTGGATACCTAGAAACACTAGTTCTCCTTGCTGCTTTGTCACTCACTTTTCTACATAACCCTCTACAAGCCATCAAATACTCAGATTAACCTTTCTGCAGACTAGAGTAATGCCTGAAAACATGGAAAAAAGTTCAAAACAGGACTGAAAGATTCAGCTGTATTTACCACATACTCAAGGCAACCTTCTGCTCTGTTTTCTAATTATTCAAATCTGTTGAATGTTATCAAAAGCTGAAAGGACCTATATCCCATTGTTTACTAATATTGTGGATTACATATGCAAATGTTAATAAGCATCTGGTTTCTTTGCCATTGAATCATACATGGTCTGCATAAGCTTTCTCATTCATATGTTTATGGATGGGAAGAAAAATGGTAATGTAGGTTTGGTACAATATAAAAATACACAAATTACCTTGGAGAACTACCCCAGTAGCCCCATATTTAAAAATCTTTTATAGTAGGGAGTTGTACACACTGGAGAAGGGATGGGGTAGAAAGGGAATACTCTTTTCCAAGTTAAGTTGTATATTCAAATGCATAAACACAGATTTAAAAAGAAAATAACCTGACAATTCACATATCTTTTCTAATTTTATTCTGATTCTAAGCCTGTATTTCACTTAAGAATACAGAATTGTTAAAGATTACATTTTATGGCAGAGCTACAGCACAAAGTTATTAATATGTTCATCCTCACGAGCAGTTGCTAAATCCAGTGAGTCATCCTACTGATGCTAGAAAGACACAAATTAGACAAACCAATACATCTGCACATTTCTATCCCTTTTTTTAGCTCTGTAAGTTGCTGCATTTTGAAGAGTTTACCAGCCTTTGTGTAAGAGGATGGTAATCCATAATATATTCTAGCTACACATGTTACCGTTATTCCTCGTTCAGCTTGCTCTGAATGCATGTGTACTTTCTAGCTTTGATTGGCAGCACCTATTGTTACCCCTAACAGGTTTTAAGCCTGAAGTAATTGCCATATTTGATCAACAGAATAATAGTGCATAGCCCAGTTTTGAAAGGAGGCACTTCAATGTCTGATGGTATTTACATGCTTTGGACAGAGAACCTCCAAGTGCTTGTATCAGCAGCAGCAGCATAGATAAGCATCCAAAAGCAGGAAACAGCTTTCAGTTTTCTTACCTTTTCCCTTTAAAAGGCTAGGCAGAGACCACGGCATGGAAAATAAAATCCTCACCCTTGTTCTCAAATTCTGCAATGCCTCTGGATACCTCTGATTTTGTGTCTCATTTTGCTTCCCCTGACACTTGCAGTCCCTGAAGCCAAAGTGTTTACGGGCAAGCTGCCTTTTCACCACCACCCACATCCTTCCCTATACCAGCAGGCGGCTCCTTTTGGTCCAGGGTCCTTCTGGCACCCAAGTGCCACCTCTGCTCCACATGCTTCCATACTTTCTCCCAGAAGACCCACCTCTGACAGGAGGCCCATTAGCCAGGCTTTCCCCCTATACAGACTGTTAGGCACAAGAGAGAGAGAGGAGGAGATGTTCTGTAAACAATCAGTGATAAAAATATCTCTAAAACAATGCTCTGAGAGAAGCACTTCTCTTTATTCCACTCCATCTCTCTTCCTCTAACAAAGAAAACTTGTAATTTCAAGTACTGAATATATTTGGAGACTAATATTTTAGATAAGCCCTCTGGTCCAAGAGGCAATTTTATCTCTAGTGTTACCAGAATCAATTTTTTTTATTGCTTTCTACTAACTGCATCCCTATGATGTATTTGTTTATTTGCATGCCAGCTCATTCTTTCTCCAATTCTCTCTTCCTCCATTCATTTCTCTCTCTGCCCCTCTCATAAGAGGATGAAGAGTCATCTAATGTGAAATGTTCTCAGTATTTAGTACAGAGCAAACTGAATGATTCTTAATTAGCCTTTAAAAGTGCATTGTAGATAAAATCACATTAATCCTCCAACCTTCAGCTCGTACAATGGCATTGTGTCAATTGTTCTGAAAAACAGATAATTCCATTGTTACAAATTCAGAGGTCTAACTTGAACAAATATAATCATCAGACACACGGGTCTGGCACAGTCAGACTTCAAAACATTTTACAAAAATCTATCCAGTTCTACTCTGGATACAGAAAGAGCTGCATCTCCAAATCCCTGTCAAGGCAGTTGCTACACCTCGGTGGAGACAAGCCTTTGCCAGGCTCTCCCAGAGTTCATCCCAGTGCTTGGGACACAGCAGCTTGGACAGGTCCAGCCTGTAGCCTGACTGAGACAGGGGAGCTTCTGTGTCAAAGCTTTGGTGTCCAACACCACAGGAAAATGAATATGCAGAGACTGATGTTTTCAGCCACTCATAGTTTGCTTGCAGAATGGTTTCTGATGGTCTCTTTCACAGAGACTCAATAGTCTGGAACTTCTCTGCTCCTTCTTGTATCAGCTTTTCTAGGAATGATGTTCACACCAGCCTTTGTCTCTAAGTCTGATTGCTGCAAACTCCTTTCCCATTTTGTTTTGGTTCTCAAAACAAATAACATGGGGAATAAATGAGTTTATAAAGCAATAAAAATGTCAGCCTGGATCATCATACCATTTCCTAACTAAAGGTCTGCTCAGCTGTCTTTGATGATCTTTCCTTCCTGTCACTCCTGCATTTTTTGATAGTAAATCTTAGCAACACTTTAGAAAGACAGTCAGTGTCTTTCTCTCCACTTTCCCCACAGGGACATTCAGGTATAGACATATAATCCAGGCCAGTTATTCACATATTTATCTTCTGTTCATACATATCTTCTGAAACACCTTCACTATTTCTCTAAAGATAAACCACAGAAATCAGCAAATGCAACTGACGTTTAGGAAGAAAATGTTTTTGCTATAAAGCATAAGGCCTTATCATCTGGACCAGTGCTCAAGAATCCCAGGTTCTGATATCATTGAAAAACCTTTTAAGGGAGTCAAACCTAGGTACCTTCCTGAGCAGTTCTGGTGTGCAGATCCAGTCATCCCAGATCAGGCAGCATGAATTTGATTTGCATTTTGCTGTGTTGATACATGCATGCCTCCAACAGAACATACAAGCCATTATAAACCATCATTACAGCTCCTCTCTAAACCAAGGAACTAGGTTGCAGTGGTTGTGCATCCAGTGTTGAGGATGCCTCTATCACAGAATCATTTTAGACTATTTTAGGTTGGAAAAGACCTTTCAAATCATTTAGTCCAACTGTTAACACAATTCTGTCAAGTCCCATTAAATGATATCCCTAAGCACCACATCTAAATATCTTTTAAATACCTTTTAAATACTCAGAGTTGGTGACTCAACCACTTCCCTGGGCAGCCTGCTCCAATGTTTGACCACCCTTTCAGTAAAGAAATTTTTATCTCCCCCACCCCAGGGCAACTTGAGACTGTTTCCTCTCACCCTATTGTTATCTGGAAAAAGAGAACAACTCCTCTCACGTAGTTGTAGAGGGTGATAAGGTCCCCCTGAACCTCCTTTTCTCCAGGCTAAACAACCCCAGCTCCCTCCATTACCTCCCATAAAACTTTTTTTTCAGCCCCTTCACCAGCTCCACTGCCCTTCTCTGGACATGCTCCAGCACCTCAATGATTTTCTTGCACTGAGGGGCTCAAAACTTAACAGAGTTTTCAAGGTGTGACCTCACCAATACCAAATACAGAAGGGCAATCTCTTCCCTAGTCCTGCTGACCACACTATTTCTGATACAGACCAGGATGTCATTTGCCTTCTTGACCACCTGGGCACACTCCTGGCCCATGTTCACCTGCTGTCAACCAGCAAACCCATGTCCTTTTCCACTGGGAAGCTGTCCAGCCACTCTTTCCCAGGCCTGTAGCGCTGCATGGGGTTATTGTGACCCAGGTGCAGGACCCAGCACTTTGCCTTGTTGAACCTCATCCCATCAGCCTTGATCCAGCCTGTCAAGATCCCTCTGCAAAGCCTTCCTATTCTCAAGCAGATCAACACTCCCGCCCAACTTGGTATCGTCCACAAATTGACTTAGGGGGCACTTGATGCCTTCATGCAGGTTGATAAAGACATGAATATAGTACACATGTATCTCTGACTCATGATATCATGTCATATGTTTCACACCAGGCAGTTTTAGCTGAGGAGGGAAGTGGTGATGTCTCTCTTTAGATTCACAGCAAATCTTTGCCTCCTGAATAGGAAAAGTCTCTGGGGGTTTAAAGTTACAAATGCTGAGGTACATTTTAATTATGTCACTGTAAAAATCAAGTGAACTCCCTCTGCAGTCACGAAGAAAACACTGTAAAAGTAAATCTTAGACATAAAAGCTGAAAACAGAACCTCATGACTGCCACAGAACTGGGTTCATATTCTTGCTACTCTGCCACAGAGTGAGATCAAGTAGCTAGGGGGAAGATCTATCTTTAACCATACTTTGCAGAAAGGATGTTAGTAATAGGTAGGTAGAGCAAAGTGGAAGTGATCAAACAAGAACAAACAAGACCTACCAGTGACTTTTTGCGTGGATTGACCACAGATGCATTTGCATCAACTGTACTTTCTTTTCATTAAAGAACAGTGTAATTTGAAAAAAAAAAACCAAACAATAATTTAATAGAAAATGGAGGAAAAAGATAAATTTATACACCAACAGTGTCTTGCTATTGTCTTTTATACATACAGAAAGACAAATTCCCTTCATCATTTTTAAAGTCCTGGTCTGAAAAACAATTTAAAAAATCCATTTAATTTTGTGACTTCCTTGGCTTAACTGCTACGTTTTCAGTCTTGCTATTAAGCCTTCCATTATAATAAAAAACCAGCTACTGACACCTGGTGGCAAATTGTCTTTTTCTTGCAGTCTATATGCCTGGGGTTTTTTTTGTTGTTTGCTTTCAAATGAGGCCATTTAAAGAGTTTTCTGATGAAAGGATGAACCTATCACTTATCTCACCCACTACACCCACACTTCTTATCCTACTGCTTGCATGGCTAGAAATATGTTAGAATGTCATCTGAATGTGACACTCTTCTCAGAAGAAATATTTTGGCATGCAAATACTTTCAGTATTACTGCCAGAAAAGTAAAAATTAACTTACAATATATGTTTATACTTAGAAAAAAAAACATGTTTGGCTAATCCCCTGATCTAAGTAAGTAGGTGCACACCACAGTGCCTGAAACGCTTTGGGGGGATGATCCATCTGCAATGGATTGAATATTTCATCTGGGATCCAAATGTTGACCTCAGATTTTTCAGATGAGTAAAGGGGTTGCACTTGCAGACATTTGTAGGAAAACATCTCTGTTGTCTCTCAAGAGCAGGGTTTGAAATCCCTCACCCTACTCTGCCCTCTGCCAGGAGTGCATTTGCACCTGAGAGGCTGTAAGCAGCCCAGCTTGGGCACTGCTGTGGGCCTCGTATTCCCTAATGTGATAGATGTCAGCAGATGGCAGAGTGATGGGTGTTTCTGGAAGAAGACACGCTATAACATCTGCAATAGCCAGTGAGGTATAAAGGCTGTCTCAATTTAGGTTGCTTATAGGGACAAAATAGAACTGTGAAAACAGAACAAAAGAGCTAAACTATTTTGAAAATAGTTGGTCACATACAGAAAAGAAAAAATGTTTATTCACAATTTTTCTTGTGGCTTATTAGACAAAATGTGAGGAAAAGGTTAAAATGGTGTATTTTGGTTTGGCCAGAACCGTTTTTTTACCTTTTTTTTTTTTTTTTTTTTTTTAATGAGGAAAAGACACTGCATTAGGTTGACCCCAGTCAGCAGCTAAACACCCACACAGCTGCTTCTTCACTCCCCACTCACCAGCAGGACAGGGAAGAGAATGGAAGAGTGAAAGCGAAAAAAACTCTTCGGTCGAGGCAAAGACAGCTTAATAAATAAAAGAAAGAGGAAAAAAACAAGTGATGCAATGGCCATCACTTACCACCTCACCAAGCAGGGCAATGCCCAGCTAGCTGGAGCAGAGGCCACACTTCTCCTGTTCTTCCTCTACCCTCAGTTTGTATTGCTGAGCTTGACATTATATGGTAGGGAATACACCTTTGGTGAATTTAGTTCAGCTGTGTTCCCTCCCAGCCTTTTCCCAGCCTCCAGTAGAGGCAAGCAGAGTGAGAAAAAGAGAAGGCTCTGATGATGTGCAAACATTGTTCAGCAATAGCCAAAACATTGATGTGTTAACAATATTTGAACAACAAATCCAAACCACAGCACCATACAGGCTGCTATGAGGAAAACTAACTCCTCCATCTCATCCAAACCCAGTATAGGAACCTGTGGTTCAAGTTTATTGGTAGGTAGATTTAGAAAGATTAGGAGGAGACAAATGTAAAAATTAAGCAACAGAAATAATAAGCAATGGTTTGCCTAGTGATTCTTCATGCAGATGAATTAATAAGAATAATAATTAAGGGAGTGCCCTGTGTTATCAGTTGAGAGTAAATTTAGGAACAAACCTCTTTAAAGCACACACACACAAAAAACAAGGAAGAACAACTTATGGACCTTAGAACTTTGTGGTCCTTCTCTAAGGTGTGACTGATAATCTATTGACAGCTTTCTCTGCTAGACTCATCATCCACTTGGATATTTCTGTAGAGGTCATGCCTTGGCTTGTTGTGTGTTTGTTAAACCCTTAACAAAGACCCTGGTTTTGGTTTAATCTTAAGTATTACTTCAATTATTAACGTGAATTGTATGAATCAATTCCCATAAACCAAAGCCTATAAAAAACATCCAATTTTCCCATCTGGATGACTGCAGCTTACGGTTTCATCTACTCTACTACAGGCTGATCCGTTCCTGACTAACTTGCTCATGACATTATTAGGCATGTCAGGTGCATTCTGATTTTTTCTTTAGTACTCCTTCTCTATGGGATCCTATTCATGACTCACTTGCTGTTTCCCCTGATATTTTTGCATTAGTAGATGCTTCTGCTTTCAGACAAACTATGCACACAGACCTCAGAACTGGTTGTTTTTACTGACTCACAGAAGCACTGGATTAGGATTCCTGCGCACTTACCAGCAAGTCATGTAATTCATACTTTTTTCTCTGACACAAACAGGGTTTAGTGGCATCTCTTGACTTTGATAACAATTTCCAGTTTGTGGGGCTTTGTACAACAAAAATCACAGAAAGTGGAGATGAAAATTACCTACTAGGTCATCTAATCCTTCCTTCTGGCAATGCAGGATAATTCCTGACAGAACATCTTTAAGTGCTTTCACCAGTTTAGTTCTAAATGTCTGAAGTAACTAGGCCTCCATCAATTCCCACAGAAGATTATTCTACAACCCAATAGATCTCACAGTTAAGAAGTATTTCATTCCAGTCTGACTAAATTTTCCCTTGCTTAATTTTATCCCATTACTCTGAGTTATGCTCTCTTGTGACACCCAAATATAGTCTTTCTAACCTCAGGGCCCAATTCCTTACTGCCTCATGCGTTATATTGCCACTTATATTTGTATCTGGAAAGTAGCTTTAAAACTGACAAGGTGAATGGCAAATTGAGGTTGACATTTTTTCATACAGCCATGAAATTATAAATCTTATAACAGGAGACATTGACTATGGCCACACATCACCTGTGTACAAGGCACTGAAGAGACTGAAACTTGCATGTTTCAGTCACATGAAAATTGCATCAGAGAAAAAAACAGAAAAAAGTCACTCAAGTTATTTACAAATTAAGGATTTTTTCACACAGAAGAATAAAGTATTCTGTCCATCTCTTCAGAAAGAGGTGATTTTGTTATTGTGGATACTAAGTACCTCTGCAGAAAAAAAGAGAAGGATTCTGGTTACAATAGCTCCCTTTAATACAGTAAGGGAGAGTTAAACAAGAATGAATGACTGGGAGCTGAAGCTAACTGAATCCAGGCTGAAAATGAGGTAAATGTTCTTAGCACTAAGAGTGATAAACTACCACAGCACAGCGTGGGTATTGCTTTCCCTTGTGTCTGCAGAAGATGATTGTTTACCTAATGGAAGATACAGATCAGCCTGGAAAGTTGCCTAGCTGAAATATAGGAGTCTAACAACAAAGTGTCAGACTAGATAACCTGATGGTGTATTCTAGCCTTGAGCATTATGGAAGTGTATCCTCAGAGATATATATGATAAGCTAAAAGAGAATGCAGTGAAGAGTCAATGCAGGAATGCAGCTGGAGACAACTGGAAAAACAGAAATTCTTTTCCGCATTACTTTTATAAGCCTTTGTAAGCTGAACACATGACTGGTAGTCATCCTGTAAGTATTTGGTCTTCTATGGAAAACTGAAAGTCTACTTTTCTAGTTGACTTTCCAGAAATCATCAAGACAGACAGGGCTATTTAGTAAAAATCAAATTGTATCTCCCCAGACAGATAGAAACAGAAGCATAAAAACAGGGTCACAGAGAGAGACAAGGCAAAAAATCCAGCAGATTAGAGATGCAAACACAGCAGAAAGGCAATTGCCATGGACTCCGTGTGACTGGCTGTTAAGGAAGCCTCTTCCTGAAAGAAGACAAAAGGCAGTTTGAATATGTCATACACTGAAACTTCAAAGCACTGAGTGGACTTCGAATTCTGTGCTCCATTATCATCAGTGATTGACAACATGATTTCAAAGTACGCCCAAAGATGTAGCATGGCACCAGGTGGGATTTGCAAACATGTCACAGCAGGCCAGACACATAATTCCCATGGATTTTCTGTGAGAACTGAGGCTCTGAACTGCTTTTGTAAAAACGTACAGAGGCTGCAAGGTCACTGTGGTGTTGAAAGAGTTCTTTAGAGTTGAAAGAGTTCTTCAGCTGGGAATACTAATACTATTTATGCCAAAACAAAACCAAACACTTGTGCCATTCCAGGACATGGTTAGGATTCAGTGTTCAAGACCTAGAAATTAGATGAAATGCAAAGAGAGAAAGACTTAGATATAAGTTTTTTCTGCCTTCCTCTTGTCTCTTCTTTACCTGGCAGTAAGAACTGACTCAATCTAAGACTGAGTCTTCATTGCAATTGATGTGATGACTCTAAGTGAAAGGCTGATTTCCACTTTCGTTCACTATGTATCAGCTTTAGAGGAAACTGCAACTCCCTTCCCATCCTTGCCCACTGTCAAGTGAAATGAGATTTGCTTAAACCCCTAATGTTTGATTAGTTTGTCAGTGCCCCAGGAAAGCTGAGACCCTTGTCCTGACCAGTCTGTCAGTGTCCCATTATGTGGACTCCTCACTGAGCAGTTCATCAGATCAGAGGTGATCCACTGACTTGTTCAGAATCACATGCCAAACAGAGAGACCCCCTCCTGGATCTCCACAACTTTACCCCACTGCCAGCAGCTGCTAGTGCCTGTGAAGGACTCACATTAACAGTTTACAGAATAACTCTTTATTAATAAAATTTTGCAGGTTAAGGTTCAAGAATTTCCAGTGATAGTATCTGACTGCAAAATGTATTCAAAGCAATATACTGAAAAGATAATCATCCAGCGTGCATAGAATGCAGTTCTTATCCAATAGGTACCCCTATGGGGGAGAAGACAAGTTCAGTCCATTGACTGATCTCAGAAATTACAGTGAATTCTTCCCTAACTTCTCCCATTCTTAACTTACTTTTATACTATTTATTTACTTTTAGGTGCAGCTTGAGTGACTTTAGTCAGTGAGAGGCGGTCATACCTTGGGGGTGGATTTCTCAGCATTGCATCTGTGATAATCTTGGGATGGGGACATGCAAGGAGAGTGATTTTGCCACAGTTACTGATTCAACAGCAGGACATCTTCCTTTATCTCGCTTGGTTCAAGCTGCTGTGCAGCTTACCAGCTAGAAAGTATCACCAAGTTCCTTCCTTTGCAAGGGTTTTGACAGAGCCTGGTTGCAGTGTCTCCACTGCACTTCACCCTCCATTTAGACCCCCTTTGACTGCATTGTGTGTGGGAGGTCGAGTATGCTGACCATATTTCATCCAGGGAATAGGAACCCTATTTCCCCCTATAATTTCCGTACTGTTAGCTTCTTCCCAGCCTTCTTCTCACACCCACCTCCACGTGTTTTGCCAAGAAAGCTCTAGCATAGAAGAAGGTGAGTATTCACTATCTGCAGTGCCTTCCCTGTCCATTAAATGTTAGTAGCAGATGAATAAGCTCGATGCACTTTTCAGTGGCCTATTTGCTGACTAGTGGGAGTTGAGTGCTTTCAAGGCTATGCTGAGTATTGCTCAGTCCAGATCTGGTGTTTTGTGTTTGTTCTTTTCCATCTTTGACTACACAAAGTAGGGAGTGATGTGAAAAAGGCAATTGGTGAATAATATTGGTAAGATCTGGCTGACAAAGAATTAGAAATTTCAACCCTTTAATAAATACAGATAAAAGGGAGGAGGCTTGGGCTTATACTACTAACACACTTTTTGATGAGTTGGCAGGAAAATCTTCCTTGAGCAAAGGGTAGAAATTGTTTTAGTGTTTGACAGGCAACCTCTTCTGACACTGTATTGTCAATCTCGCAAAGAACTTTTTGAGGATATATGATACTAGAAAAAATCAAGCTAGAAGGTGGTACATATTCAATCTAAAGTCCACATAGGTAACCAAATAAATGGTTTGCCTTTGATCTTTCAAATATGTAGAATGAACTACCTGTGCTGTGCAAGGAGCTGGGTGGCATAGTTTTAATTAAAGAATCTAATTTATTACCCCAATCCTGTTTATGTTGGTCTGGGGACTAATGTAATGTTTATTTTTCCAGTCACATCCAGAAATAACAGGATTAGAATATGCCTATGCCTCAAACAATGCAAAGTTAATCTTTTTAATGAAGGAAAAAGCTTTGTGTCCTCAGAATAAGATGTGCATCTGAGTCAGCAGGCCTAATATATCAGATAATTATTCTGTATTAAACATCCATGAACAGATGCATCAGACAGGTTGAAATGACATAGACATGCAGTGCTATCCATTTTCTGCAATTGCTCCATGGACAAGTTGAAGGCTTGACTCGTAGGGAAAATCAGTCAATAGGAATGCTCAGAGTCTGGGATCAGACTGATTTTCTTTCCTTTCTTTTGCTTTACTCTTAAAAAGAAATTTTTCTGTTGACCTTGAAATGAAGCTTTGAAAGCTTTAAGTAAATTTTGATGAGCACATATTGGATAAAGACATTCATGCCAGTGATTTGAAAGCATACTTCCGTCTCTTGTGTACCTTTCCCCTGGAAAGATTCATAGATCAGAGGTATTCCTGACTTATAACAGGACAACCTTTACACTTCGGTCTCAGTTACAATTGTTTAACCTTTCAATAAATGCTCCCAATGGCCATGTTTGTTCTCCTGATGCATTTTCCAAGAAGCAGAGCCAGTTTTGTGGCTTTGCTATATGTAATTCTGAGAGACTAAGTCGGATGAAGTATTATTGAATGATGAGGAAAATAGAACAGGGAAATCTTCTTTAACAGAAGAGCCATACAGAACTGTTGTTATAAAAGCATTGATTTTTAGCTTGATTGCCATATTTTCTGTATGAGGTTCCTTTCTTATAGATTCTGCTTCACTTACAAGAGTGTAATTAGAGTAGTGTGTCATCTATAAAAATGAACGGACAGACATTTCATTATTTAAGATCTTTTCAACAGAGTGAGAATGTTGACTGCATCTATGTTCAGAAATACAATAAATATCTTCATCCTATTGATAATGTCTGTAGATGCGATCTGTACATCTATCTATCCAACAGAAAGAAAGGAATGAAAATATTTTGAGAAGTACAGAAAGAGTATCACAAGGATGCATAGCAGACATACACTTAAAAAAGCCTATTCTGCAAAAAACCCTAAAACTTCTCTGAAACCTTCAAAAAGTATTGGTACTGAGCTTCATTAAGAAAAAATTAGAGACTGTATCCCCCACACCGTTTCAAGAAAAGATAAAAAATACTGAAGAAAATGTTTTAGATTTATAATATTTGCACTAATTCAGATGTCAATTTATTCCAGGAAAATATCTGATTCCTAAATTTTAGGAAGTAATGTTATTATCCACATTTGCTGCATAAAAAAAATACCTTTTCCCTAAGTGACTGCAGTTTCTGTAATTAACTGCTCTTACAGCTTCCTGTGTGTGAATGACTCTGATCTCATATCACGCTCCAGAAGTTTTGCTTTTTTAAGCCGTGCCTGATGAATACATAAGGAAATAGAACATAGAAACATTGATTCTTTTAGGTTGCGAAAGACCTTTAAGGTCACTGAGTCCAACCTTAAACCCAGCATTGCCAACTCCACCACTAAACCATACCTCCAAGTGCCACATGTACACTTCTTTCAATGCCTCTAAGGATGACGACTCAACCATTTTGTTGGAAAGCCTCTTTCAGTGCTTGACCACTCTTTTTGTGAAGAATTTTTTCCTAATATCCAATCTAAACCTCCCCTGGCACAACTTGAGGCCAGTTCGTCTTGTCCTAGTGCTCCTTGTTTCCTGGGAGAAGAGATTGACACCCACCTCGCTGCAACCTTTCAGGTTGTTGTACAGAGTGATAAGGTCCCCATACCCCCCATCAGACTCCTTTTCTCCAATCTAAGCAACCTCAGTTCCCTTACTTGTGCTCCAGACCCTTCACTTGTAACTTGTGCTCCAGACCCTTCACTCACTCTGTTGCCCTTCTCTGGACATGCTCCAGAACCTCAAAGTCTTTCTTGCAGTGAGGGGCCCAAAACTGAACAGAGGATTTGAGTTGCAGCCTCACCAGTGCTGAGTACAGGGGGATGATCACTACCCTACTCCTGGCCACAGGAGTTCTGATATTAGTCAGGATACTGTTCATGCAAGATCATGCATCCAGCATGGACATGAACATGTTTCCACCTGTTCTGTGGCTGTGGGGTGGAAGGCTGAATCCATTCCAGCAAGTACAAAGTAGAAAGGAGAAATCACCAATTAGTGGAACCATGAATCACTGGTACAGTTGAAACTGGTCATTCCCAAAGTGCAGGCTGTTTTTTACTGTAACTGAATCACTTGTTCGCTCACATCCCTCTTCTACTTTCTTTATTTTTTACTCTATTGAGTGAACTTTTTTTATGATCTTGGGAAATCTGCTTGAGGTAACATTCAGTATATCACCCATGTGCATTGCCAAACCACTTTCTGGAAATCTCCATGGGTTTTAGCCTGCTACCTGCCTCTGATGCTCTGCTGTTCAGGGTTTGCAGGCACTCATTGGCTCTGCAGAATATAGGGCTGCTTTGTAAATGGTGATAGACATGATGGTGCAAGGAGATAGCACAGAGGAGAAGCAACACACACAAGGGTTAATCAGGAGGGACTTGGAGACACCACAGAAATTTCAAAAAGCCTGTTACTGTGAATGGGCAGGAAATAGAGGTTATGGTGAGGTGAGAAGGCACCCTTAACAGAGAGTGGATGGAAGGGTTTGATTTTTTCCTGCTCCAATGGAAATGATCTGTCAAACTTTTAGAGTACTATCACAAATTTTCTACTGTAATCAACAACAGAGAAACGTTAGTTAGTTAACTTCTTTTTCATAGTCCTACATTATTCAAGCCTCTTTATATACCACATGGGTTATTGGTACATTTTAAGAATTCTTTCTTATAGTCCAGTCTCATGTTGCTTAGAGAAATTTGATTTTAACTTCCAGAAGCTTCACATCCTCCCATTTTACCCATATCATCTGCAGTTTCCCCTCATTTCATATGGGGAAATCTCTGAAGGCTAGAGATTTAAATGCAAAACCTGAAGTCTGGGATTCAAGGCTTACTGGCCCCTGCCAATAAATTTCCCTGTTATTCCCAAGTTATTCTCAAAGGAAATTATTTAAACTCTGGTCAGGGAGTTTACTGCTATCACCAAATGGGTCAGGAACAGCTCTGAAGCAGTAGTACCTTGCTTTCCCTTGTGCATATCTTCAGCTTCTTTGGTACAGTGAGGTGCCCTTCATACGCTCACCAAGAAATTATATTTTGGAAAGCCAAGAGGAGTTCTTTTCAGTAGTTGTCACAGAGCATATGGCAATACCATGCTCAGTGATTAAGACAGGGAACAAAATCAAGTGTTGGTCCAAACACAGAACTTTGCATGTGGGAGAAATGTTGATATTTCTAAACAGCTTTTTTATGCCAACGTCAAATTTTAGGGTTTTGGGGAAGTGTGTTAAAAATTTAATCTTACATTAGTATGAGCAGTTGTGATAGAGGCCTCCTAGATTTTAATTACACTGAAAAGAAGAAACAATATTGCTTTAATTCTATGTAATATGGAATTTTTAAAATCTTTATTGTATGATGGAGACGTTACAACAGAATGGGTAGATACTCTGAGAAAACACATCTATGTGACCATCTGTTTCAGAAATGATTGAAATCAAAATAAAGAAAATACTCCAAAAAACTTTAGATGTGATAAGGTGAAAATAACTTTAATAATGCCATGTAATTAGTATAAAAATATAAAAAATAATGTAAATTAAAAAGCAACTGGGTAAGAAATTCTTAAAGACTGTTCAGAATTGAACTTTTCTGAGAATCACTGTAATATTAGTTGAAATCAATATGGTATTGTGAAAACTAATTTTAAGAACTCCAAGTAAATGAAAAAAAGAAATGTTTGACCACAGTATATTTTAATAGGAAGTTTGAAAATCCTTGTTTAGTCACTATATGCTCAACAGCAGCTTATTTTTCAAAACGCTCAGCTATCTGGGGTGTCTTCCTCTTTTAACACTGTAAATCACATCAACTGCAAATCTTGCCACTTAATAAATTGTTTTTAAAATCTTCTACATCTGCTAGCTTGGGAACAGACTGTAGTGAGACTGGTCTCTAGGCTACTTTAGTTATGTTTTCCATTCACATGATGGAAGCTCTCAGCCATCAGATGCCACCTGCTATCATTTTTATTTCCACTTCTATGAACTCTTGCTCAGGGCAGCAAGGGGAACATTAGCTGTCATGCTTGTAAGGTGTGGTGTCATAAAAGCCCTGCTATTGTATTGCAGTTGCAAAGCCAGAACCAAGCTCCCAAAGCTGGCACTCAGCTGTGCTTTGGTCAGTAATGAAAGCCAGGAGCCTTTTTTACTTTTTTTTTCTTTTTTTTTTTTTTTCCTGGAAAATTAAGACATTTTTTATTTCAAGAGACTGGAAAATAATGTTTTTGTTTTCAACACAATTTTCTCTGATTCCTGAAGTTTCTGCTCATTTTTCTCCCCCCTTCTGTTTTTCTTCTCCCACTTTTAATCAGAAGATATATTGAATACCTAAGGCAAAATAAAGACTAAGAGCCAAGCAATGATGCAAGCTTTGTGTGAGTCTTATTAGGAATATTCTTCTTTGATAGCTATGGTCATGTTGTGTGAGGCATCTCCATTACACAACTTGTTTCTATGGGTACATATAGACTGTTAGCCAGTCAGGGTGTTTGGTTAAGTCCATTCTAGTATGTGATCATCAGTTAAAGACAGAGAAAGTAAAAAGTGTTAGCTGAGCCTTAAGGTGAGAAGTTCTCCTTTAGTAACTGCTTAACATTTTAAATTTCTCTTTCAGAGGCATCTAGTAATTCTCCAGGGTGTTGGTACTTAGTTCAGATCATCTGTAGAGGAACCTATTGGGTTATTCTATGTTTGATTAAGATATTAACTACCATTCAGTTTGGACATTATGATTTCCCACTGATGTCAAAATGAATTTCTGTTTGTAAATTTGATATTACTGTCATGTTCTTTGGGAAGCTTCCAAATAAAAAGGTTGGTTTAGATACAACATACACAATAATGCTTCCAATAATAAGGGGGGTTTTAGGCAGCTATTTTAATCAGTGTATCATTATCTGAGCTATAAATATACTGTCTCTGAAATATTCACTTATCTGAATAATATTATTAATTTAAGATTTTTTAATACCCTTGTATGCGTTTGAGAGATTTTTAGAAGGAAAAGGCACAGAGAAGCCTGTCAAGAGAGTGCAATTTGAGACCCATTTATTTCCCGTAACTTCCTTTTAGATATCAAAAATATAGTTTGTATGGAGCTGCTGAAGATTTCCTGTAATGAAATGTACAATGTACACTCTATTATAAATCTATTGCTAAAAAGGGTGTAAAAGTTTTGTGAACCCCAGATCTGGAATTCACTTCTGAGCAGTGTTTGAAATATTCCATTTTGGAAGTTTGTTTAAACTCAAACAACCATACTCTGTACCAGAGTACTGGGGCATTCTTGTCTAATAGCTTATTACCAACCTCCTAGGGACTCACTGGCATGAAAGGCACTATATAAGCTTGGAGAGAGTTTTTTTCTTGTCCCATGTGTAGTTTAGATATCACTTGCAGTTACTGTGTACTGCTAGTTTACTTCAAAAGAATTTTGAACAAGGCCTGAGGAAAAGATCGAGCTATGTGCTAAAAAGAGGCAAAAAAATAAAATACTGCTTTGCTGTTCTGCTGAGATACATCTGTGCTGCCTGCCAAATGCTCATTCTTAGTTTGAATTCAAAATTGATCCTTTTAGCCTGTACAGATAAGAACAAAGTCAGATCATATTTGTTTAAATATTTGGTGGGTTTTAATAAAATAATAAAATAATTTTTTAAGTATTGTTGTACTTCAGTCTTCGCAAGAGTCAATAAATGAAAAACCTGTTCATTCACCTGAGAAGAGTAGAGCTTGTACAAACATGATTGCTTTTCGAGAATATAGACCAGAATACAACTATCTTCAGATACCTCCATAGAATAACTGTAAAAAGAAAAGGGTGCTTCAGAGCACTCCATAGCTGAAAAATTATTTAATCAGCTATGGTACTCAGCCTTCTAGAGTGTGTTGCATGTTCTTTCTATAAAAGGTAATGGCTAGGGTTCCAAGAGATACCCAAAATTTTGGACTGCACAGTATTTTTGTGATTTACATAAGCCCTTGAAGAAGACTTCAATGTCAAATGTCCTCAAAAACTTCTGAAAAAATGACTGCTTCAGATTGGGCACCAAATTATCAAAAGCATCAGATTTTGAAGTCTTGCCTCCTATTGTAAGTCTACTAAAGGTTTGGGTGTTTTTATTGCTTTACATTGTTGTAGAAATGTGGCTTTTCCTGAAAATAAAATGCATGCCCTATTGTTGGATATCAAATAGCTCTGTCACCAGTACCAAGGATAGTCACTGTGCTTTTGACTGTACTACTGGTCAAGACTGCTAGAGCACTTAGACTGATGTTCATGTGTTATATAGGTCCTAATGAAATTGCATGGCTTCTGAGAAGTATAATAATCATTTTCATGTCACACATTTGCCTTTCCTGTACCAGGCTTCAGATGTAAAGTTTTAAAGAGAAAATTACCTAGGGGTCTGAAGATTATACTTTCTAGGTTGATTGGTATTTCTAGATTGATGTGTTTAGGATAATGTTCATACATTGTCCGATACTAGTGTTTGAATATAAGTTAATTTGTTTTAGAAATTTGTCTTCTTAACTAACATGAAAAATCAGACCCACCAAGAGGCCAGAGAGCTTATTGTTGTTTCTAAGAAAAAGACATAATAGATATTAAAACCTAATGTAATATAAGCTCTGTTCCCCAACCACACTCCCACAGTTTAGAGGTTAAACCCTAGACCTGTGCAAAGCAAAAGTGAGACAAAATGCTCGTTGTCTTAAATTGCACAAATTAACCCATTTCTCAATTCATTTTTGGTATTGTTTTCCTTTGAGTTGTTTATTGCTGCCCTATAACAGGTAACTGCATTTAGAAACTTCAGAAGTCCTGATCAGTTCTCCCTCCTTCTGTAAGATCTACCAGTTGTTCATTTCTTTGCAACTGGGTCATTTATTTCATTCAAGTATGACGTGTGTAGATGTAAATGCTATATAACTTCAGAGGAACCTCCATGATTCAAGATTCTACAAAACCTCCTCTGCACAATTTTCTGTAAATCATTGCAGCCTATTTGGTTAAATATAGCTTTAGAAATCAAATGTTAGGCACACTGGTTTGAAAAGAATGTCCTAAGAGTAAGAACATTTACATTCGCATATGAATATTTGCTATTGGAATCAGTTTTTGGTAATTTTTCTGCACTTTAAAAACAAAACAAAAATACGCCAACCCCCTAAATTATAAGATATTTTTCCTGGACAAAAATTGTCCAGCTTTTTACTCAGAATTTACTATATGTTATGTATTTCAGATGATAGGAAAACACATTCATTCTTTGAACATAAATTATGGTTTTAAAGTATATGGAAGTATGTTGTCCTAATAAATGGTAACTTACATGAAAAAAGGAAATAAAGAACCTGAGGGTTTTATTTAGATCTGGTCTGTTATTTTAAATGATGCTGTCAATTTATTTATTTTTATAACCTCCGGCAAGAGAAGATTATTTTGATAAATGATTCATATCACTGCAATATATACCTTTCAAAATTTCCATATCTGGCAACTAATAGGCACTTATTGAAGGCTTCAATAGGCTCCTTAGCCAGATAACATGGCTAAAAGCTGCCTCATGATGAATTTCATCTAAATGTGGTAATTATCATACTTTGAAGTTATGCCTGCAAAACATGCTTTCACAGAGAGTTAGGGGAAGTAGAGGATTAACCTAGAAACATTTCAGTTCAGAGCAGCATCTCGCCCAGGCAGAAATGTATTTTCCTCCATATTTTTCAAGATTTTTTATTAGACTACTTGGCAGTCATTTGCATTACCTTATCTCATATCAACTTCTTCACAGCAATTTAGGAAGCAACACAAACTAAAATAACTTCGTATTTTTAGCAGTAACGGGATAGTCTTGGTTTTGCAGGCAACTTAATTTGGAAGTTTCTGCCCTGAAGTATTTCTTATGTTAGTATTTAAAAACACAGTTTATTAGTCCTTCCTATATGCCATGGACATGTGCATTATCCAGCCTATGTTCCAGACTCACTACAGATTATTAGAGGAAGTTAATTTCCTCACAGCTGCCCAGGGAATTAACTTCTACCACTACTCTATGCACCCCTTTGCTCCTGTCTCACAGGATCTCCATGCACCATTTCTTAGTTGTAAAAGTGAGACTAGTGAAAAAGGTATGTGAGACTCCAAGTATATTTCTAAGAATGAATGATTTTTGTACCCATTTAAAACCCTGAGGTAGCAAAAATTATAGCGGAGAAGGTATCGCTGAGTATTTCTGCCCACTTTTATCTGCTTAGTAAAGATTCCAAATCTCTCAGCCACCGGCAAAAAAGTCCTACAACAATTGTCACAGAAATGCTACCTGAAGTGAAGAGAGACTGAACAGCCTAGCTAAGTCTTTCTGGTAGACTTCCTGGCCATGATGCATTTTGATATAACTAAGTCACTTAAATTTTATTTAAATCAACCAGGGACAGATTTTGCCTACTTTTACATGGTCCATATGTAGGACTGGCTGAGTTTCTCCAGGTTCCAAAGGTGTTAGGTGGGAAGCCTTCTAAACTAGGTCTCAGTTGTATGATTGTAAGATCTGTAAAAGAGAGTGCCTTTCATAACATCTCTATACTTAGGCTCCTAGCACATCTTCCCTTGCATTTATGCATCTTCATGCACATGGTGAGTAACTATAGCTCATCCAATACATGTAAACCACAATAACTGAACCACATGTCAAATGTCAGCAATTACTACACAGAAATTAAACAAAATTGTTCATGCTTACACAGGTTTTGTTGTATTTACACTTAGGGTTAAATTACTGTAAGTGTACCATGAAAGAAACAGAACTGAATTGAGTCACTGTATCATTCAAATGCACATTGCAGCAAATAAGCTATTTCACCTCTAAAATACACACTGCGGTTCTCTATCTATCTATATGTTTTCTATGTTTCATGCATATGTGTTTTTTGTTGTTTGTGGTTTTTTATCTTATAGAGAAAAAAGAAGCTGCTGTGTCCAAAGAACTCAAAAGTAAGAAACTACTATCTCTTTTATATGCCATGCAGTTTCAAAGAGTGCATTTCAGTAATCCAAAAATAATAGTTATTGAATTGTAGAAAATACAAAGAAAGCAGTTGCACCATTTATAATTGAAAAATGGTATGTTTAAACTTCAGCTGCCTCTTACTTTCTAAATCCATTCTTATCCTACTTTTAATTCCACACTCCTCTTTGTGACTGACAGTTTTGCCTTCTCCTCTTTCCTATCACTGTCTTAAAAACCAAAAGTTTCCTAGGAAAGAAAATGTCAAATTGAAGTGTCAGCAAAATATGCTTTCAGTGGCAGCAATTTTCATAAATGAGCTGAGAAGGCTCGGAGTTGAACATGCTGAAGACCACCAAATTTATCTTCACAAATGCACAACAAGGGCCCTGCCTATCTAGTTACTTCTGATTCCAACACAGAGACTTCTGAAGAGAGATGGGAGTTGGGCTCTTCTGAAAAAACAACCGCAAAATGTTCTGAGAATGCGGTATCATTAACTTTTCTACAAATTTGCTCTCCAAATTCTACAAATTTGCTACTCCTTTTCTACAAATTTGCAAGCATCAATACTGCAGCACAATAAGGACAGTAAGACAGTTTCTCTGGTAAGACTTCATCTGCTCAGCTCTCTGTTCTGAAAGGACGGTAAGAAGGAAAAATTAGGAAAACTATGGGGCTTCAAAATCTCAATCAAATTCATGATTAAAGAATGCACTGACTTTCCATGTATGATCTTTCCTGACATGGATGGCAGATTAATCTCCTGCCATCCTCGGATTTGCAGCAATTTATTAAAAGATTTCTTTTGACAAAGAAATCTTTTGAGAAAAAGCTTATACATTTGCTTCTTACTCAAATTTTGCAGGAATATGGAATAAAAGTTTCAACAGACTTATTTTACAAATAATGGCCTGTTAGTGAAATAACTGCCTGTTTACAAGCAGGTTGTAAAAGATCTTAAAACATCTTAAAGCTTAAAACATTGGTTAGCCTTGTTTCAGTGCTACTGAAAATTAAACAAATCACAGAAATTTCTGACAAAACATACCCTTAATTTTATTTTTTCTCAATTATAATTATTTCAGTTGCTCAAAAATTAAATATTTTAATGAAAATAAAAATCTTTGTAGAACAAAAAGAATCCTAGCTTAGTTTCTTTTCATGGATGTTAAGAACAAAAAGTAAGTCTCACTGTCCACCGTGCTCTAGCCCAGAGCTCAGAAGGGACTTACAAGAGTCCTGTAATTTTGTATTAAATCCGTCTTGACACTTGTAGAACATGTGAGTTGGATCTCTTCCTTCTGCTGGAATTGGCACTTGGGAAAGTAATACTAAGTAAATTCTTCTTCAAGGTCTTCTATGTATTTCCCTGAAGGAGGTGTGAGCACCCCAAGTAATTTACAATGCTGTGGTAATAACTAAGTTAGGATGTAATTATCTGCTGTGGGGTTTTAAATGGATGAAAACAAAACAATCGCACACATAGAGAGTATATTTTGTTTTCATTCTGTTTCACAAGACAGTCTATGCATCTTTTATGAACTTTTCAAAAGACTGGAGGGAAGAACTCAAAATTACATTCCTGATTTAGCCATGTCCTTTTTCTTTGTAATAACACAGTGGCAGATGTGAAGGATTAACTAACATTTTTTTTCAATCTGCAATTCAGCTTGTGATTAAAATAATTAGCTATTTCCTCTCAAAATACAGAAATGCAAATTTTAATTTATAGGACCTTCTCGTTGATACACAAAATCCTTTATGACACTTGGCCATTAAATTATTGTCGTTGAGATACAGTCTGTTTTGGCAGTTCCTGAGAATAAAAGCAATTAACTAAACATTAGTAAAGAGTAAATAAATCTAGCAAACTACTTAGATTCTTCTCTCTAGGGCTGAGATTCCCCAAATCCACTTGGAGATGCACATACCTTTCATCGTGTTGACCTTAATTCTGCAAGGTCATGTTCTACCAGCAAAAAGGATATAGTGCAAGTGAACTGAAAAGACCAGGAACAGAATTACAGTTTAATGGCCTGTGAGGGCCTGTTTCTGTGCGAGGAGAATACAGCCATTGCTGTTTCAAGTGCAGAATCAAACACGGAGATCTTCTCCTAATGCTCCTCCATTCCTCAGGATGGAGAGAGATTCCTGGTACAACCAAGTCTGTGGATGTACTTTGCAAAAGTAGCCCAATTTCACCTTTTCTGATCAGGGAGAGATTCAGATTAGTGCAAAGGATGGCACTGAATGGCTGTGAGATCCCCTGAAGCACCACTGCTGAATTCACAGGAGTGAATCCTCAGCATCTCATATAGGCTGGTTCAGGACCTTCTGCTCTCATAGCTGCAAGATCAAATGCAGAGGTTCCCATCACACAGACGCTTCCTTAGGGGCAAGGCCATGCTGGAACCCCTACATGCTGCCGTTCCTCTGCTTTACCAATAGATATTGAATTACTAGCAGAAGCTAATATAAGTAATTCAGTGCCTAATAGCCAGAGCTTACTAGCCCTTCAGCTATAAGATTATTTTATTGTTGTCTTTGAGTTTATTCAAGACAACTCAGCTCTTCTCCCTTTGGGTAATCTCTTTGTTTAATTCTTGAAAAAATTGCTACTGGTTGAACCTTATTGGAAGCCTTTCCTCAGATTTTTCTGGTTTTTTTTTTTTTTTAAGATATAATACTTTGTAATAATTGGTTTAATTTGTTGTTTGTGTTTGTTTGTTTGTCTGTGTTTGTTTTTTAAGAGCCAGTAAAAGCTCCTGCAGCCAATCCAGCCATCAAAAAAGCAGCAGCATCAGGTAAAGGATAAAAATGTTCACTTACAGTGTATTTCTTGTACTCTTCAACCGGTTTATTGCATCATAGCGCCATCTGCTGGATTGCACAAAAGCCACCGTTTGGATTTGGGTTTGGGGGGTTTTTTGTCTGTTTGCTCTAAACTATTGTGATAATTTGTACATTAAATTTTTGCTAAGAACAAAAGTATTTAGCACCGATTTATGGCATTATATTTACTTCTTATCTTCCCATGGCAACTATGAAGTTGCAGGAATGTTGAATAAAAGTGTCAATAGACTTATTTTACAAGTCTATTAGTGAAATAACTGCCTGTTTGCAAGCAGGTCTTAAAGAATCTGTTAATTTGGGCCCCCTAAGGGGGGGTCAACTATTAGACTCCCACTGCAGGTCTTGATATTTAAAAAAAAATAATCTGAATGTAAAGGCTGATTTTAAAAGCAATATTTACAGAAATTACTTTCCTTGTGAAGCTATATGGAATATAGCCCTTTAAGAAGAAGATCTTGCAAACTTGTCAAAGTGCAGCTCTTACAGTAGGTTTTCAAAATGGAGCTTTTAGATAACAATAAATATGCACTGAAAAGACAAGAAAACCTTTTTCAACAAAATAATGGCATAAATTCCTACCTGAATTTGGATTGGATTGTAAAAATGTACTACTTTTTTTTATATATATATATATATATCCGATCTCCTCTGCTTCACGGCCATCTTCAAAAATGCCACATCTCATTTCTTCTTATTTAAATACAACCTAATACAATGAATAACAATAGGAATATTTATTATATTTGTCATTTGACTATATTTTAGACTGACTATCAAAAAATGCTCAGAAATCCCCATGTGAAAGTGTGATCAGTATAAAAATAATATATTATCCTAGCCCAAAGCAGGGCAGCCAATGCTGCACCAGGCTCTGTGCTACTGAACTGTTTCTGGTGCTGGTATTACAGGAGTGGCCAGCCCACACTTCTGCTGTTACTTGCCTCCAGTTGATCCCATGGTATGGATCTTGAATCTTTTTATTTCCTTTTTTTTTTTACTTTGTTTAAGATTGTTTTCTGGCTATCTTTCTACAATTTGGAGCATGTCAATATTCTGTCTCAGAGATCTATTCTAATGACAGAGGGAATAATGACTTGCACCAATAGGGGTGATTAGGAATTGGTCAGGGATCAGTGCAAGCCAGGAACACCTTCAGTTGCCTCTACCAATGAAGGACTTGTAGTCTGGACTCACAGTCGATGTAGGCTATTGTGACACACATTGCTCAGCTCTAGGATGTACTGTGTGAAGCTGGCCTAAGAAGCCCTGTTTTTCCATCAATGCTCCCCATCCGTGCCTGCTGTGTTTGTTTGTCACTGAGTTCTCTTGTGCTAACACAACCAGGAAAACAGTGTAAACCACACCATTTCTGTGCCTTACAGCTAAAAACTATCCCAGAAATGTGTGTGTGGCAGGGCATTCAGTCTAGATCTAAGTCTGGCTCCACACACATTTATATCCATGTAACCGATAATTTCTTTGTTCCCCAAGTGTGTTGTAATTCTAGACTCTTATATGTTTGAACAGTACACTGCAGAAATCGTTGCGTTACAACCATATGCTTATAATTAATTCATTCCACCTGCTTTCTTCCAATATTTGTGTTCATTTTTGAAAAATATTTCAATGAGTCTGCTTGTTGGCAAGAATGGTGATGGCAGTAATCTGCTTAAGACAAAGAAAGGGGGAAAACTGGCTTCTTATGAAAAAATAAAAAAAGTTTGTCTGTTCTGACACATTTCTGATTATCTAGTTTGCCTTAAAAGTGATAAAGAGTAGTAGGCTTTGACTTCTACATTTTTGCTTCCCCTTCTGTTCTCTGAAAACTAATTTACCACCAGAATAACTCACCATAGCAAAATATTAAATATGTTTGTTTGGCAACATCATAAGTAGACTGTTGCCTATTAGCACAGTAAATTAAATACTTTATCCAATTTCATATTTCATTTTCTTTCACATATCTTATTACATCACAATCTGTACCCAAGAATGCCTAAAGCTGAAGGTTTACTCCTCTTAACAGACTGAACAGACTGAGAGCACAGCTGGTCATCTTACAGTGCATCTACATCACATATGTTCCTGATCATAATGTCACTGGTGAAGAAATCCCTGCCTAATTCAATGTGCACTATTTTTATCTCTATATATTTATACAGAGAAAGCAACAGAAGTGAATATGGAGTTTGGAAGTCTATGAGAACTTTTGTATCTGGAAGCTGGCAGCCACTCTAGGAAATCAGCCTCAGTGAATTTCTGTTATATGATTTTGAAAGTGGATACCTTAAAATATTTCCAGTTTTCTCTAACTGGAAAAAATTACCTCTCTGGCAAACATCAGAAACTGGGCTGGAGAGCCCAGTAAATGGCTGCAAAGCTTCATAGGTATATGCAAGTGATACTGTTCCGAAGGGAGAAATCAGAGTTGAAGATACTTCATTACACCAGTCTTCCTCAGTTACTGTGTTGCATGCTGTTCCCATCCCAAACCCCGCTACCATTTCCTCTTCTTTCCCCACAGTGCCTCGTCTCCTGAACTGTGCCAGGCAGGACAGTTCCGAGAGTGACCTACCCTCACAAGATATCTGTCTACCCTTTTTCTCTGAGGACTGGTCACATTTCTTTCACAGGTTATCCTCAGGCACTCAGCATGTGCTGGGCCCAGCAGGTCCTCTGGAGGGTTTCTCAGAGCCAGGGGTGTAGGCGGTGAGCATCTGCCTCATCCTGCCATTCTTTGTCAGGACAGGGGATAGGGAGGGAAAACTCCCTCTCCCTCCCATCCCTGTGGAACCTCAGCTGGAAAAAAGGTCCTACACCTCAACACTTATCACATCTTGCAGCTATAGCGAATTCTGCTGGGTCAGTGGTCCAGCTGTCGGTGGTGGAGCACAGAGTCACCACACCTCAGCTTGGTAAGTTTGCTGGATCTGTTTTGTCATGGGGAGGAAAGCAAGCACATGGCAGTGCAGGACAGGGCAAGGAGCACAGGCTCAAACCACGCAGAGAGCATTTGCAGCTAAATTAGTGGGAGGGTACTGTGTTCCCCAGCAGGCAGCAAGGAACCTCAAGGTCACAGAGCCCCATGTACCCCCTTAACTGGGGTGAGGGTTGGGAACAGCTCATCTGTGACTCCCTCTCATGGGATAACCTCACATCATAGGCAAGACTCCTGCGCCTTCTCTTAGAATCAGTGGTAGTTTTTTCCCCTGATGATTTGCCTGATTTAAAAATCAGTTCTAACTCCTTTCAACGTTGCAAAAATTAAATCCTAATTGCAGTTTAGAATTTCCCTGGAATGGTCTTGAAAGTTTTGATTTAATTTTACAGTACGTTTAACAGATTTTGTGCTGTCACTTAACTGCATAATTACTGGGTTTTAATGCCTAATTTTCCCCATCTTCCTCTCCTCACACATGCAAAAAAAAAAATTCTTATTCTTTTCTCCTTTTGGTTCATAACAAAAACTCTTTTGAAGCACAATTTCTCCCTTGAAAATCAATGAAATTTAGTTTGGATCCAGAAAGAATAAAATAAGTGTTACAGACAATGGCTAACTTTGTGTACTCAGATGTCGGCTGCATCCAATCTCTCAAACTGACTACAAGTTGTGTCAGAATTATTATTAATTTGTTATACCTTGGATCGTTCCACTGTTGGTAAGAAGCAGAAAGAGAACATTATATAGAAAATAGGAAATGCCTTTACGGGTTAAGTACAGAATATTAGAATGTAGGCTATAATGAAAAACCTGGTCAGAGGATGTGTTGAAGAGGTTCAGATCACTCTACCTAATGCAGGAAGAACTATTGGTTCTACTGGTAATGGACAGTATTAACTTGGCAGAGAAATTATTTTAATTCTTGGTTCAAGATAAACAATGCAACTAAAATGGCAGCAGGAAAGCTATTTCCATAACATTTAACCAGTGCTATTCTACATAAAAGGGAAGAAACAGAAGTTTATGGGACGGTAGGTGTGCCTTGAAATGTAGAAAAGGTTTATTAAGGAGTTGCGTTCATTGGTTGTCTTTTAATGATCATTTATAGGATACAAGGACATCAAAAGAATGCTAAAACCATGCAAATGTTACAAAAGATTAATAAAATTCAGCATGCCTATTGAATAATTTACCAACACAGTAGAACAGGCAAAATTATAATGCATTGCTTTTCAGGTTTCTCAGACTCAGGTAAAACTCTCTCAAGTCACACATCTTGTTATTTATTTTACTTACAGCACCACACCCTCTGCATCATCCATCAACCTACCTATTCTCCTCTTATGTGACCACACATATCTTCTTGTGTAGTCAGTCCAAGAGAAGAGACTTCAAAAACCAGTGTAAATTTTATGTCACACACCCCCTGTAAGTACTTCTGGAAAGAGGTGAAGAAGAGGCATAGTTTATTTCTCTGTCTCTCTCACAGTATATGAACATGGTCCTAGTAGCTTTGCCATCCTGCAGTCTCCTCGGGATCTTATGTCACACAGTGCCTCTCTGTGCCCTGAAATTTCTCGTTATAAGAAGCCACTGCGTCTGATTAGAACATCTCTGCACATATTTCTGTTGTGCAGGTGTTACAAAGAAAATTATTCTGGAAGATGCAGCAGTCCGTTCAGTTTTCTGGTCCCTGACGTTAACCCTCTCAGACTTTTCATAGCATAAGCACAGCCATTCTCAGGGTTTTCATTCTGGGTTTACAATTTAACTCCTGAGGGTCAGATATTAGAGATAACTTATTGATTGCATAAGGACAGGCTTTGCAAGTTTTTTCTGTATAAAATAAATATTCACTTAGCAGGTGTTTATGCAGCAGTAAACAAAATAATGAAGCCCTACCTGTACTAATCTTGCTGCCTGGGGTCCTTGGATTTAGATCCAGGATCATTCTGTAAGTCTTTTGTATCACGAAAGCTTTTTTTTTTTTTTTCAGTCCATATTAGCATAATTCTTCCTCTTTCTCACCTAATTGTTTGGGAAGTTAAACATCATATCTTCTCTTAACTTACTAATTTTCTTTCTGGTTTTAAATGGATAGTTCCAGGCTTGTCTGTTTTTGCGCAGCAGTTGGAAATTATCTGTTTTCAGTTGCCAGCAACATGCCCAAGGATAGGAGAAACTGGGTCTTGGTCCTCATCTGTTTGTCCTAGGGTGCTTGCACTAGGCTTTAGTAAAGCCTTACAGCTGACTCTGCTCCTGGTCTGCCAGGAACGCACTGTACCCTCAGCAGCTAAAACCTTGCTGCTGTTGCAGTAGCCCATCACTCAACCACTTCTTAATATCTGCAGGAATCTACTATGTGGACGGAGATGTATTCCACAAATCAGTCCAACCCATTAACATTTTCATCCCAGCTCAAGTCTGAGAAAATATTACAGAACAGAATGCCTTAAATTGCTCACATGATTATGTAAGCCGAACTCTGAATTCATCTAACTCTGAATAGGAAAGGAAAAATGAATTATTGACTTATGTCACAATAGATGTCCCAAAAGAAGAACTTTCTGATGTTAAAAGATTTTACTTTACAACCTTGAATTCTTTAATTATAGGATTTATTTAAATGGAGCATGAAATAGCCTGTTTTACACTAAGCTTTCTCATCTGAAATCCAGTTTTAATTCACCAATTTTTTAAATTATTTTTCAGTAAATGTCCTGAAATCCAGGTTCTTTTTGCAACTTTTACTAAGAAGTTGAAAAGCCCAGTCTCACAGCTTGGTATTTATACTTTCCTTACAGCATTCTCTGTTCAAGGATGATATAGAGTTAAAATAATTTCAAATACTTCCCTTCAGATCACAGTGTCTGTGAAGATGCTTGTACTAAAAAAGCAGCCTTGTTTCTTTTTTTATTACCAGATATTTGCTAAGCATCAAAGTACTGTTGTATTCCTATCACAATGACAACATTGCTTTAAGAGCAAGGCAGGGGGAGCAAGTTAACTACAAAACTGATTTTTTTCCATACATGAAAGTAACAATAATGAGAATAAAAGAGGGTCAAATTAAGTGCTATTTAAATACAAATCAGAGTTAAAACTATTATTTAAGTGTCCTCTCTTTATGGAAAAGGCATTTTAAGGTGCTTTGTTTTGAAGCTGGCAAACTTTCATAGACCTGATCTGTTTCCTGATTTTAGTGTGCTTTTGGCAAGAATAGGACCAGATTTCAGCAAGGTATTAACATATCTTTAGCTCCATCTTGAATCAGCAAATAATTCAAGGGCATGCTTAAATTGTTTTGGGAGTGGTACCACCTTTGCTAGAACGGGAATAAATGGGCCTCATCTTGTTCATTGAGACTGTTATGAAAACGTCACTTGATTTACAGGGGAGTAGTGGCGTGGTTCGGTTTTCTATACCATACATGATTATACTACATCTAGAATTTATGATGAAAAATTGTTTGCTGTCCTCTTCAAAAGAGGACTTATAGAGGAGCAATTATATCTGTGGCAAGATCTCACCAAGCAAGGGGTTTCCTTTGTGCATTCTTATTACAGAAAGAAATGTATTTGTAAAGTTCATTATCTTTATGAATCAAAGTGTACAATGGTGATGAGGCTTTCTACATTAATCCAGAAAACAGGAATAGGAGAGAACTATAGCACAATACATTCTTCTTGGGAGCAGGAGAAATAGAAAAACTTAGTTTGAAGCAAGACTTTCTCATGGGAGTTATCTCAGGTCTAACAACGTGACTGAACTCATATTGCAAAGTTTCCATTCAACAGCAGGGACTAAAAGGATCTTCCCTGTATCTAGTTGCTTATGTTCACAGTATTCTTAATGAAAGGATATCTTGGAGAGCTTCACCACTCTGTCTCATTTGGTTTTAATTAAACAACATGATATGAAGGTCTGAGAAGAGAAACGACAAGCATATAGCCTATAAAACCAAGGTTACAAAAAGGTAAGACTAGGCTAACATTCTGCTGTCTATGGATTTAAGTATTCAAGACACTGCATAGAATATGACAACTGTATGCTTCACTGAAATATTTGTGGCAAAAGTTAAACAGTAGTACAGAAAACACCATTTTTATGCATCTACTACGTGCAAACAAAACAGTGTTGATTGATTAACATGTGGTGTGTGCCACACAATAGCAAAGCCACTAAATATGCCATTTATTTAAACTTCTCCCAATCTGTGTCATTCCTCATACAATTTTTATTTTCCTGAACACTTCTTGAACATGAATGTTCTATCTGAATTAGAAGACAATACATGCACGCACACATGCATGCGTGTGCACACATAGCTGTATAAATTATGGTGGGATATCACTTTATTCTCTCCTAAGGGAAGTGCACCACAATGAATTTACCAGCCTAGATGCTTTTCAGCACTGTTTGTGCTTGGGGAAGAGTTCAGAGGCAGGTTCAGGTTCTCTTCTATCTTTCAGCTACTCTGAATTGCCTACAAGTACGTTACTAGTAATGAAAAAACCCCACACTTTTATGGGTTTATGGGCATGTTATACATAACTTTGCCAGTTTTCATTAAAAAAAAAAAAAGGCATTTTTTCAAAGCATCAGAGCATATAAAGATTGTGAAATGTCAAACTAAACCAAATCTCAGTTCCATGCATGGTAGAAAAATAATATATTATCAGCAAAACTTCCCAAAATACAAACATGCTGTACAGCCTCATATACATGCAAAAATGGTTAAATATAAAAAGAATTATAAATGTCATGACAAATGTCTAATGTGTCTACAGTTGGCAATATCCTTTCCTACATCATGTTAACTACTTGGAAGTAAAAAAAAAAAGAGAAAGACATTGAGATCAAGCAATAATAACTTGTAACAAACAGGAAAGACCTAGGTCTGAAGTTTCTTGAAGTTTATGGCTCATATAAGGAAAGCTTGCAATTCATTCCATTCAAATTTCAGAGCAGAAATCACCTGAAATTTCATATCATGTCAGATTTCCCAGAAGTCCTTGATGTCAAATTCTATGTTTTTTGTTTCTGTAAAATTTCTCATAGGAAAGTATCTTATTTGACATGCTTCTGGAAGCAAAACTGATATAAAGGAAGCTCCATAGGATTTCCTGGACATTTGAAGTTTTGACCAAAAAAAAAAAAAAACTGAAATAAAGCTAAATGAATGGATTATTTTATACTTTGCCAAAACACTTGCTGAGTGTTGTTAGTATCACACTGTTCCCTGATCTCATGAGAGCTGACGGATCTTAGAATGAGAGGAAAAAATAATTGCCTCAGAACAACTAAAGACAGGATTATACTTCCTTCGGTTTCCAGGAAGCTATCCTGAGCAATAGCAAAGCAGAAAACCCCACAAACCCAATTAAAAGTCTCATTTCACAGAATAAATCCTAAAATATCTACATGAAAGTGGGTAGTCTGAAGAGTTCTTGGGCTATACAAAACCAGAGCTGCAGCTGTTGTTATAATTAAGATCACTGAGTCACTCAAACTATTGAATCCCAAACTTCTGTCTTCTCAGTTTTTTACAATATTTCTTGTCCTTGACCTGTACTAGGGTTGTCACCCACGGTAGAATGCCATCAAGAAAATATAATACTTATTCAGGCAATAAACTATTTAATGTAAACTTGCTCTCTATCTCCATTACTTTTTCGTATTGCTGGGAAAATTGTATTGATGACTCATTGCTTTGATGACATGAACCTGCTCCAGGACCATTTCCACTAAATCTCACTTCTCATTTACAATGTGCCTATCAAGAATCTATAATGATTTTTTGTATGCATACGTTTTATAATAAATACACTAAAATGGGCTTTATATAACTATATTAAAGCTAGGTCCAAGATTTCAGTCAACTAGTCTTGATGCTTTAAAGTGTACATTTTGTCTGAAAGATATTGTTTTCAAAATTGTGATGAAATTACGTAAATATTTTTGGCAAAATAAAAAAAGAAAATTTGGGATTTTTAAGAACTCAGAGCAAAACTTTATTTTAGAAACTATATTTTTCTTTAAAATGTGTGTAATATGGCTCTTCAGATAGGTTTAAAAACCTAGACAAAAAATGAGGCTTTATTTCAGAGAGAACTTCATAAGTTGCTCTATGTAAGCTTACTGGGGGTTAGCGTAGGCAGTAATGACATATTTTGTTTCAAACTTTACAGTTGAGGGGCTTATATTTTAGATCAGTATGCCCTTTCTAATATAAATTATTTTTGCAGATCTGCATGAAGTTTACCTCTTTTAGTTGCCCACGGTGCAGTCAGTATTAATATTGATTATGAATTAATATTTCATAGGAACATTATTCATATTAATGTTGTTTATAAACAATATTTTATTTTCTATTAGCAGGTCTTGTTTCTTTTTGGCTTATTCAAATGAATGATAGCTCAGATTTATTAGTAGGCTTGTGAGGGTGCAACATTCAGAATCACTTTGAACATAGAATTTTATGTCTTGATTCTAGAGCGGAAACTGTTGAAACATTAGTGTTGCTTAACTGTATATCACAGCATTAATACAAATATAACCTGTAATAAGCATGGAGAAAATACTGGTACAGTATACATCAGATACTGGTACGCGATGAGCATGTATTTAAGAGTATTGGCCTCGAGTCCTGTGTGCTGTTTTGAGTGCCACAACATAAGAGAGAGAGCATCTAAAGAACAGCTATGAAGATGAGGAAAGGTCTAGAGGGAAAGCCAGATCAGTAGCAACTGAGGTTGCTTGGTCCGTTCAACCTGGAGGAGTGGAGGATGAGGGGAGATGTCACTGCAGTTACATCTTCCTTGTGAGAGGAAGAGGAGGGGCAGGCACTGATCTCTTTGTTTGTGGTGACCAGTGACAGGACCTGAGGGAACAGCTTGAAGTTGTGTCAGGGAAGGCTTAGGTTTAGGTGAAGAGATTCTTCACCCAAAGGTGTTTGGGCACTGGAACAGGCTCCCCAGGGAAGTGGTCACAGCAACAAGCCCGACAGAGTTCAAGAAGCACTTGAACAATGTTCTCAAGCACATGGTATGATTCTTGGGGTCATTTTGTGGAGAGACAGGAGATGCATTCAGTAATCCTTGTGAATCATAGAATGTTCTGAGTTGGAATTCAAGGATATCCCTTCCAACTCAGGATATTCTATGATTTAATGATTCTGTGTTATATCTTGTGATCAATCATCTCAGATACTCTTGAATTTAGGAAATGTTCCTATGTACATCCAAACCTGCTCAGTAGAGCCTTTCCATATGCTGTTTAAAAGCATCTGCAGACAGAAAAAACTTAACTATTTTTTTTGCTACTGTGAACGTCAGCACTGACTGATAGATGATGCTCGATGTCTGAGAGAAACATTCTGTCTCTCCTCACGGCAGGCTGCCTGCTCCTTCTGTGAGGAGGTTTTGAAGCACATCGTGGCAGGATGAAAAGAGCTGTTACAGAAACTACATTATGAAGTTTTAAATCCCAGCCATAGCTTCATAGAGGATGCAGAGTTTAGGCGGATGAAGCTTTTCAGCTTCAGGTTTCCAGATCCTGTTTTGACAGTGAGCTCCAGTGAGCAGTCATTTCCTCCACACTGTGCACTCCTGTAAAGGAGGCCAGGATCCTGTCTGCTTTCCCATGAATGTAGAGCACAGTGGCTGGATTAGATGTTCTGCTTGTTCTCCATCCTCTCCAGTGAAGAAAGAAAAGGACCATTGGTGTCCCAAGGCATCTACAGTTGCAGGGACCCATTTAAACCATCCTGAAGCAAAACTGCAAATGTTTTAATCTACACTGTTTCTGTAGTTTCCTTTAAGCACTTTATTATACAAGTTAAATGCTTTGCTGTCCATTATTAAGAGCTAATCTCAGCTTGTTTATGCCGTGTGAAAGCCACTGAAGAGACTGATTGCAACTGTAAAGGTTTTATTTTGACATGCAGGAAGGCAGGGAAGGGCTCATCTGAGCTGAGAGTCCGAGGGAATGTCTCAAACACAACCACCACTAGCAACATGAAAAATTATTGTCCAGGGCAATTAAAAAAAGCATTACAGGAAGAGAAATATAATTTACTTTTTTTTGTTTTTCAGAATCACACAAGAAAGAAAAAACAATGGAATCTGGTAAATATTCTCCCCTTTTTATCTTACTTTTTAAGTCTCCTAATGTTTTAAATTAAATCACATCAAAAGTCAATATTCACTTTTTTGTTTGTTGTTACAGCCAAAACAGCAAAGAGAGAAGTAAAAGTACATGGTAAGACCTGCAGAATATTGTAAGTTTTAGAGTCTCATTTATCTGGTTTGATTTTCAGTTGAGACAGGATTAGGTAGAGGGATAAAAAAAGTAATACCATAGATAAAGATTCACTGGTTTAATAAAAGTTACTTAAGCAACTGAATGTCTGTGGAGCTGGCATGCAGCCATTTGGTCTTCTGGAACTGAGATCTGATCAAATGCTGTTGTGGAGCACAAGAGGTTGAGAATTCTTAATTTCAGCTTTTAAAGGGTTTGCCTGCTTAAAAGTTATAGTAAATGGATAGAGAAACAAATATGAAATAGAAGATTCAGAGTACAAAAGGAAGGAAAAAATAGATTGTTTAATATGTTTTTATTCCAAGCACTCATGCTGGTTTATTTTAGAGCAGCTAGATGCTCTTATTCCTGACTGGAATCCAGTTCTCCAGTTTATCTAAATTTGGGAGATCATAAAGATTTTCAACTCCTTTTACAACCAAGCTTGATGACTCATTCATCAGATGACTCCATTTTCTCAGACAGAAATTCTGAGCAAGAAATGCCTACAATAGACAGCCAATTTATATAAAAATTAATCTGTTCTTTCCTAAAGCATAAAAACATGCCACAGTGTATTCATACCTTCAGAATGATAGCATATGTAGCATACTGACCAAGAGAAGAGATGTTAAGATCAGTCCTAATTTCTTTATTCATTTACAAAACTAGTGTCTGAGAATTTTCTTTTTTTTACAGCAACAGTGGAAAATCCAAAGTTAAAAGGTGGGTAACTGTATTTGTTTTAAAAATAGAAATGGAAGAAGAATGTTGTTAACTTTACTGTTAATGAAAAAAGCTTCTTGTGAAAAAAAAGGTGTTAACAAGTGTGACATTTAAAACAAACAACATTTAAAATTATAATGGCTTCTTCCTTGCAGCACCTCAAAGCAGATGCCTTTTCCTAGAGTTATTAATATAGTAACTGTAAATCTCCAACTATATCAAATTCAGTTTCTAACCCTAACTCAAACCATAACGCTTTTGTGAAAGGCAGAAAGGAGAAGTAACCACTCTTCTACAGAGACATGACACAAAGAGTAATATTTCTGGGTTTGTCAGTCCAACTGCAACACAAACCCAGTGACAGAAGTGTTGTTTTCTTTAAAGAGTGAAGGGAGTTTTACAGGGAGGTTCAGTGAAACAGATTTTGCCTTCCTTTCGTACATGAACTGTTGATGACAGAAGGTGGGAGGTGTGAGAGCATCAGTGCTTGCTCCAAAGGTTGCTCCTTTCCACAATGCAAAGGGAACTAGGACTGGTGAGAAACATCAAGGATGTAAGTTCAAGTTGAGCAAATATTGAGTTGTTGGCATCAGTGCCTGACTTTTTGCATGTGTACAATGCAAAATACTAGCTCCAAATAGCCTTCAAGAACATAACACATTTCAGTTGTAACCTAAACACAAATGGAAAATGGAATGTCAAGTTACAGGCACCCTTCACTCTCAGTCTATGTTTATTCATACCAATGACCACCGTACTTTATAAACTTTCAAACAAATGGAACTGCATATATCAACTTCTTAGGCTTTTAGATTGTGGTCCTGAGCTGTCCACCACAAGTGGGGAAATGTCCTGGTTTTAATACCCTGCCATCATTCAAGCATCATCTTTTACTAGAGTTCACCTCCGAAACCACTTTCATGTTAATCAGTAAATACTGACACAAGTAGTCAGGTTGCATTGCAAGGGAGTCTCTTCTGGAGCATCAGGATGGGTTGCAAAATCACAGCTGTGGAGATTAATGTAAGGAAATCAGAGCTGAAACATTATTCCCTTTATTGGATGTTTTTTTTAAGTTCGCTGCTCCACGGCTAAATTCATAATGTTGTCACTGCTCTGCAGCTAATTGTATTGAGCAAAACAGAAACCAGAGTAATTTAAGCATTTGTTCTCTTTATACTCCCACCAGAGAAAACATAGAAGCTGAAGGGAAAAAATGTGGTATTAAGCTTTTGCATTTTTAGCAAATTCTAGAAAGCCAAAGCTGAATATAAAGGTAGTCTTGCTACTGTGTGTGACTGAATAAAGGTTGAAGAAAGGTGGATAGCCTTTTAATTGCTTGAAGCCTCTGAATAAATTTTTTCAGACATTATTGTTTCTTCTGTAATGATGTAGTATGCAGGAGTCATCAACATTACCATATCTGTGAACCCATTTTTGTCAAGCCTGTGTTCACCATGGTCTGAAAAGAAGTAAAGCAATTATTTCTTGCAGAATTAAGTCCCTTTCAGTGAACTTGAAGTTTTCTTTGGCCACTTCTGGGATATGTTGTCACGTAACTTTTGAAACTGTTATGCTAATGATTATATTTGCCCTTTTATTAAAAGTTACTTTATTTAGGTCACTTGTAAAGTTTACAAACAGAATTAGCAGGGGTTTTCAAACTACAGAGCATTTAACTCTATGCTTTATTGCTGTGAGTAGCCTCTTTTTTTTTTTTTGTGAATACCATATTTCATATTTATTTAGATAATATTTACATATGTAATAGGTCTTCATCATGTCACCAGCATTTTGAAGGATGGAAGTGAACTCTTCCTTATGAGCTCATGAAGTAAGGGGCATTTGAAAAAAAAACTTTTAAGAACGTCACAGTTTGTTAAGGATAAGTAGAAATTTTGAGTTTCCCTTACATAATACAAGAATAATTCTCCTATTTCTGTTGTCAAAAGAACAGTCTCACACGTCAAAGTGTTGGTCTCAGCTATCTCAGTTTTACCATAGGATGAACCTTATGTTGAACCTGAAATTGTTCTCCAGTGTCAAAGTAAATAACAACTTTGTTTTAATCTTCATTAAATAAAAATAACTGATTTTAGCTCTGAAGTAATGGCTGATTTCTTAAAAATTATTTGTTAACAAGTCATCTAAATTTAACTTTATGTTGCTAACTTTGAAACTCAAACATAGCCTGTACTACAGGGGAAAAAGTATATTTGTATTAAAATGTTACAGCTGTTTCTTTTGCCACTTAGTAATAAGCACAAAGGAATGCTGTTATTTTCTTCTATATTTTTTGTGATGCAGACAAATTCTAGTGCTGTTTATTTGCTATAACTTTCACTAAATCTAACCAAGATCATTACTTTTCAATCCATATTTGTTTGTTCTACTTTGGTATTTATTTGCTTGTTTCTTATTTTTCTGCTATTCATCCTTTTAGATGTAGCAGCTCTCTGGGCACAAAGTGATTTTCAGTATTCAGTAGGTGGTGACGAATTTTAAATTTTTAAGCACATTTTTGGAAGGCAAACAGTCCTGTTTTGAAAACAAGTAAGGCTTTTAATGAAATTCTCTGTTTTGGTAATTAAAACAAAATCATTTCCTGACATAGAAGGAGGTCATTCCCATTACCTTGTATTTTTGAAGGACTCTCAAACTCATATGGAATTTTCTTTCATTTTCTCACAAGCCACTACAGCATGAATTCTTTCCATTTCTCCATAAAACAGGAACAGTTTCTAAACTATAATATACATTTCTTAAGTTAATGATCTCTTCAATTAGTGATGGCATGATGAGGAGCCTCTGACCTCAGGGTTCAGTGAGTGAAGTGTTTGTTATTTACAGTCAGAGTGATTTTTTTCAGCCTTCCTTCACACTGAGCAAATATCTCAAAGTATCTTTAAAATCAGTGACATTTTGGAATGCACATTTTTGCTGTGGATGCTAGTTATGCAACTTGACTCTTTTGGGATAAAAATATTCTGGTGAATTTGATTGTAGCCTGCAACTATTGGGAGTGCAGAAATATTTGACTGATGAATTGCTCTCCTGGATACTTTCAGCATAAAACAATATCTGCTGAGTTGTCGCATTTAATTTCTAAGAGCTTATGATGGAATCAGAGAAACAATTATCAAATAAATTACATTATGCCAAGTTGTCAAGAATTTTGCTGAGAAACAGCAAAAATATAAACAGGAGTTTGACTCCATTTACTTAATCTATTTTTTGAAACTATATCTTACTGAAAACATGGATCTCTGACAAATTTCTAGTTTTACCTTCATATGTATTGATTTTATTTTGCATTGTTTCAGGCAGGAGGTGGTTGTGGTTTTTTATTTGATTTTATTGGGAGGGGGTTGTATTTCTTTTTTTTTTCTTTTTTTTTTTTTTTAATGCCTTATATTCTGCTGAGGAGAATATGATACCTTGTAATGCATTCATTTTACTGAAGTCCTCTATGATCCTCATACAGGATCAGCTTTTCAAATAGGGAACACCTGCAACAGGACCATTTTTGACAAAGAGATCATCTTTCAGGCTGCCATTCAGAAGTGGCATGAACTTTGAAATTGCCCGGTGGAAGGGATGACATCTTAAGCCATTCAGAAAACTTGTCACTGTTATGAAAGAAACAGAGTTGGAGTCTTATTCCAAACGCTGACTGTGCGTGCAGGCTTTCTATTTATGTATACTCTCAAAGTGACAACTATTACCTTGATGATAAAAGACCTCTCAGCATTACCAAAGCAGCTCACAGCTCCCTTATTTAAAAGCAAAGAGAATAATGGAATGTCCTGTTTGTCCTTCCATATATTGCTCTGTCATGTCCAGATGATGCTGCTTGGCAGTTCCCAAAAGTTACTCAAGCTTTGTTCTGTCTCAGCAAGTTCTTCTTTATAAACACTCACAGAAGTGAGTGCACTGATAACCGGAACACTATAGTACAATAGACTCCACATTTCTACTCTTACCATAGGTGCTTTTGCAGCTTTAGAGGCTAAAATGTGTTTTGGAATACAAATGAGACAGGTTTCTGATGCCCCTTTTTATATACTTCTCTCCATATTAAAATAAATTTATTCTTCAAGAGATTGACCACTTCAGTAAGATTTTTAGAAGCACTGTGATATCATTTTGCTCCGTGGCAGGGAGTGATATCAATTTGCTCAGTGCCCAGACTCACCTAGTGCATTGTTAATACAAGTAGCACTGCTGATTTGGGCCTAAGTAACATGGATGTTAATAGCAGAGATCTAAAATAAATTTTAAGGGACTTTGCTCCTCTTCAGCTTTCTATGTGTCCAGTAACACCAATACAAAATTAGGTACTTGGATAGAAATGGAATACTCTTGTTTTGTTTTGTTTTGTTTGGGCTTTTTGTTTGTGTTTTCATTTGGTTTTTGTTTGTTGGGGTTTTTTTTGTTTGTTTGTTTGTTTGTTGAGGATTGAGTCAGACAACCTTTCAACTTAGACTTGATTTTCAGGGTATCTGAGGAGCAGAAGTGCAATATTTCACTGTTTACATGAAGCTTGCTCACAAACACATGCACACCTCACAGCATCCTGGGATAAACAAGAGCAAATGGCAAGGGAGTGATTTATATCTGTGAGTTGGTCCATCCCACTCAACATGAAGCAGTTCATCTGTCCATACTTGACGTTTCACTGAGTCTCAGGATTCAGGGAATCTAGGAATAGATCATTCTTTTGGCCTCCAGCCCACTAGCAGACATTGCAGACAGGCTATAGTTTACTACCTGAGCTGATGTGCTTGAGCCATCATGCCCAGCAACTTCAGAATGCTTCCCTGTTGCCTGGACTGCAAGCCCAGCCCCAGAGGCAGCACCAGGACATCCCTTCAAAAGTAGTGAGCACACGTGGAGGCACTTCACATATGGAGGTCCTTTGAATTCCCTGACTTTCCCAGCACAAATAATGGTAACAAAACATGATCCTCAGAATTTACCTCATCTCTAAAAGGCAAACTCTTAATTTTCAACTGTGACTTGTTGCAAGAAACTATTTTGCTAAAAATATTTTTTTGCTTGACAGGTTGGCATAACAAGCTGAGAGGCTGCTATGTGTTAATACCTCTGAAGCTGCAAAGACATTTCTATACTTATCAGATGTAAATTAGTTTTCGCTGTCCACTTTACATCCTGCCACTCATGTTGATTGTTTATTCTTTGCACTACTTTTGAATAAGGCAATCACAGTGAAGCTTATTTTCTTAATGCCACATTTTTTTTGTCTCAAACACTCTGATTTTTTTTATACTGAAGCAAGGTTTTTCATTTAGCCTAATAGTTATAAATGATGGTTACAAAAGTTTAGTTCCACAAAAGTGAAGTGTTGGCAGTACCATTTACAGCTAAACACATATGTTCATAGGTATGCAAAACGTAACCCTGAATAATTCAATTAGAAAATATGTAGGTTGACCTAAATATATAATCTTGTACATTGCCAAACCTGCAATGTAAATTGTCAGAAACTATAAAATATACCCATGTTTATGTAAAGTTCCTAAGAGAGCAAAGTCTGAAGGGATTCCTTCTTGCACCACCTCTTTTTGGATAATTTAATGCTTAGTGTGGACCATGAACAACTTATTTCTGACCCTGTCTCTCAAGCTGTGCAATTGAATTAGGAACTGTGCAAGGTGAAGCTTATGAACAAGCAACTGGATATGTCCAGGCACCCTGACCTGTTGCAACTGCTTCCCCTGGCATCAGTAAAGGTCTAGCAGCTCTGCTACATAAGTGGTCTGGGTCATGGGTCTATCTTGCACGCAGAAATCTCAGTATTCAAAGGATCAAGTTAGGTGTCATAACGTACAGTCCATCTGTGGCATGTTATCCTCACTGAGACTAACAACATGCTTAAAATTGAGAATATGGGGAAATATTTTTCTGTGTCAGGGATGCAGAGTGAAGGTTTCTCTTAGAGCAAACAGAAGACCATGCTTGCTTGGGGAATCCTCACATAGCTGGGCAAAGTAAAATATCTGCTTGCTTTGCTCTCTTCTCTGTTACATGATGTGTGCTGCAGTTTAGCATCGCTTTCACCTGACATAATAGAATCACAGAACGGTTTGGATTGGAAGGGACCTTAAAGATCACCTAGTTCCAACCCCCCTGGACTGGGCAGTTGGACTAGACAAGGTTTACAAGAAAATGTTGCTATTTATATTCTGAAAGAAAAAAAAAAATCAGTTTTTTTCAGGCAGGTAAAAGATACCTATTGTGTATTCATATACTGGAGGCAGAAAATCTCATGGTTGCGTTTAAGAAGAGCTTTTTCTGATGTAGCAACACTTCTGACTAAAATCAGATTTAAACCACATCTTTTATTTGCAGCAGGACCTGAAAAGAAGGAAGTAAAAGCAACAAAGGCAGTGGAGCAAGGTAAAAAGAAAAGCATGTTGGCATTACCTTTCTTAAAAGACAATAACACAGAAACAATAACTTCAGATTCAGAGAGCTGGATGACAGTAGCCTTTAAATCCATTGCTTTGCTAGTATTTTTCAGGGCTTTGCTGTGTTTATCAGAGCAACAGGGAATTTCCACTATGAAACTGGCTTTGTCCCACTTCCACAAAACTGCAACCCCAATAAAAGCCTTCAGGTGCCCACTTCAGCTCAAAGGGTCTGCAAAGGTGCTGCTACTTTGTGTCCCATGGAACCTGCAAGAGGCTTCCAACCCCTGCAGGCTGGACCGGGATCAGTCTCTGCTATTCAGTCTTAAAAAGTAACTCACAATGAGGTAAAGGCGCAGAGGCCCCCTAAAGTCAGCTGAGTTGCCCTTCCTGTCCCAGGTGAAACATTAGGCCCATTAAAAATGTCACAAAGATCCACTTCAGAGAAACTCAAAATTTTGTGAGACTTGGCCTTCTAGACATTTTTTGCAAAAAGCTTAGGATTGGTATGGATGAGGCATGAGTGGGAACATCTGAGTAGGAACACCAGAAGATGAAAGCCTACAAGAACTGCATGTGTTGATGGTACATAGTTCAGAGGGACACAAAGTCTACATACCGTATCCCCAAACAACCAGAGCAGGAACAGCAAGGCAGAGCCTATACCCAAGCTAAAACAAAACTCCAGCCACCAAGTGATGATGGTGAACAGAAAAAGAGAAGGATTGAAGCCTTAAACCATCAAGATAGATATGTGTCTTTTCCCATGATATACACTTAGATTTTTTATTGGTATTATTACTTTCAGCATTATATCCTGCACACTTGCTTTTGGTATGCTTCTTAAAAGCAATCCTACTTTTTTAGTTTAGTATAGTAAGGAGCATAGTAAAAGACGGATGTAAATACCCAAAACTTATCATCTCTGACTTCCTTTATCTGTTGTATTTTGTTACTAACAAGCTACCAAGATGATTTTTGTATTTACTCATGCTCAAATTGGCAGTTAAAGCCCTGATGATGAACTTGCCAGTAGCCTTTAGAATAAGGTGTGAAACATACTTACTGATGTAGCTTTGGTCAGATGAGCTATTATTCCTTTCTTTTCCTCACTTTCTCTGCTTCAGTTTTCTTCAGCATTACTCAAGCCAGCACAGATACCCTGCAGCAGCTGTCAGCTGCTTGGTAGTTGTCATGGAAAATGTTATAATTAGGTGGGCCTTGGCCTAGATTTCTAGGCCAAGTCTTTGTTAGTCCGGGTATCTCCACACTATTTTCCATTGAAACACGAATACTTACCCAGTCACCTACATTGCCTCCCCTATGTTTGGCTATCTCATGCAGCAATGAGGTGTATGGTTGCTGCAAGATTTGTCCTTTCTACAATGTACCACCATTAGATGGGACTTTATCTGCCAAATACTTTAACTGTGCCATAAAGTACACAGACCGAGCAGTACAAACCTTAGTTTCACATAGTTGGCAGGGAGCAGAGATTTCTAAACCACACGCTGTGATACCCAAGTAATTGAAAAGGGGGGTAAACTGTTTCCCATGACAGCAGCAGCAGAACTGTCTCCTCATGCCAGCAGCATCGAGTCTCTCCAAGTCAGAGGAATAAGAGCAATGTGTAATGTCTGTCACAACTATTTCTGCAGCTACTTCCTTGTGCTAGCAGCTGCTCAGTTCCTCTGATGCACAGAAGTGAGCATAAACACTTTCAGGCAGCAGTTGCCTCTGCTTCTTATTTCTGCACCCTGTATGTATGGAGCTACTGCCAATACATTGGTCAGTCAAAGATCAACAAGTGAAAAAAAAAATCCAGGGCAATTTTTGAATATTAGCATGCACTAATCATGCTCCTCACAGAGGATTATTGCATCAGGATACATTTCAGAAAGTAGAGGGATTCAGACCTAGTCAAAATTGGGATTTGTAATCTAAGAAAAACACTATAAAAAGGCTTTCAGAAAAATCTGGAGTGCTGACAGCTGGATTTGCTTGGCAATCAGAACATAGCTTCATTATTTCAAACATGAAGGTTTTCGTGATCTACCAATCTACTGCAAATCCCTACCTCTGGAAATGAGCTGAAAGGTTGTAGCAACATTTCAGTTCATTGATTTTTTATTAGTTGTAAAGCAAAGTTGTATGTAACATTTTTAACTGTTAAAAGGTAAGTAAGAAGGTATTTAACTTTAACTCTGTCCTATTTGTTTGAAAAATGACATGAGCAAATGTCAGATGGTTGCCAGGGAATTACTGACTGTTACTGAGAATTAATATTTAAAAATCACAATGAAGAGACAAAAAATCTTTTCTTGTGATATTCAGTAGTGCCAAGAAAGGAGACTATTGCCATTGGTTAAAGCACATCATATGACACTGGGGGTTTTCATGCTCTTGTTGCATGTATGCAAGGCAGGAGATGGGAACTGTGAACTTTATTCACATACGCTGTGAAGCAGCAGTGGAGCAGAAATAACTTTCAACATATATTTAAGCACTTAGAATCAGCATGCACTTAAATACATTTTCATTAGCTGATTATATTAAAAATAATTTCCTGTGTGAACATGTATTCTAACATTTCCCTTTTCTCTCTTCACTTTTCCTTCTCTTCCATCAGATAAACCAAAGGCGAAACAAGGAAGTAAGCCATGTTTTATATATTGCTTCTCTCTATAACTGATAAAATGATTTCAGTTCTATAAATAATAAAAAATAATAACTCCTGGTGCCAGTCAGAATTTCAGATTATGGTTGATTAGACAGACTAGAACTGATACAACATAGCTGTAAATAGTAATAATGCATATGTTAAGAAATTCCTGTCTTTTTATGCCCAAGAAGTTTTGTCGCAATGCTATATATTTTTCTGGACAAAAGGAAGAGACTTATGAAATACTAGTACTCAAAAATATTTATAAAAGTTTATATTTATTATTTTGCGCACAAAATTATTCTCTCCACACTTCCTATGCTACAGATGTATTCTGATTTCAATATGAGCTTACACTGCAAATCAGCACAAGACTTTTGACATAGGATTTTTGCTACATGTTGTCATTTTGTCAAGTTGTGACACACTTTCTAACAGACCTTGATAAGTTCAATCCTTCAGAATTTATTAGGATTTATTTACAGTTTACATTCCTATTTCCAGGTCAGTCCTGTTTCATTTTTTCAAATTCTTCAGCAGAACATGTGTCACATGCCACAATATCTAAAAAAAACCATTTTTTTTCTCCTGAAGATGACAACTACCTCTGTAACACCTTCCCAAATGTTTCTGTCTCTGGGATCACGTGGGACTTCAAGCTTTGTCAGCAGTGACTTCAGCTTTCAATGCAGAATTGCTTAATGTTTTTTTTATCAAAATGCCTCACTAAAGTAACATCTTCCACAACAGTTTGAGTAACTATGTTCTTAATAATGGAGGTGCACAACAACTTTAAGTTCTTACAGGCAGGCTTATGAAAGTAAAGATTTTATGTCATGCATGAAATGACTCATTTTGGCTGGAGGTCTGTCTTTCACTGTCCTCTTTCTTTTATTGCACTGAACATGGAATCTCTTGGGAAATTTGCATTACTCATGAGCACAGAAGAACAAATTTTTCAGTCTTCCCACTGAGTTTTCTTTCTGGTTGCACAGATTTCTGTTGTTAACTTAATATTTTAAAAATGGTATTGATATTTCATTGGGACTATTAGAGATACTTAGTTCCACTGTATAGGAGTCACAGACATCTGCAGTAAATAGTTTATTTTGTCACTTTGAAAACAAGTGACTGAATAATAAACCAATGAGTAGAAAACATGAAGGTCAAAGCAGGACAGCAGGAGTAGCTTCTGAAGCAGATGTAGTAAGGAATAGAAGAGACAGCTTTTCTACAGTAAAATTACACTTTCAACCTTGTTCAAAAAATTTCTTTCCCAAGTCTTCTACTTTAAAAATCTTATTGTCTGGAAGTATTGGGTGTTGCCTATTTTGAAACACAATATAGGAGGAGAAAAATAATGAAACATTTCTTGATGTCAGTTCCAACATATTTTGTGGACTGATCTTTCTGGATGGAAAAAGGTGAATCTGGTACAAATCTCTCAAGAACTCAATTTTTCACCATATCTTCTAATTTACAGTTTTAGTCTCTCATATGATCTAGATGTTTCATTTTCTCTTATGGTTAAATCTTACAGTTTCACTCAGTTATGGCTTCTAACTGTTGCTTTATCAGTGTGACTGCTTCTTTTACAGATCCTGGAAAAGAGAAAGAATTGAAATCTCCAGCTGCTACAAAAGATAAAGGTAACCTGGCAGAACAAATTTGTATAGAGCTCTAAGATCTTGAAATACACGAGACATTTTGTTTTTAAAGTATAGTTTAGTTAGGAATTCATGTGCATAATACTATTTCAGTAAATTTACTGTAAAACTTAACTGACATTACCTGGATTAGAACTGCAAAGAGAGCCCTGGTAACATCTGTATAAAACCTGAAAAGTCCAAACTTAGAATTTAGGAATACTTACTAACATTTATTACAAGCTGCAAAATGAAATTAGCTTTAGGTGATTTTGTTCTTTCATCAAACTTAATAAAAATTGTGGTTTCACTTTGTGAGCATGCTAAAACTTATGAAAACCAGTTTTGTGCTACAAGTTTTGTGTCAGTTAGAAAACATCAATTATTCAATCAATCATTACCCCAGATGTATTAGATGTTCACCTTTTATCACACTAGTTATTATTTTTACAGAACATGCTAAAGAAAAGGAAGGAAAGAATCCTACATCTTTAAAAGAAAAAGGTAAGACTACAGAATAGAATATAAAACTGAACAGAATATAAAACAAAATAGAATATGAAACCTCAAAAAGTGGAATAAATTTTAAAATAAGCATTATCAATCTTTCTCACTATAAATCTCAACCAATCAAAATTCAATTGGTTAAAATACTCTACAGTATTTATGTCATGAGAAAAGAGGGAGGAGGGGAAAGACAGAATATGGTGAGCCAATTAACATTTGGAAGTCTCAAAACTAATTAAATAAATATCACAAAATCACTCTGGGTAATAGTTAAGAACCTTCAGAAAAACTTCCTTGTCTGAAGAACGCCAGTTCTTTAATAGGAACCAGTTAACAAAGTCTCAACTGAATCCTTGCATAACTCTTTGGACATAATAGGAATAAAGTAAAGCTTATGAATATATGAGTAGGAAATATTCTTTCGAGACTCTGTGAAAGCTATAGCTAAAAACCCAGGACTTCATCTAGTCAACCAGCTTCAACATGAGAGATGTTCCAAATCTTTTTGTGCCCCTTATTTTTGTCAAACATTTCCCATGTCTTAGTTTTTGTAATTTGGTCAGAATAGATGGTTAACTCAGCTGAATTTCCTTTCATCAGTTGTTTTATTGTGTGCTTTTTACTCCCTCCTTTTTAAAAATAGCTTTATTTGAATGAAATGCGTTATGGATAACTCTTATTTGACAAGTTATTCAGGTACTTCAGAGTAAAAAGACCAACATTATGTAGAAAGTTTAATATTTATTCTAAGTTATGATCTATAATTATTGTAAGTCTATAGATATATAGATATAGTCTATAATATATAGACTGTCATCTACATATAGTTTGTAATTATTTTTTTCTGAGTTATAGTCTATAACTATTCTAAGTTATAGTCATTCTGTGCTATTTCAAACAAAGAACTGAATGAAGAGTTTAGTTCAAGCGTTATCGAAAGATGAAAAAAACATCTAAAGCGAAGGAGGAATAATCTTATTCCTAGACATATTTTCAAAATCCTAGAAGCTATATTCACTCACTCCTTTATGCACAAATTGAAATTAAATTATAGCAATTTTCAAATCCTGTGGTGCATGTATTGTTCTTCTATGTCTATTCTACTCCTAATGTACACACGCCCCACTTACATGAGCTTAGTTATCTGGACCAGAACTGTATACTCAACCTCTCTGGGATCCTGTGGCCCTCCCCAGGAACTGCCTATAATCTGCGGCTGCCTGACAGCTCTGCCCCACGTTTCCCTGCATGGAACACGCATGCTCAGCTCTTTTCAAAGGATTAGGGGAGAGGGGGAACAGAGAAAAAGAAAGAGAGAGAGACCAAAACAATTTTTTCTCCCCGGCAAGAATGTTTTTAGATCCAATGAAAAAGGGTTTGCCAACCCTTAACAAGATTCCTCAGTGTGTCGTCTGCTGAGTACTATCACAGCACTGTTTTTATCTCCTGGGCTCATTTTTAATGTATCTGCAACCTCAATTATTAAGTTTTTTTACTGATCCTTCTAACATGACAAAGGAGGTTAGACATTCTCCAACCCAGTCTTCAGAAATGGGCAGCTAGGAATTTCTTTTAAATATCAAAGTGCAGACCAAGTTATATCAGATTTCGTACATTTTGGGAAAATGAGACAAAAGTCTCTGTAAAAATTCCAACATGTTAATCAAAGTGTTACCAACCAGAGCTCCACACCCATTCAACAGTCATCTATGTCAAATGCATTACTGCTGCTAACAAGATCTCAATTCACTACTCAATGCTGAATACAGTTGTAAATGCATTACAGGCTCCTGGGACCCTGCAGTAGCACTGATGACCAAACCAACTGAGCCTGTCCCTCAGATCCTGAGAGCACCTGCTGATGTAGCCATTGCTGTTTCCCATAACAGGCATCAAACTTTCACAGTTTTGTGCCTGTGTCTAAAAATAAGGGTGCTGATTAGTGAGCTGTATAGCTCAGTTCAAAATATATTGGCATCAAAGACTCTATAGGGAGAACTTATAAAACAATCTGGGAGAAACTCTTAGAAATCTTGGTGCCTTTCTGAGCTGTGTGTTTTCTTATTGCATTATGCATTATTCTGCTACATAAACATATATTTAGCACTGTAAATCCCCCAATTCAGTCACCATATTTGACCAAACTGTAGTTCATAAATTAATCAAAGCCTTATTTGCATGCTTATTTGCATGAATTATGAATTTCACCTCTCTGACACCTCTTCAGGCCTCATCAGGGGCTCAGTAAAGGTTACTGACCAGGTCACTGTGACTTGTTTTCACTCTGCTACTTGGTGTTTTATATAGCTCTTTCTTAAGTGGATGTTTTTGACAAATATAAATATTTCCATAGACATAGGAAAGTAAGAATTTTTAAGACTGCATACATTTCCTAATTAGGTATCTTGGTAGTTTGTTACTATTCATGAAAACCAAATAAAGGAACACTTCTACATGAAGTGTTAAATATTTGGGGTGATTAATGTTTGCCTGGCACCTTATGTGCTAAGGGAGGCATTATCATACCTCATTGTCTTTGAAGGATGGGCTGTTTGAATGAACAAGGATGATGTCCAGACCAAAAACTTTATCATAAAGCAGCCTATGTTTCATTAACTGAAGTAGAGTGGTTTTATTTAAAGCAGAAAAAGGAAAAATAAATTCCTGACTCTAGAGTTAGTGCTGGGATACTCTATAGATCACAACCTCACAATATTACTTTATCTATTTTATGAGATGAATAAAATGTCCTCAGTCTTGGAGTCTAATTTTATTGGCAGTAATTAAGGAGAACATTGGAATAATATATTTTCCATTGCCTTGTAATAGAGGACATCTCAAGACTCCATCTGAATTTACAGCTAGCTTTTCATCTTTTTCCTGCAGTAAAGAAGCCCATTTGTACTAACAAATATAAAAGCTGATTTTCTGTTGACATAAGCATATTCAAAAAATTTGAGGCCAACGAAACTAAGGTATAATTTGCCAGGTGGTTTTTGGGTAGATAACTTATTCATCCAGAGTCTCTAACAGTGGCACTAAAAGCTCATGATATATCATATATAACTCCTCACTGCGTTTTTCTAAGAGCATTATGCTGAGATATTAAACTGAGAGCAGTTGTGCTTTACAGACAATGTAAATTCACTCTTACCCTGTGTTACAGGATTTGTTTTCCAAACAAATGCTCCTCTTTTCTTTATTCTATGCTTTTGCAACGTTTTCAGATATCTTTGCATCTTTTTTTACATCAGCTATGCATGGATAATAAGCCTGTTTAAGATGGGTAGGGAAATAAGTCAGTAGCGTGTATTTCTGTCTTGTCTTATACATAACAGCATATTGTCATTAAAGAAACAGATGTGCTGATTTGCACTCACTATGCTTGTGTTCCCTTTAAAGAAAAAGTAACATGGAATAACATCTTGCCTATTACATTTTTTGTCTTAACTTATAATTTTTTTTCTTTAAATGAAGAAGTGCATATTGTGAGACACCTACAGAAAGGCAGTGTCTTCCTATTTCCATTTGTTGTCATTTGCATGAGAACCAGATCCTTATCCTGAGCATATCACACACTGCTGCGTCTTCATCTTTCCATACCATCTTCAACTTACTCAACCCAGCATCACCCCTGGAGCAGAAAGTGGGAGGAAAGTAGCAAGGCAAATGCTGGCTTTAGGACAGTATGTTATGTTTTTCCCCTTCTGGGACCAGCAGGAAAGTGGTCAGCTGAGAGGAGAAATTTAGAAGGTTTTCAGTGAGTCCATGTAAAAACCTCTGAAAATGAAAACCTTCTCCAGGGAAGGAAAGCAGAACTGGTAGTCTCAGTAGTCTTGGCTGAGAGGGTGGGGAAGTTGGTGCACCACGAAAAGTGTCTTGCACTGAGAGCTGCACCCAAAAGTTGTAAGAGTCAAAAGGGCTGAACTTATTTTAGGAGCTACACATTGTAGGAAATCTCGGGGAGATCTGCTATATGGATGACAAAACAACCACCCATGGCCATATGCCACCAAACCCACAAGGCCAAAGGCAATGTTTTTCAGCTGTGGCTGCAACAGTGGCTGCTGATCGTTGAGATCACAAATTTGTCCAGAGTAAAATGGTCAAGTTGTGTAGCTGTTGTCTCAAGGCTTCTTATGTAGTCAACATAGAGGCTACTTCAAAGGATTTCAGCCTTCACACTGCAAGTTTTCTCTCAGTACCCTGAAGAAGAGTCCACTACTGCTGTGAAGAGCAGTCTCCTAAGTTAAGAACCTACCCCTGCACAGCGTGGTTTCTCCAACAACTTCAGCCATCCTGGAAATTAACTTTTTCTGTTACAACTCACACTTAAATCCAGATGGATAAGTGGGATCACTTCCTGGTACCGTGGCAGCCAGGAGAATGTTCAGAGTTATAATTATTTTGTAAAGGATCATCTTTTAGACTTGTCTGTGTTACTGAAGATTTGGTTTACTTTCATTTGGAATAAATGGCATGGTTTTTTTCCAGATGCTTAAGTGTTGTATCCTGTCAGATGGAATGCAGTTGGGACTACTCAGCATCCTGCAAGCTATGATATTCTCTCACTGAAACCACATACATTCTTAAGCCTATGAAACTACTTCCTTACTTTGGAAAAAAATATTTTCTCCTGATTTCCCTGATACATACAGTTAAGAGGTCATGAGACTATTGCTTAAAAAAAATATTTAAACATAAGTTGTTTATACAACATAATGTGCTTTTACTGTGTTTGATGGTCCCTAGGTGCATGTTCCCTGAAGGATTGAGGCAAAAAAATATTCTTCAGACAAAAAGAGAAAGCAGAATAATCCTTCTGTCTTCATGAAGTTTTAGATGAAGCCCTAAGAATTTCTAATCCTGTGTCATTTACTTGCATTTCACCTTCTCCTTTCCAGTTTCTCCCTTCTGTGAGATCTCTACAGACAGCAATCTCTAGCAACTTCTACTCTTGCATTTACTACTAACATTATTGCACCTTAAAAAATTACAAGATGGTTGCTAGAGAGAAGGTAAAGAGAGGTCAAGGTTGCATCCATTTATGTTCACGATTTTAGTCTTTATTTTTAAATATATCTTGGATTTTCTTTTAAATGTAGAAAGGCTCTCCTGTCTTTCAAGTCTCAAAACCATAATTATCTCCCTACAGATTCCCTGAAAGGAAAAAATCCCAAGAATCCAGAGGGTTCAAGGGAAAAAGGTAAGTGAAGAAGCTAAGATTACCAGAAATCTGAATATCAGAACAGCTATTCTGTGCTAGACACAGGTCTTGACTAGGAATATATGTGTGTAAAACCAAACCGATCCTAATTCATATTTATTTTAATTTTTTTTATTTTTTTTTACAATATTTGTGCTCTACAGATCCCGGTAGGGTCCCTGGAAACTACCAAGGCTTCTTCTAAATGCAGATATTTAAATTTGCATCTGGGAGGATGGTATTTTTATACCACCTTTGGATGTTAGTCTGTCAAAACTGAGTTGTCTAAATCCCATAGTGGGAACACTTCTGCAGAGAGCTAGACTAAATCTGGTCTGTGTGTTTACAGCTCAGGAATGTGGATGACTGAGAATGAAGCTGGTTGAGGCCACTGACAGATCCAGGTGTTTGAGAGTGACTGATATGTCAAGATTTTTTCTTAATTTGTTGACAACATAGGCACACATTTTTAATCTTCTCAGTCACAGGAGGCTGGCTCAAAGAGATCACAGATTGCTTGATGGTATCGATTTGGAGAAAACCTTATTTATTGCAGTGTGATGTGTGTTAAACACTCTTTCTGGAGAGTACTGAAACAGCTTAAAAATTTAAAGGAAACAGCAAAGGCTATCAGAACTGTGTGAGACATACAGCAAAGTATATCTGAAAAGATATACAGATATATACTTCCATGAGGAATGCCTTATTCCTTCTGAAAAGTCTGAGAAATGAAACCAGGTCATCCCTTGGGGCTCGGAATTCTCTTTGACACTGCTCTCAGTCCATGTGTCTCAGCAGAGGAAGATCATAGTTTTCCTTTATTTGTGCTTAGCTAACTTCTGTATTTTATTTTTTTTTTGTCCTTGGGTTCTGCCTTGTCAGTTACTAGAAAGAGAGAACTAGAATATCAATTTTTTTTTCTCGTGTCCTTTAATACTTTGTCATATATTGCAGAAAAAAAAAAGAAAAAAAACAAGAAGATACAATTAAGTTCTTGGACTATTCATTGTGACATAGAATATATGAATGTATATTTGAAAGATGAGCACTACTCTTCTTTTATACCCAGTGTGCCCGTGATTTTAAAAGGCTATATATATGCAGGAAGTAAATTCCTGTTCACAGGCAATACCCATATGGCCTCTTTGATATTAAAAGAATAATGGAGTCCTGAATGAGTAGCTGGTCCTTTTGTCACTTCTGAATAAAGCAAACTCCTACTTACCTTTATCAGCAGCCTCTGGCTTTCAAGACTGGTATTCCTAATATTTCAACTGTATCAATGTGGATTAATTTTTTATCTGGGTTCAGCAAAGGAAAAATCCATTGATGTCAACTGCTCTATAGAATTTCTTAGTTCTTTGTAAGTTATTATTCTTCATTTCCTACTTGAGAGAGGGCTCAACAGTTTCCTCAAAATGGGAAGAAACTAATGACATATTGAAAGCTTATTATTTTGCATATCCAAGACTAAAAGGATGAATGGATGACCTTGGGTTTTTGTCCTGTTTTTTTATTTCCATGCTGTTAAATCCATTTAATTATCACATCTTTTTTGCTCTCTACATATCAAATTGTTTGACTTGTTTTCTTTTCAAGTGTCATATTGTTTTGCTAACCTGACTTGTGATAAATGTTAAATGTTTCTTTCTAGAGACCACTAAAAGAAAAGATATGAAGCCTCCAGCAGCCTTAAAAGAAAAGGGTAATGTCTTATTATGTGGTTGGCAAATAACCAGTTGTCTGCTGGTACAGTATTGGTGAAAAGGAACTAAACCTAGCTTCTTTTTATTTAATAGATCTGATATGTCAAAAGGAGCAGTTTCTGACATGATTCAGAAATAATAAATTCAGGACCCTTCTTACTGTAGTGTTCTTTAACTGCTGCATGACCCACACAGCCAATGCTGAAGTGGGAATGCTAATCTATTCTGAGTGAATTAGTAACAGAGCAGTTACTGAATTCACATGTCAGGCTGAAATAATGGGCTGCACAGGAATGAGTATATGGTTTGAACTTTTCCAGCAAATTTAGAGGGAATTATTTTTGGTTTGCTTCGAAATCTTACATTGAGCCTGTTATTGAAGTAAATAGAAATTTTAATTATTAATACATCTCTTTTGCACATTTGGTTGATCTGGTGATATTGTACCAGTGAGCACAGTGTATACTTTTAGTACTAACTTTGTCCTTCCATTTCTGTGTTCAATTTCTTTTTCAGACTCTTCAAAAGGAAAAGATATTAAGGCTTCAAGTAATACTAAGGAAAAAGGTAACAATCCCAAGTTGAACTGAGCATAAGATCCAGCTGAGAAAATAAATCTGTTGTGCAAGTATTCACAAATGAAATCTTAGTTTCTTTGGTTAGCAATCCCTAAATATCCTTGAATGGCATCCTTTGCTGCTGGACATTCTTTTTACCTGGCTGACAAGTGACAGACACATATGGGGCTATACAAGCAAGTTGTAGCAGTGGTATTTCATAGACTCCAAAGTTAAAAGGACTTATTTTATTTTCTCTTGATTTTTTTCTCATTCTTTCTATTAAAATTTGTCATTTCAGGTTTCATTTTACTTCTCTTCTATAATACATTATTTGATTGTACTTTACTCTCTCTTTTTACATTGAAATATCAGTACTAGCCATCAAATAAAAATCAACTACAGTTTATAGTACTTCTAAAATACTAGGCTTTTCTAGGCAATGATAACACAGTAATTATAACTAACCATCTACATTCAGGTTTATTCATATGAACTAAATTTAAAAAAATTAGTTCGACACTATTTGCACATTGATTAAATGCCACTTGTTCATTATAAAACAGTCTCTCAGGTTAAATGTGTAAATAATTTAACATGGATAAAAATATGTAATAACTCGTTAGCTGCTAACAGTCATTTGAGTCATAGGAATATAGTAGCAATCTTAAAATCTTCCAGTCAGTTTTGAAAACTACTTCAGATAATTGAATAATACTACTTCCTATTTTTAGATTTTCCCTAAGAATTGCTAGAAATAATGAAGCAATATTTTCTCTGACAAAGTTATGAAAGATAACATTTACAAGTTTTTCAGTGCAGTTATTTCTCATAGTGTGTAGCAGAATAGTAGTATTGCTTAGCACAGCTGCATCATTCTGAAAAAAAAATAAAGGCTTAAGTACTACCAAAAAAAAAGCGTTATCAAGACTAGCCCTGTTGAGAAGGACTTGGGGACACTGGTGAATTAGAGGCTGAACATGAGCCTGCAATGTGCACTTGCAGACCAGAAAGCCAGTCACATCCTGGGTTTCATTAAAAGAAGCATGGACAGCAAATCGAGGCAGATGATTCTCTCTATCTATTCCACTTTCATGAGACCACACCTGGAGTTCTCCGTCCAGCTCTGGGGTCCCCAGCACAGAAAGGACATGGACCTGTTGGAGCGAGTCCAGAGGATAGGCACCAAGATAATCAGAGGCATGGAGCACCTCTCCTAGGAGGAAAGGCTAAGTGAGTTGGAATTGTTCAGCCTGGAAAAGAGAAGGCTTTGCGGTGACCTAATTGAAGCCTTCCAGCACCTGAAGGGAACTTACAAGAAAGATGGAGAGAGACCATTTAACAGAGCATGCAGTGACAGGCTTCTAACTGAAGGAGACTAGGTTTAGACTAGATATTAGGAAGAAACTCTTAACTGTCAGGGTGGTGAGGCACTGGAAAAAGTTGTCCAGAGAAGCTGTGGATGACGCATCCTTGGATGTGTTCAAGGCCAGATTCAATGGGGCTCCGAGCAACCTGGTCTAATTGAAGGTGTCCCTGCCCAGAGCAGCAGGGTTGGAACTAGTGCATCTTTAAGGTCCCTTTCAACCCAAACCATTCTATGATTCTATGATTCTATGATGCTATGATTTTATGGTTCTATGATTCTGTGAAAATGTACAAGGGCTTAAATATTCTGAAACCCCTTGCAGTAGTCAAAGTAGATGAACCTGAATTTTCTGTTCAAGGTCAAAGACATTAGAAAAACGGGTACACATTATTGGACCATTTCATTTAGTTTACTTTGGTGAACAAGGACCAATAACCCTTTCACAGAAAGGGTTGTCAAGCATTGTAACAGGCCACCTAGTGAAGTGGTGGAGTTGCAGTTCCTGAAGGTATTCAAAAAATGTATGGATATGGCATTTGAAGACTGGGTTTAGTGGTGAGCATGATGGTGGTGCTGGGCTGAAAGTAAGACTTGATGATCTTAGAGATCTTTTCCAAGCTTATTCTGTGATCCTAAGTGTGGGTGGCTTTTTGTGTATTGATTACTGGTTTAATACAATTTGGCTTTTAATTTTAATCTTGAGGCAAGCAAGGCCTATGGTCTTCCTGCTAGGTTCTTGCAATATATCTGGGAAAAACAGTTAGGTTAATGAAGAGTTAAACATTGATCAGACCCTTAAGTATTTGACTATTGAGCTTACCGTTGAGTTTCTTCTCTAATTCTTGTCTTCAGCTCTCCATAAAGATTTCTGATTGGAAGATCAATTTATTTAAATTTAAGTGATATTCAAAGTAAAATACTATTTATTTCAAAAGATCAGATTTTGTGAAGAAGTAATGTATGCCTGTAAAAGTGTTTTAGCGGCAATGCTAATGAATTATCTTCAGTGAAGTGTCAAACACCCATCCAACTATACAAAGAATAAGGACTTTGACTCAGACACTGAAACAACTGGTGAATAACAGCTCCTTTCCAGTTCTAAAATGGAATTATTTCAAGAAAGGACATGTTTATTTAAACACTGTAGCATTTCATTGACCGCACATGAAGTGGTTTATGCTCAGACACTTGAAAAGGAAAGTCAGTACCCAGAAGTGATTTTTTTCTTATAGTAAAATTAATTACTTCTTCCTGTAGTAGCTGATAAAACATATGAAAGAATTTTCTTATATTATAGCAGTAGAATGCATAAGTTCCCAAGTGAACTTTCATATCACACAGATTTTTTCTACATGGCCTAACTTTTTTAATCTATAGATTAAAACACTGTAAGAAACATAAAAGATTCTGTGTTGTCATGTTCTCTTACAGACTTCTAGTTTCATGCTTGTCAAAACACAAGAATCATGATCTGAATGTTTATCATAGAGTGTGCCGAGTCCACTGCAGTACAAGATTACGTTAGAGACACGAGATTATTCCAGTAAAGAACAATGCCTCGGATTAAGTCTGAATTAGAATTGATTGGGTTTTGTAGTAACAATAGGATATTTGGATAAGCAATGCCACAATCTGGTGGAGACTAGTAGTGCTGAGTTTGCACAGCCTTTACCACCTTCCCAGGTCAGATTAGTACTGCCTACTTCAGTTATTCCTAGTGGCTTGTATAAGACCTTGTACGTCACCTTTGGATACGCTTGTTGCCTTGCACAGCTCACTGAGAACAGCTGATATCTCACAGCTATGAGAGCATTTCTCTTTGACTCTAGCTAGCCCTATAAGAAATTAAAATATTTGGATTAAATGCTGCCAGACACATCATCATCAGGTCAACTGCCTTCTAAGTCTTGTGCACAGTGGCTATTCTAAACAGGACTGCAGATCCTTCGAGACCCCTGAAGCAAGATTGCAACAGAAAAGTTGAGTGAGAAAGTTGAGCTTGAGTGGGAAGGTCTGAGGTTGCATACGTGTATAGTGACGTCACCGTCATGTCTACAATAGGAGCCAGTAATTTTGTAATCGTCGAAGTTCATGACTCAGCAAATTTTACACAATCTTACTTGGAAGGCACTTCAGCTCAGTGGCCGCAGGTTTTTAAAAGTTATTTCTGTCTTTTCTGTTTTGTGTGACAAGTTTCATACCAGTGCAACATTTCCAAAAGCAAATACAACTAAGTGACACTGAATATGCATGACAAGACATTGACATTTTGTCAGAAGAGTGTAACCCCAACTCATAAAGTGGCTTCAAGCATTCATGTGGGATGCTGCGCATCACTAAACCTCTCTTTCTTAGCAATGATAAGTGACATGTCACATGCATCAGGCAGACAGTTTGAGAAAAGCCTCTGTGGGGAAAAGTATTTCAGAAATTTTGTGGCCATTGCCCTGTAACAAAGGGCAAACATGAGGTCACTTTTATGAGCATTGGTACTTTTCTTAGTCAACTGAGAGTACATGGGGAGCTTCTTTAAAGGACCTCTCACGTTAAACTAGCCAACCAAAAACACCTTGAAAAACAGCAGTGTTTTGATTAACATTTGCTACTTTACAGAAATCTGTCAAATCCAGTGCAAATTGCATTAATATAAGTGGCCACAGTGTTATGATAAATACATTTTTGAAATGTGAAATTTGAATTCACACAAGCTCAATAAAGAATTGCATAGAAAAACCTGAATAATAGAGAACCAAAATGTAAGGTAGGTATATTTGGTGTATAAAAAATGCAGTATCAACCTGTTCAAATGGTCCAGCCATTACAGAACATCATTGCTGAACACTGTCAGTAAGAAATACCTCAAGAAAATACAGGAGCTTTAAAAGTCAGAAACTAAGATAATGACATATGTATGTAACCAATACTGAGTTGTAGCAGGTGGTATAAAATTCCCATTGTGAGTCAGCACTTCTCTGTAAAAAATCTCCAACAGACATTAGAGAGTAAAAGAAAAAGAGCAGAAATAAGATACATAATGTGAATGAATAGCATTTTATAAAAAGAAGGAGTTAAAAATTTAATTTGAAAAAACTGGTTACATAAAGATGAGGCATGTTTTATGGCAAACTACAAAGTGTAACATTGTCGTATGGTTTGATACTTTTTTTTACATTACTTTTTCTTAAGGAAAATAGTCAAGCTGAATAAGTAGCATCTGCATATGTATGTAGAAATATACATTCAGTAGTCAAAACAGACTTTTAAAGGAAGGTATGTCTACTGATACTTGAGGTATTCCTGGAAGTGGAGACTGCTACATGCTGGGACACACAGAACTCCATATTAGCATTCTGAAATGTCCTCTGAATCACAGAATCACAGACTCACAGACTCATTTAGGTTGGAAAATACCTCCAAGATCATTCAGTCCAACCTTTGAGTCATCACTACCTTGCCAATCAGGCCATAACACTAAGTGCCATGTCCAGTCATTCCTTGAACACCTTCAGGGATGATGACTCCATCACCTCTCTGGGCAGTCCATTCCAGTGTTTAACAACCCTTCCCATGAAGAAATTTCTCCTGATGTCCAACCTGAACCTCCCCTGGTGAAGCCTTAGGCTATGTCCTCTAGCCCTATTGCCAGTTTCCTGGGAGAAGAGACCAATACCCAACCAGCTACACCTTCCTTTTGAGGTAGTTGTAGAGAGTGATAAGGTCTCACTTGAGCCTCGTCTTCTCCAGGCTAAATAACCCCAGCTGCCTCAGACTCTTCTTATAGGACTTACTCTCTAGACCCTTCACCAGCTTTTGTTACTCATTTCTGGACATGCTCCATCCCTCTCATCATCTTCGCAGCCTCCTCTGCATTCAGTGACACTATTCATGTCCTTCTGATATTGGGGGGCCCAAAGCTGGAAGCAGTACTCCAGGTGAGGTCTTACCAGAGCAGAGTAGAAGGACAGAATCACTTCCTTCAACCTGCAGCTTTTGATGTAGCCTAGGACATGGCTGGCTTTTGGTGTGCAAGCACACATTGTGTGGTCACGTTGAGCTCCTCATCCACCAAGCCTTTCTCCTCAGTGCTGCTCTCAATCCATTCTCTGACCAGACCATACTTGCTCTTGGGATTGCCCTGACCTACATGCAGGACCTTGTACTTGGCCTTGTTTAACTTCATGACCTTCACATAGGCCCATCTCTCAAGTCAAGGTCCCTCTAGATATATGGCCCAAATTGCACTGTTTTCTGCACAGATCCAGTGACAAACTGTCTTTCTCCAAAAATACTTCATACTTTGAGCACTCTGTCTGAAAAGGGAGACTGGCAGAGAGAGATCTGCACATTCTGGTGTGACAGAGTGATCAAATACCTGGGCAGCTCTGCCTCACTCCTTAGCCCTTTGTGGTATCTTCAAACAGAGATCTGCGCCTGTCTTTGGGAGTGATTGACTTAATCCTCATACATTTTAGATATCAAGTTTCAAGGACTCAGGCAGTGTTGGGAGAAGGTTTCTGCCAGTAGTCAGTGTTTCCCATCCTCATTAGCTGTCAAGAGGCTGAACCAGGCTCCACACACAGTCAAAGAGAAGTTGCTCAGGAATGTTACTGCCTCTACCAAGTGAATTTACAGAGCGCTGTCATGGTTTAGGAATGGTATTCCCCGCTTTAGAGTTCCCTCTGGAACACACCAAACCACATGCCACTCACTCCTCCCTCTCCCTCCCCTCCCCCTTGCAGTGAGCTGGAGAGGAGAATTGGGGCACAAAAAGTAAAGATCAGAGGTTGAAATATAAACAATTTACTAGAAACAGCAGTGGAATAAGACAATGAACAATAAAAGCAACAATATTAATGACAGAGTATATGAGAAAAAAACCCTGAAGAATTCACATGCAACTGCTCACCATGGAAACCCCCAACAATAACTGATCTGTCCCTCCACCACCTACCTGACCAGGAAGCCATCTCTTCCCCCATCCCTGTAAGATAATGTGAGGTGGTATAGAATAACCTATGGGTCTTAGCCATGCTCCCTTCTGGCTGCTGCAAAAATTAACCCTGTCCTGGTTGGAAGCAGGAAAAAGGCCTAATAATCTGTATAGTGTGAATATTGATAATCCACAGTAGAGTTTGCCCACTTTCCTTCTAGACAATGTGCTTGTGTATTCTCATTCAGACATTGTTGGTAACACAAAGAAAAACACTGTAAAGTTTTTGGGGGTTATCTAATGAAACTATTTTTTCTAAATAGGTCTGGCAACTATATCTTACAAATAGAAGCAAAAGAGATCGTCAGGTTATGCACCGTATCATTCTTGTCCATTAAAGATAAAATGCATGAATATAATTGAATAAAAGGTTATTTCTCTAAACTTGTTCTTTAAAACATGGACCAGAGGAGAAAAAAGACAGGAAAGGTTTTTCCTGCTACAGAATGAGAATCATTCTAAATAACAGATGCTCCTGCCAACTTAAAGGCTAAATTCTCCTCTCTGTTGCTCACTGTACTAGTTCTTTTAACTGTGGTTTCTTAACATGACTAAGATTCTTTTGACGTGGATAAGAGAAATTCTGAATTCCAAAAGACTGAGAGATAAAACATCTGTTAAGAAGACCTGAGAGAGAAATATCACTTTATATGGTTCTTAAATATTTTGAAATGGTACATTCTTCTCAAGCTATGAACAGATGGACAATTTATGGTGAGATGGGCAAAGACAGTATCAGCTCAGTGAATGCCAGGTGCTTTGCTGTAGCTGCCTACATTAGGTGGTTTTCACTTCAGCATAACAGCATGAATACAAACAGTTATTACAGACTACCTGACACATGGGATGAGTCTGCATTTGATCATGTTTTACCATAAATTACATGTTTATAACCAAAATAAGTGTAGGAACTTAGGCAAAATTTCCACCACCTTCAGACAAGTCAGTTATTGTTTCAGGGCAAATACACTTAAATTACTCCAGAGATATTCAGAAATTTAAAAATTAGTCAGAAATTTGGTGAAATCATAATTAAATTCAGAACAAAACCAACTATCTGGAAAATCACAGAGATCCTGTCTGCATGGTATCTAGAGAAGGAAACTATGTCTTAGTAATAACTGTTTTCAATATATTGATAAAGTAATAAGCACAGCATTTATGGAATGGTTTAAATAGGCCTTTGGAAAGTTCCAGTGTAGGAATTACTGCAGAAACTAAATAGCTGCTGCCCAAGACCTACAGTATTCAATATTCAATATTCATTAATTACCAGGAAGAGATAGAAATAGTAATATAATGAAATTTTCAGTTGACAAAATTAGTTAAAGAATTCAGGATCAGAAGGGTCTGTGATACATTGAATTTACAATGAAAACAGACATCATGATGACAAAGACAGTTTAGTTTCAATAAATACAATGTAATATATAGCAAAGAGAAAATATTAAAGAATAATTTATCTCTAAACTAACTGTGTAAATTCATGAAAGGACCTAAGTAGTACTGTAGACAAGTCTGTGAAGAACTTTCTTCCATATATAAATGTATTAGGAAAATTGCATACAACATTTTAAAGCTATTGCATAAATCAATAATGCATCTTGCCTAGAGCATTGTGTACAATACCCTTACAAGATAATGTGTCACTGGAGTAGGTTAGCAAAAAGCAACAAAAGTCAAAGAGAAATAGGAAAGATTCAAGATTCACTTGGAGATTAATTAGCATGATCATGATAAGATTGAAGATCACAAATCTAAATCAAGGGCTCTTGAGAAATGACACAGAGGAACTGGATACCTTTATGAAATGTTGTTTTCATAGCTCAAATTTTCATAATTAATTATTGTAAATTTAGAAAGAAAGTTAAACTTCATGTGTCAGGATGGAACCAGTTGGTTCTTATAAGAAAATAAAGAGAGAATTTATAGAAGAAATCACTTCTATGATGGTATTCAGAGTAAATATCTAAATTCCTAGCCACTGCTGGGTCATAAAGCAACATGGAATGGACTATTGTTGAGCAAGAAACAGTGTTTTCAAGATTTTAATTGCTTTCAAGATATCTTCAAGATTTCGTTCAGACATGTTTGTATTTGCTCCATGGCTGTGAAAAAACTCCTTTGAAACTGTCACCATACGAGATTAAAGGACTGCTGGGGATCTATATTTAAGTTTCTGATACATGTCAGAACTAATAAAACCATCCTAAACCTGAATTATTTTTTTTTTCTCCACAATGCCACAGTTTTGTGACCTTTCCATCACTGGAAATTTGCCTTTATTTTTCCACCCTACATAAAAAATATGAACAAAGTGTACCATGGTTTGTAGTTATTTCTTTACCCATTCTCAAAATCTAAAATACAATAATGCTCACTTCTGGTTTCTGGGACAGTTGTCAGTCTGGATTTATGATCCCTGAAAATGGTGTGTGTATTCTTGATAAATGTATTTTGCTTTGTATCATGTCTATATTAACTGGAAGATCAGATTTGGATAGGTCTAGGAAAGACAGAGCGTGATTAAGGCTGCTAATGTAATTCTCTTTGAATAGTTTTGTGTGTACAAATTCCTGATTCAAGAACTAGGTGGCAACTGTCATCATTAGAGTGCAAAACAACTTCACTTAAGAATTTGTTCTTTCTCCAAATAATCAAGGTAAAATAATACACAGCCAAGACCATCTCTCATATCAGAGCATCAGATTTTCTAGTTTCTAGAAATAAATATTCTAGTTTATTTCATATCCTTCCCTGCCCAACTACAATATATTACTCAACAGGTATTATGGCTTTTTATCAGTTGTAAACCAAATTCTTTCGGTAATCTATCCATCTCTTTGCTGCGTTTCAGATTCAATCACATTGCTCAGATTCTGAAAGAGCAATATAAAGGATGGTGTCCATGCTCTTTTTAATTTATTCCTTGTCATTTTATGGTTGAGTAACAGGAGCAATACTATTGGCAACAGTGGTCAGAATGAGTTCTCTTCTGTCTCTTAAGATTTGTAGAGTATTTGCAGCATATTCCCTAAGAAAAACTGTGGCCAAGGTGAAAATTCCAAAGGATTTCACAACAGGATATAATAGCATAATAATAGAAACTAGCCAGCCATAAGTACAGTGTCAGGTATGGATGGACTTGGCTCTACCTGTGCTTGCCTTGGGAGCAGAAGCACGGTGAGCCACATCCCATAAGCTGGCAGGACAGAAGTCAGGAAAAGCCCAGAGGTGCAGTGCACCTTAACCTATATGCCCTTCCCAGATTCTTGATATTTGGGGTTTCTGTTGATTTGGGAGTCCCTCCAACACACTTAGTAACCATGGCGGTAGTGGATCAAGGGTTGGACTTGGTGATCTCAGAGGTCCTTTCCAACCCAGCTGATTCTATGATTCTGTGATTCAACTGTCTTTGTAAGTATGCCCTTCAAAAGCAGCTTCTGGAGGTAAAAGCTGCTAAATCTGCTGGAACAACAGTTTGTGAAAGGTGCACTTCACAGATTTGATACACACATTGCCTAGAAAAGTGAAGTGATGGGATAGGGCCAGATCCTGGAAACTCTGTGCCAGTTTTTCACTAATTCTAGTCATGAAGCCTTTTTCTACTGCTGGGCACATTCTTGAGATGCTCAAATTTATTTAACTCTCAAAGGGGAGTAAGTGGCAGGAAACACAAAAAAATCTATGAAATCAGACTATTTTAAAAAATTCTTTGAAATCAGACTATTTTTTGCCACAGGCCATTGATAAGTGGCATTTCAGTAATTCCAGGTTTAATATTTTCTTTTTTTTAATCTGTTTTATCCAAATGTACTAACAGTTTGGAATAAAATGCCTTCCCATTGCAAGAACACTGAAGAGCCAGAGGTCAGCCCAAACCTTAAATGCACACACTGAAACTACTAGGGAGTGCCTACTCCCTCCTCTGACCTCATGGCACTTGATTTCTGTTCCGCACCAGGGCACGTTCTCCAATGAAGAGCAGAGTTATGCTTCTGCTTGTTTTGTGTCCAGTTCCAGTGACAGATCAGGTCCATTCATACTGGCAGCATGGTGCTGAGCACCCTTTTCTGGGAAGTAAGAGCTCTGAATTTTAATTCCTCTGTCTTCTTTTGCCGGCAAATACTAGCCTAAGGCAGAGACTTACTACGACTGCTTTTAACAGATTACAAAATACAGTGACATCTGTAACTATATTTAAGGTTCAGTCCTATGTAGTCCCCAGTAGGCTGGGGAACAGGTTTCAAATGGACTTAGGTACAAGCTTGGCTCAACTCCATCAAGGTTGCATAAGTAATCTGTAAATGCAGGTAACTCTCCCATTTTTGACACCTCAGCCCTTTTAGTAAAATGTTGTGTTTTCACAGTACCCCTTGCAGATACATGCAATGTTTTATTGGAATATCAGGCTGAGTTTTAGGGAACTTTAATTCCGTCTCCAGAGTTTGAATACTGGTCACACAGTACAGCTTCCACTGGGGAACCAGTTCCAGTTTGTTTAAACTGGGTTTAAAGTACCAGTTTTCTCACAGTCTGTTTCCCATCTTCCTTCCCACAAAACTCATACTATGGGATTTGGAGGTGACATTGCTGGATGATCAAGTCTTGTAATGTTCCAACAGGAACATAACTTCAGGTGTATTTTTACTATTTATTTTAATTATTTTTTAATGACTACAAGTTTTAATAGTAAAAAAGCACATATTTCTACGGAACTATGATGTTTCATAACCTTCCTCTATACTTCCCTTGCCCCTTCATGCCTTCCCATTTTAGTCTATCCACTTCCTTCATTGTTGATTTTGAAATATTCACTCTGTGACTATCTCCCAGTAGCGATGTCTGAGTGGGAGGATGACTATGATTAACGTCACGTGTGAGAATGTAGAAAGCTGAAATTTGCTCTCATCAATAGAAGAGCTGGCTGTTTGTGAGAAAACACTTCAGTTTCCCCATCTGGCAAAGAAATTTATTCCTATGTTGCATAGTGTATATATGATTTGAGATATGTACACAAAAGGCTCGTATATAGGCATTTGAATTAGTTTTACTGGCATTAACTGTTATTAGCTTCAATTGTGAAAACACTTTATTTTTGTTTCTATTTCAGTTGCAGTGAAAAAGGAAGGGGAGAAGAAAGGTAAATCAATATTTTCCCTTGACTGACTTTCAGGCTGTGACTGCTGTGAGAAATGTTTCCTTCGTTCAGTGATACAATTGCGATGACATACACCACCTCATATGCTACCATCAGCCGACTTTATCCGCTCCCACTGTGATAACACAGTTGTCATTTTCAGTATTGCAACTCCTTGTTAAAACAGGCCAACACAGCCCGGTATCAGACAATTCGTCATTCTGACTGGGAGGAAAATGAGAGGCCTTTGTTATCACGTTAGGATTTGTCAAAGAGAACAAAACTTGCAGTGCAGCATGCATGCTGACCTGGCTGTTTGTTCTTTGCAGAAGTTGCTTTTCTCGGGCCATTTAATTTCCTCTTTTCAGATATGTATGGAGCTTGCATGTAACCTTTGCTGAAGCTGTTCTTTGATATTTTAACAGATTAGTGGAAAAATTTGCCCTACATCAGAGCCTGAAACTTTTTTTTTTAATGCTTAAAGATAAATACAATGCATTTATCAGACCCTAAATATCTATTTATAGTCTTGTCTTTAAGAGTAAGATTTGCTGAGTTTAAACTTTTTTTTATTAATTTTCTGATTCTATTCAAACAGCAAGAATATTTAAATATTAGGTGATATTTTTTCTTTAGGGTATTCAACTTTCTTGATTATGTGGTTTATAAATCATATCTTTCTCGCTAAACTGGGCAATAGGAACATTTCCAGAACATTTCCATAGATTTCATAGGATTATTTAAGATTTAGATTTGATTTAGTGAGAAAAAAAATTGTTCTTTATTACTGAAGTGTATTGATGTGAGGTTTTTTTTTGGGGGGGGCAGTGGAGGATGGGTGTTTTTTGCCATTTCAAAAACACTTGGAAATTCTGTGATTCACGTAAGTGAAGAATGGAGCCAACCTTTACTGTCTGTACATGAAGACATTTTCAATCCTGCTAATTTATTATTTTTTCTGTTATCCCAGTACACAGCTGTTAACTGAACTGGAAAAAAATTATAGTCTCAAATGTTTAATCAGCTTCTGAGTGAAATCTTGGCTGTGTTGATGTTAGTGGCAAAAGTCCCATCCATCCACTGAAGCCAAAATTTCACCTCATGTCTTTAACAGAATAATAAAATTCATTTTGGTTATCAAAAATGACCATGCCTAATAGGTATCAAGCTGGATATTTTGTCCAAAGATTAATTTGCAACAACTGAGGCATGAAAGTTAGCACATGAAGCAGGGAGAATCAGAAAATTGGCAGCTACGCTTGCCGCCATTGGTTTTCAGACATCAAAAGGCGTGCTGTGTTCAAAAACATGGACTGTTACAGCCTTAATGGAATAAAAAGAGTGATGTAATTGTTAAGGGTGCTACTTCTGTCACCCTTGCCACAGATTATGGGCCCATTCATCTACAGAAAAACATCAAGGGAATTTGTTTTAAATACCTACTGCTTGCTCCTGGCTCATTTTTCACCAGTTAGGACTCTTTTTTCTCCTTAGCCATAATCTTTCCCAACAAAACCAATTGAAAAATACATTTTTAATGAGCATTCTTTGAAGCTAGATTAATTTTTTAATTTAATTTTCAGGTTTATATATTTTCTGCTAAAAAAAAATCCTTTGATTTCTTAGTTGAAAGGATTCTGCCAGCATGTATATGTAGGATACTTTCAAGACCCTGGTTCAGGATAGGTTGTGTGTCATCCTGGTGGTTACCACCAACCTACTTCACAGAAACATGGACGTGTGAACTGAAAGTCAGCTTTTGTCATTTTTATGATACCATCACTATTTATTTTTGGACTAAACCACCTTCCTCTGGTTTTCTGAGATCATAACCAACACTGTCAACAAGACAGGTAGTGATTCTAGTAGGAAAAAAATGCTAGTCAAATGAAATTTTCCAGTTACCAAGGAAAACTGGTTCAGCAATGTCCCTTTCTTCACATGTTCCTCTGCTATTCTCTTAGATATTCCCTAAACTGAATAACTGGAGAGAATTAATAAGGCCTCTTCCAAAAAAAAAAATCATGTCATGCTTTAGCTTTCTCATCTAGCTTCCTCCTCTCTGCAGGCCCAACATGGAAAATATTGCATGTTACTATATAACTGCTAATATGATCAGGTTTTATTTATTTCTGCGTATTCTGTTATCACAAGAAATTGCTCCAGGCTCGATGTGTATTCCTCTGACTGGCAATAAAAAAAGCTGGTGTTCACTGGTTTTGCTTAACGATACAGTATTTTTTGCACAGCTGCAAAAATAATAGAAGTAGCCAGGCTCTAAATTGACTGGCTCATTATCCAAAATATATTGTGGTAGTAGCATGCACAGTTCACATAGCACTTTACCATTTCTCATGTGAATCATGCAGCACATAGAGACTCTACTCCACACGAAGCTTTCTTCAATTATTCTGTCTTATTCAAATACACATCCCTCATCTAGAAAATCAAGAATAATGAGCAATACAGAGTTACAAGTCATCATAAAAAGAGAAGATGGAATGATGCTTTCAGTCAATGGTACATTCTGTGCATAGCATAAATCAAATATGAAGGAGTTTGAAAGAGACAGAAAAGAACAAAATTTAGATGGAGAAAACTTATGTATTTCACTAATTTCTCCAAATATGAGTGGTATTAAAAGGAACCTTAAGGCACAATTTATGCACGAAATTTAGGCATTGGCTATTTCTATTTGAAAGGTTAGGTCTCTCAGACTTTGTGACCAAAGGCCTAGAAAATAGTCAACTTTAGCTTCCAGCATCATGTTATGCCTTCTTTCAATGTGTGTGGGATAGAGGAGCTGTCAGAGAAATGTGTAAATGTTGTCAGATCCAAAAGGGCAAGAGATAACAAACCTTTGTATGAAGAAGGCACTTCCTAAATTTCCCAAGAGCAAATCTCGCCACCAGTAGACAAAAATTTTTAACTCTTGCTCATAATCTAAAGTACTATGAGTGAGGATTTGAGTGAATTAAAATAGATCCAGGTATTGGTGAAATAATATGAATCCCATGATCTTCAGAGCATCTCCAGAAAACAATAAACAGAGCTATAACACTATGTAGTATTTCAGCATTTTTTCAGGTTTAATTGCCTTTTTTAAATGAATCAAATTCCAATAATTATTTTTGTTTATATAAACCAAACCAGTATTCCTGGTTATTTCAAAAATGTTTCACAACTACAGAGTTCCAAAATTCCTTTGTTTTGAACGGAGCCAGATTTGAGAAAATTTCAAGGTTTCCTAGTTCTGCATGAAATGGAGTTTCTCATTTCAGTTTGTAGCTCACATACCCTATGTATTTCTGACTAAAGAGGACATGGACTGAGTCGCTAATGTCAAGCAAGCAACCTTCACAAGCTTAGTAATTTCTCTGTCCAGGTCAGTGTCAGGAATTCTTGTCTTGAAGACCCTTTATGTCTGTGGTTCTGGTGAACCCAAACAGGACTTAACCATTGCATAATCCCTATGAGTTGCTCTGTTTAGAGTGAATCATGAACCTGAGTTGCCAGGAAGTTGGTTTAATAGTTTTCAGAAACAAACAAACAGAAAACCCAACATACATTCATGTGACAAGTTTCATCAAAATAAATTGACAGGGGACTGTACAGTTTAGAGACCCTTTTGCAGCAAACACGAGTGGGTGTAAAAAAAATGCATATAATCTGAGTGCAGCTGATATCAAACAAAAGGAGAACATGGGCAAGACGTGCATTCAAGCTCCAAACTATATATTTTTATCATTTCAATAAAGTACAACTTCTTTCAAGTATTCCTGGGAAATGTACCATATCCATGGTGCTTTGATTTGCATACAGAGTGTGGTATAAACTGGCCAAGCACAGCATCATTGCTTTTCAGTATATACAAGAATCAAGATGCTTTCCAAACTGAAGTAAAGAAGGGCTGTAGTGCATTTCAGAAGGCTTAACTTTAGAGTTGACCAGAAAAAACTGGAAGTCAACAATCTTATTCATAAAGCAAATGGCAGCATGGGATTTTGGCTCAGCTGTAGATGCCACTGATGCAACATGAATCACAGCTTCATTATGCAGTTTTCTAATATGCATCAAAGGACAAGAAAGTGGATTACCTGATCCCATAACCTCTAAGTGTATTACATAGCCCCCTAACAGAATTTGTAGTCCTAATCAGAGGAGAGGGAAAAACAAAAACAAACCAAACCAAAAACTAAAACAAACCAGGCAAATCAAATAAACAAAAAAACTTGCAACACAATAAATACTTTGAAAACCATTTTCTTAAAATAGTGTCACAAATTCTATATTACATATGAGAAAGTAATAAAAACAGCCACATGCTACTATGCTGTTGAAACTAGTAGTGCTATTTTGACTAGCTTAGGGTAGGCATCTCTCTTATGAAGTAACAATCGTTGAATTAGCCACAAGATGGAGCCCAAAGGATCTTCCAGATGGTAGTTAACATTGCCTTCACCAGATCAAGAACTAAATAACATGGTTTTACTGAAGAACGCTTCACAGGAATCTTAAACTCCAGACAATGTAAATCTGCTCCTGACTAAAAATATTTTTAATTTAATAGATGACTATCCATGTACCGTGAACTTTTACTTCCCGTGCTGAAGTAATAAAACCCCAGCATTTTCAAGGAATATTGATGACCAGAGAATTTACATGAAATATGGAAAAGGATCTGAAAAGTCTACATACATAGCTGAAATTTGCTTGACCTCTGTTTACCTTGTCTCAACTATCTTGAGGGTTTAAGTAATTTATGTCCATTTTACAGAATTATGTGACACCTAATGATCTGTACAACATCTATTAAGTGATAAACAGATCTTGAGGAACTAGACTCCTGTACTTTCCATGTTGCAGATATTTCAGTTAGGATAAGACGTGGCAAGAAAACACCATCCAAATTGTCTGCTTAATATAAGTAGAAAGCAGGTAGAGGCATGAGAGTTGTAAAACCAAGATTTTCACCATATTCATAAATTTTAAGAACATTTTTAGATGCTGAGACTAATTTAATCATTAAGAAACATTAACTCATGCAAACATAGATATAAAAAGTTAGTCATCTAGGTTGAAACTATTCACACTAGTCTCAGTTTAGATGGACAGATACTAGCATCTGAAGGCAGTATTTCATCTGTTTTGTATATCTGTCAGAATGCAGTTACTTTCCCCCTGGAGATACTTATATTTGCCACCTGATTATAAGAGGGAACATAGTTTAGGTTTAGTAACAAGAAAAGAAAACAAACGTCAATGAACATCAGGATAGTTTGTTGTTAATTATTTTAACAACTTTCACTCTCTTTTAGGAATCTGACATTGAAAGAAAAGTGAGAAGGAGCAAGCAATCTGTAGATCTTAATAGCTGATCGAATATCCACTTTCATTTACTCACATGGAGGGATTAATTAAAATATTTAACCTACAAATTTCAACATTAAGTTTCAAGCTCAGTGTTTATCTACTTAGCACCTCGTTTTCAGTGTACTTATGTTAAGGCATGTAAAACTAGTGATGCTAACTTACATCCATTTTTTTAAAAGATGACCACAATTTTATTCTCAATAGAATTTAACCTAAGCCTTAACATTGACTACAACTTTGTTATCCGTTCAAGGTAAAATTGAGATTGCACTGTTTTATGTCTTATGTAACAACAAACCTGTGAAATAATTCATACTGATAGATCTGGCATAGTATTTCCATTGCAGTTAGGATTACAACTTGTGTTAATCATTCTTACATTCCTTAAAGTACAACAGTAATTTATTCAGCCCCTACTATCAAAAACTGGAGGCAGTTAAACTATTTAATGATTATGGAACAGCTGTGATTTCTGAAGAAAGAGTGCTCTGCTTAATTGTTGGCCTGTGTCATGTTAGGTACAATACATGTATATTGGCATCATGTCAGCAACACTCACACCTGCCAATCAGCATAATATGCTTAAACACCTGGATAGCTATATAACACATGGTTAATTGGCTAAACATTTCCCCGTGTGATCAAGTATTACTCTATTGTTCTGCACAAAGATGTCTGAAAATGAACACTCAGAGGTATTCAACTCAGATGCAATTCCAGAGTGAGTGATTCTTCTAGTGCTAATCTACATTTCTTTTTTTATCTATGCAGATATCATTTTCTGAATGTGCTCTTACAGAGTTGTAATTAAAGAAAAAACAGTGAACAGCAGCATTTCATGGGGAACAAAGATGGCTCAGGATGTTATACTTGCAGAAGTCAGTCAGCCCTCTGCTTTAATCACCGTGTTAATTTGGGTAGCACACCAGGAAAACTCCATCTTTGCAAAAGATAGCTGGTTTTTATTGCTCACCATTCTTAATATCAACTAATCTTTCCTACAAAATTCTTTTTTTCCTAGATTTTCATGGTCATCTTATTCTTGTCTAATTGACAATTATTTCACATGTATTCAATAACGTATGTAAATATATTTCCAGACATTATTATGCGTTTACAAATCCAGTCATACATAAGAAGGAGCTCAACAAAGACGTTCATATTCAAAGTATTTGCATGGAATCTGGACACACCATAGTCTGTCTGATTTCACTCACTTACCCTTTGTGAGTCAATAATTTCTGTTGCAATAAAGCATGGCCCAAGCTCAGCTACATTTTGCCTCAGTTATACGCAAGTGGAAAACTGATATTTCTAAAAGTGAAAGCTTATTAAACATACTCTTCCTCATCTGTATGTTCCCATCCCACAATTTCAGGGAAGAACACATGAAAACGTCAGAAGCTGAGGATGATATTGAGAGGAAGCTCTTCAGGTCTTTCACCACACGTGCCTAAAGATGAAATACATTAATGCATCAGATGTACCTCATCTACATTTGACTGAAATTTTATTCTTTCCAGCTCTGTCGATAGAAGATTTTTCTTGCTGGGATTTTAAGACTTCTAGTACTTTAAATATATAAGCTTTCAGTGCCACCATGCAAGATTGCTGTTTCAACAAGACTTACATTTCCCAGGGCATTTCTATTGTTTAAGTGACAAACTGGGAAACAGAGAAAGACTGAGATTGTTACTGATGATCTGTCCTGGTTATGGGACAGGGGTCAGTTCCAGACCAACGGTGGGTCCTTTTCCTGAGTTGTAACTCCACGTGTAAGATCCCAGAGAAACAGGACACAGGCACG
>JAWMRA010000113.1:64056022-64170550 GCA_035584735.1 Pseudotriccus pelzelni
GTCACAACACCATCCCTCACGTAGAAGATTCAAGGAGGATGTCTTTGGTTTCCTTCCACTCTCTGAATTCTTCTGCAATCCTGAGCCTATCCCCAACAATGATCCCTGAAGGCATGCATCTCAAATTGAAGTTGAAGCAATTCCTCTCATTAAAAAGCATTTAAAAATGTTGGAAATGTCTGTACTTCTTTGCTACTTTTACTATATTTCCACTATGCCAAAGTTTCTCCCCTCCTCTGTCTGAACTATTTTTTTGTTTCCTAGTTATATAAAGTACTCTTGAACTGCCAGTTAAAAATAAGTCTTAAAAGACAAGTTGCTCTAGACAACAACAGCAAAATCCCCCAAAACCAAGTGTCAGCTCATTTTTCACTATGCAGCCCCAAGGTATAAAGCAAACCAAACAGCAGGGACACAAGCATGCTAACTGTATGAAAGCAGATATCTTGGGCCAGGCTGCTCTGGTACTGGAAATAACTGTGAGAAAGAGCTGTGAGAGCTGCTTGACATCTTATTTTGGCAGAAAGAGGCAATATGAAGATCAGTCTGTTGCAAGTGAATACCCTACAGGCTCTAATACCATTGATTAACTATTAATGATAAGAGCAAAGCATGGAATTTTAGGAGAATTTGTCTCAATCATTTACCCTATTATCATCCTTCAGCCACTGCTGAAACATTGGTCTGAGGAAGTCTGTGGAACTGCACAGACTCAAATGAGCACTCCCTGACTATGAATAAGAGTGAGAACACAGCTGGAAGCTCAAGCTCTCTGCTTCTTTCTTCAAACCTGCCAGACAGCCTTAATCACTTAGTATTTCATACAGGTCATGTTAATATGGGATAATACTTTCTTAATGTGTAGACAAATATTCTCGAAAATTCTAGGTCTAAAGTAAACCAGAAATTCAAAACGAATGATATAGGGAATTAAGAGATCCTGTAAGGGCAAGGCTTACACAGCATGCACTGTAATTTAATCACATACCGACTTCCTCTATTTATGCTACCACCACAAACTTCCTGCTTTCTTTACTTTGACTCAGCCATAGGGTAACTATTGGCCATACACAATCAAGGCAATTTTTTAACGTAGAGCAGAGGTCAGGCCCAAAACAAGCCATTCTCTTTTCAGGAGTCTTGATGCAGCTAATCTGCTTTATGAGTCATTTTTTTAGACATATGCTCATTAGACTGTTTTTTCTACAAAATCGGTCTGCCAGCTGCTCAGCTAGCCAGCAGGCCTTGAGTAGGACACAGGCAGATACGAGAGATCGGGTCTGCTGATCTAGAAAATTGTGTGATCGTCTGACTTCTCCTTTGAATGACAAAGAGTACAGACAATAACTTCACAACAGCAGGGAACTGCTCCTTAACAGAGTGATAAATGCTAATAATCCCTTATCTTTTTCTGAACTTATTATCATCTGAATCATTTTGAACTGGCCCAGTGTAAGAAACCTATTTTATTCTCTTTGTCTTCTTTTTAATACAGTTCCTTCACAGTCTTAAAAGCCTTGCAGTGACTAGAACAAAATTGGTCTGTTCAACCTTAAATTAAAAACACATTGGTGATTAGGCAGAATGATGTGGCCTCTTAAGTTCTTGAAACTTAAATTTTGAAGGAGGAATGTCCATTAACTTGTCTAGAGGCCAAATTTTATTTTATCTGGAATTCATTTTCTGGGAGAATTAAATCAAATAGGAAAATCAAAGATTTATCGTTCATCATGAGATATAAATTGCAAGGTATACTTCTCAAATCATGAGAACACTGTTAAAAGATTTCTGTTTATTTTGATCTCTCTTTTAACCTGTAATTCTGTTAAAGATTAACTTTTTAGGTGTGCTGTGTGTTCATCTAATGCCCAGTCCAAAACCTGTTAAAGAATCTTTGTTTTCTCTTTAACGAGAAATAAACCAAGCTCTTGCTTTGTCTAATGGGAAGTAAGTTCCTTATTTATAATGCACATGTAACTATCCAATTAGAAATAATTTTTCTTAGATACAGCATGCATTATTATTCTGTCATTCTTCTCTAAAACAAATAGTTCTGGCACAGCTTCCATTTCCTTTGTGACATACTCTTTTCTTACAGAGTATGTATACTCACAAATGTATTTGCTGTCTCAATGGCAAATGACTGTTATTCAGATGGAAAACAGACACATTATAGTCGAAAAGGACATTTTGCTTTTAGCCTTACCAATTTATGGTTCAATAAAGCACAGGATTTATTTTCTGAACCCATATCAGAAGCTAATTTACAAAAATATGCCACATATAATTAATACCCCTGTGGCCTTCAGAATAGCAGGCAAGAAAAATTTAAGTGAATGTGAAAAACAGCAAGATATCTATGAAGCATGATTTCCAAGTTTAATTTAGAATGGCAGAAAAGAAATTTCAAAAACATATTGCTGACGGTAGTACCAGATAATTTCACTGATCCAGTTCAGATCTTATGCAGCTTCAAGTATTTCATCAATAATTCAACTGTTCTGTTTAGATCCAAATCTGACCCTGTTCCTCCTCTAATATAGTTTAAGTGTTAAACAAATAAAGATAAAGTACTTACTTAGGGCTGAATTTTCTACCATTGTGAACATTAAACACTTATTTACCCAACAGGTTGTCCTGTTATTTAATGACATCAGAATAACTGAAATGAGACCTATAGGCCATTTAGCCCAACATGCTCCCTCCACCAATGGCCAAACCATCAAATGCTGGCTTGCAATTTCAGTGCAAGATACTCCATGAAGTGAGATTCCCAGAGCAGTAGAACACCAACACATCCTATAGAAACTTTTAACTTTAGAAGACCTTCATTACTTCATCAAAATATCTGCTAGAAATATCTCTGAATGTTATGCCAGAAATAAGGTTGGACTTCTAGGCAAAGCACAGATAGCAGCAATCTCAGTGTTCTATCTCTGTCTTGATACTAGCACGACACAAGTTTGGCTTATTAATGCCTCCACAGAAAATATGGACAAGGATAGCAGAGATACATTCACAAACTTGAGGGACCAGACCTTAGCTGAGTTTCTATTCTTATAAACATTCTCTGTGACTCATATTCACCAGCATAAAAAGGGAGATAACTGCACTGGCTTCACTAGAAAGTTAAGGATTAATGGCTTTGTTTTGATTTTAGGCAGATCTGAGATAAGGATGCTATTACAAAAGGGTTTTTTGTAAAATTCATTAAGCAGCATCAGTAAAGAGTCTTTAAAACAATACTGTTCAAATGCCACCTAGCTCTGATCATATTTGTTGGTCACTGAAAGTGTCATGTGACACAATATTCTGTAATAGTTATGTAAGCCATTATATCATCCCCTGAAGTTCAGATTTTCTTTAAATATTTGCCATAAATTTCCTTTTGCAGATTGAAATTCATAGTTAGGTGAGCATATGTCCTTTGACACAATAAAAAATTAACTTCCTCTATTAATTTCAGACATGTTTCATGGAAACTCAATTGCAGTAGAATTTGCCTCAGCTTATGATGTTTACCTACAGAAAGATAACAAATGTGGTTTTATCATAAAACACTTGTTTTTCTGTTGTTTCCTATATCTGATTCTCCCATTAGGAGCAGGCATATATGCTTAATTTGTATCTTTGGTCTCTATTACCCCCAAAAATGCTCTGGTGTTTGGCTTTTTTTTCTTAACTTTGCTCTGCACACCGTCTCGAGTTGCTGTCTCCTTAAATGCAAAACAACAACTTGGATCAAATAGAGACTGGATATAAAATGGGAGCAATTTTATACTGTGGACAAAACAAGCAAAACGCAAACTCACTTGCACAGCAGTTACTTTTTATCCTGAGTGGGAGCTAGGGAGTTCAGGGGCTCAGTGAATCAAAGCCTGGGAGCTCACAGCAGCAGGTTTTTTGCTTGTGTTGCTGGGGCTGCAAAGGCAACTCATCCCCTGCACTGCTGCATCTGTCTGTGGGATTATGCTCTTTCACACACAATGGGTATGCAGGTGATAGAGCCTTTTTTCTCTTAAAAACAACAGCTGCCTTTCAACAGTCAAGAAGAAAAATTCAGCTGGGGGACTAGGTCTTGATATTTAGCTTTCTTCCTAAGAACCAATAATGACACTGGGACACAGCTCCCTGAGCTCACCCTTTGCCTGGCAAATATTTTCTTAGCATCCCTGGAAAGTATTAACTTGGTTTTCAGTTTTATCTCATCTAGGTTTTTTTCTGGAAAAATGTAGAAAATGAAATGGCACAAAGTTCAGCTGCAGCGCTGAAATCCTTTTGTTTACAAGTGCCCTAATTAAGTTAATTAACCTTTTCAAATATGTCTTCTTGCTTCTTGGAGTATCATTAAACCATCTGAAATTCACTGACCTCACTAGAGGAGGTGAATTTGTCAGGGATTCACGTTTAGACTGCCCTAGGTGCAGTTACCTCACTCGAGCTAAAATTTTTTGTCTGGCTTTGTCTAGTATTGGACTTCATGGCCTGAACTTACTCTATCTCTGGCACTGAACTGAGCACTTCGCTTAACAAGAGAGTTTCCCTAGGTTTGATGTACAGGCACCATTTAGTGAGGGTGATTCAGCCCACCAAAGAGGTGCAAAGCCTTCCAGGGGTATTTGTATCAAACTTTGGCTAAATGAGGAATTTAGGGAGCCTGTGTCCCTTTAACTGTGTTCCTTGACTTAGGGTGCCTGTGTTCCCAGTTAGGTGTCTGGGGTGGACAGTGTAAGACAATTAAGCTGTACATTTCAACATAGATTTCACTAACTTCTGTATGTCTAAAATGTTATTAATAAATGCATTAAATTCTGCATTACAATTACAAAAATATTAAAATACACCTTTTTTGTTTACTTCTAGCTACCTCAGTGAAACCTCATGAACACAGTAAGTATCAAAGGGATAAAGAACACTGTTACATTGTCAAAGTCTTAGAGGCTTGAGATGGGAATCATCAGCACAAAGTCACACAACATTTTGACATCTAAAACTGGTTTTCAATTACTTGCTCTGTGTTTCACAGGTCCCAGTTTGCATGGAAACCATTTTCCAGTTCAGGCCAAGATAAGACCTACCTTTGCCTTCTGTATCTAAAGCAGCTTTGTACTAGGAAAAAATCAAAGGGGTCACAGATGGAGAAGAGTCTGTGCAATTTCTGGCTAGTTCTCTGGTCCAAGCTTTAGAGAGATTTCTCTCTTGATCTGCTGCAACCTCACCTGCTGCACAAGTTAAACATCTGTGCTATAAATCAGAATTGCATATATTTTTAACATTCCTCTGAAATTCCATAGCTTTCTTTTTTCTGTCTCATAATGTTGGGGTTTGGATATCACACTGTTTTTAAATAGTACAAAACTGCATGCAGATTATATTACAATACAGTATAATATCCATTATTGTTACTACTTCACAATATATCTGTGGGATTCCTGTACTAGCTGCTGTGAAGAAAAGTAACTCTATCCCAGTTGAATCCAGGGCACAGAAAAATATGGAAAACTATTTTTTAATTTATGTAGGATGCTGAACACTTATTTGTCATTCTATATGAGACAACCCCACTTCTGTTGTAATAAAGTACTTCCATGATTTCTATATTATACGTCAAGGAAAAATTTTCTGTATAGAAGATCAGTTATACCAATCAACCTTAATCGCAGAACTATTTCAGAATTTTTAGAAATTCTGTATTTCTAGAAGAAACACAGAAAATAATCTTGTGATTTCTTAAACACCATTAAAAAGTTTAAAAATATTTTTAATTATTTTAATTTTTTAGGGAAAAATAATTAATGATTAAATACTTTTTCTTGAGAAATATATCTGTCAAAAAATTCTTCTCAAGTCTCGTGTGAATGTGTAATGCAGTCATCTTTTAAAATTATAATGAGAATCTTTTATTTTTAAAATCTTCTAAAAATTAAAAAGCCTTCTAATTTAGGACCTCTTATTTGCAGAGCACGAACATGTTAAACATGAAAAAGCTGTCTCTCAGACTAAGCCAGGTAGGTCTGGTAATTTAGTCTCCAGTTACTCCCAGCTCCACTTAATAAGGATATGTGTGATCTGAAAAACTTGGAGACTTCCTTGAGCTAGGCACAGATTTTTTTGCAGGGACTGGAAAGCAAGTGTCAACATACTGTTGACCTTTGTTAGTAGTGCTACTGCTTGAACTTGCACATTGAAATGAAGTGCTCATGAACAAGTGATTGGATACACCACCTGAACCCTTATGTGTTCAGCAATAAGCAGGCAGGCTTTTTTTCGTTACTCTCTTTTTCTGAATTTCTTTTTTTTTAAAGCAATTTCTCCTGTGCATTTAGCATTTTTCTCATTCATTTTTATAATAAAATATTCTACCTTGTAAGTTAAGTATTTCCGTAGGTATCTTGAGGTTTCCTGCAATCCTTGAGTAGCTGATTTAGTAAAGATGTTTTTGAGTCAATAGGGGGAAAAGGTTTCTCAGTTCATCCTTCAAAGACAGATAGGCCAAGCTTTAAATTTAACTTGTTGATCACTTTTTGTGTATTAAAAGCTACCAGAATGCTTCAGCCAGCATTCAAGTGTCAGTGGACTCAGCCAAGGCAGGAATGTCCTAGTGAGGAAGCCACACTTGGTGGCCACAGTGGTGGCCAAAAAGCGTGTTGCCTGGACACGTGCCATGACCACTCACCCTTCCTGCTCAATGAAATTAGTCCTACGTCGCAATCAGCCCAATCTCATCCATATAGCAGCAGAAAAATAGATTTACTTGGTGAGGCAGTCTCAAACATGAGAGCATCATGTCACAAACCAGACTGTTGAACTGATTAGGATCTTATTCTAGTATAGTATATTATATTCTAGACTCAAACCCTAGGAACTTAAATGCTTAAAGGAAAAAAAAAAAGCTTGCTAAATTTCCTTTAACATAAAAGACCTATTCTCAGGTGATTAATAGTTGCTTTGGAGAACAGTGGCTGTTTTGAGTTTCAGTTGATGACTGGAAGCATTAATCTGCAAGCACTGGTGGTGATAGTGCTTCTGCCTGCTGTGTGCCAACGAGTGCTCTTGAGTTAGCAACTTGAATTATAAAATCTTTATTCTGTACAAAGCAGTGACCTCCTTCTTCACTTTGATTCAGAGCAGCTTCAAACTATTATTCCTATGCCTCCTGTCATCAGACTTAAAAGTATCACATCGCTGAGGTACTAGAGAATTTCAGAAAATATATTGATCCTGTAGGGAAATGTTTGAATTAAAGAGTGTTTTGTGTATGTCAGTGAAAGCAAGTAAAGAAAGAAAATTCATTCCTGATGTAATTCTGCTGAAACTGCCTGAAACACACAGAGAAATGTGTACATATTTATGTTTTTCCATTTACATTAGATATATCAGGGAAAAAATAATATGAGTGCTTATAGTATTTCAAAACTGGAGCTCTGCAAAGGAAATAAATTCACTCCAATGAAAGATTTCAGAACTTTAAACTTTTGGCTTACTCAAAATTAGAACAAAATCAGATTTTTTTTTTTAAATATTCACCAAATTTATTTTGAACTTTTTGCAGCTTTATGAGGTCATCAAAATTGTTTTTTTTTTTTTTTTTTGCAAGACTTGTGATATGGTAAACAAAACATCCATGAGAAATTAGAAATATTATGTGTTCTTAGCAAAAATAATATGCATTATCCTCATCGTAAATTTTTTCACTGTTTTTCTTCATACTGAATCTGGTGAACAGAATGATTTTGTGGTGCTTCCTAATGTCTTGAAGTGTATTCCCTTATGGCAACTGTTCTGCTTAAGTCTGGATGATCTAATCCTTCAATTTTCCTTTTGGCTACAACAAATGGCTAGAAACTCAGAGAAAAAGCCATACAGTCATCACCTGGAAATCTGCCAGGGAATGTGTCAGGGTGTTCTCCAATGGAATCAATCAGTACTTGCTGTGTGGTTAGATTGCAGAATAGGTAGGTCAATGAACACAAAAGAATTACTGTATTTATTCCCAGATGAATACACATTCACAGGCCGGTCCAAGACACTCTGTTTTCAATAGTAAATTGATTTTGAGAAGAAATACCTCCACTAATTTTAAATGGATCAGATGTGCCATCCAGTCAAAGACTTATTTTCTTACTTATTTTCTCACTTATTTTCTCACAGACTTATTATCTTAGATTTACAGAGCAAACATTGCTGTAAATTCTCAGCAGAATTAGAAAAATACCTTATTTGGTGTTCAAAAGGGTTGGGGTAATATCCAAATAAAAAGAAACCTTTTGATTTTTGCAGGTCATTAATCTAATGCATGTTACAGGTCCTATGTTTAAAGTCAGCATGTTGGGTTTATTTCTGTATTGGTACATCAAAAGCTTAACATTCTGATCTAAACTAGTGAAATGTACTGTTATATGGTAAAGCTTTTCTAAAAGCAGAAAAAAAAGCACTTTCTCTCAATGAGCTGCATCTTCAAACTGTTGGTTGTATTATAAAAACATTTCTAGCTTCACAGACATCTCTAATATGGAGATGAAAATTTTTAATTCACTGCTTTCATAAGAAGCTGACAATAACAATAGCTAAGTAAAGGGGAGAATAAAGCCCTAAACTTTAAACAAATTAAGAGAAGTCAAATTGCTACCTACCAGGTGACAACTGAAAAGCATAGCAATGCAGGGCTATATTTCATTTCCAAATCAGAGAAAAGATGGGTAGCCATGGAGCTATATCCCTCCCTGTATTTGACTCCATCAGTACTGATTTTCTTCCAGAAACAAACCAAACAAAAAAACCCAAGCCCCAGTTGCTTTATGTTTCATGTCCATACTTGCATTGAAACTCTTTAGGCCTCTTTGGCAACTCTACATCTCTGGGAGGCTCAGAGAGCCAAGCTAAAAACAAATCAGCACAGAGGAGAAGAGAAACCTTTTCTCTGCCCTCAGAAAGAAAAATTCTCTGAAAGTTACATGCCAAATTCAAAGGAAACATCATGTATGCTGAGACCACTCAACAGTTTGCTCTTCTAATTACTGTACTACCCACATATTTAGTCAGAGGATTTAGCTGCCAAACTTGGACTTTTGGGTTCCAGAGAAAGAGCTCCTACAAAAGAACAGTTCTTGAGGCTGACTATTTGAGGATACATAGGTACAGTGATGGGTTAACCAAGGCTCTGACAGTCCACAGGTGGCTCTATCCACCCACCTCTTTTCCAGTACCTCCCTCCATGACCTCATTTAAGAACAAGTTGAACTACCAGGCTGGAAATATTGGTCACAGTCAGGGGTCAAACAGCTTTGTGCATGCAGACAGATCATACATTAGGATTTCTACACAAATAGTACTCAGACTAGTCAAATGACTTTGGAGGAAAATATACCTGCCCAACTGGATCTCCACCCAGCCATTGTCAGCTTCAATCTGATGCCTTGCAGAAGTCTTAGGGAAAAGGAAGGGGTCAGAGGCATGTGGCTGCAAACTGCTTTCAGCAAGAGGAAGGGGAAATACGGTCTGAATGTTTCTTAAGCATATCTAAGAATAATTTAGTGATGTATGTTAATGTTGAAAGGTGGCAGTTAGGAGAGAGGCTTGAATTCAGTTATGGAAAAAGAGATAAAATGGAGTAGAGTTATAAAAAGGATCTGGTAGGGTGAAGTTTAAATCAAACAAACTGAGCAGACTACAAATCAGAAAATAAAAATCCAAATTTCCACCTGATGTGGGCATTGGGCAGGTAAGACAAACCCCACCTATTTATAAAGTGTAGTCCCACCTGTGCCTCTGCTTGAAGTTTTATCCACCATTTTACTTGGAGAAGAGGCAGCTCAAGTCTGGTGACTGATGTTGATGAGGGTCCACATCATCTCAGTATTGTGCTGAGTACAGCTACAGGGTGCTGAAGGGCATGTGAACTTGGGCAGCTTTTCTCATGAGATTAACAGAAGTTCAGGGCTGCTCTGAGGTTTTGTGACAGATATCCTGCTAGGTCAGGGCAAGCTTGTCCGGTAGCAGGTGGTATGAACTGGCATTCAGACTGTCACACTGTCTCTCTGTGAGTTAGCGTGTGCTTGGAAGACTCCATACCTTCTTCATCTTCAGAGTGTAGATGCGTGAGGATAGCTCCCTTCATGTTTGTCATTAGGCAGCATCCAAGCAGAAGTTCTCAGTGTTGTATAATACCAAATTGTTGAACTTAGGCACTTAGGAAGGTGATGTTCTCAAAGCTATAATAGACGCATTAATAGAATAGTTTCCACCTGAGTGCCTGCCTGAAAGAACTAAAAGGTACGTGGCTGTTTTCTGGCAGCTGAGTCATTAGGGCCAATAATTTAATTTTTCCATGGAGTATGATCTCACCATGCAGTCAGAACTCATAATGCATGCATGCTGTTTTATAGTGCTGCAATGGGAAAGTGATGCTAAAAACATGCATTTATTTTGTCATTGTGAACCATATGCATAATATCACCTATAGAAATATTTTTCCAATTATATTCTCCTATGCTAACACACTGTGATTTTAATGCTACTTTCACAATACAGAGGAGAAAATTAAACAACAAAAGACAACTCCCACTGTGAAATCAGGTAAGAATAAGTCCTTCTCTCGTGATTTATGGAGGCAGGCAGGGAGTGTTAAACACTATTCAGCACTCATCCAGCGTAGTATATTTTCATTGTAATAATTTTTTACAGTATTTTGAAATACGTAAGTGATAACACTTTCTTAGAGCAAAACCAGCAGAGTGGCAATTGCACATACCATTTTAGGAATAGTCTTTCCAATGATGAAGACAGGTCAAGGCCTTTCAGCCCCTGAGCTGCTTGTTCCAGCCTCTTTGCTGGAGCTGGGCTAATGAAATGCAGTATAGCTGTAAATCAGATCTCTGAAATGATCTCAAATATGAGGATGAATCTTCAGTTGGATTAGGAACTTGGATCAGTCTTAAACTGGCTATCTCTTGAGGAAAACGGTCTTGGAACTAAAGTCTAATTCTTTGGGGCTTTTCTACGATTTAGACCTTGTAAGTTTCGTAATGTAGTGCTGGCAGGAAAAAAAATAAAGTAATATTGTAGCAGCTCTGAAGAGTCAGCCAAGGAACTAGAGCATTCTTATCATCATTAGGAGTCAACACAAAGCTGTTTTGAAGTATTTTTCATAACCTCTTGATTTTTACTGGGGGTAACCTTGATCCAAACATAAAATGAAAGATTGCCAAATATTGGACAATGATGTCAACAATGGATTTTCATTTGATATGGTGGTGATTTCTATTCTTGTTTTGTATATGTCTTTTCTTCTTTGCAGTAGCAGAACAGATACTGTACAGAGTATTATGGTTCTATCTCTGGTGGTGTACATTCATATAATTTGTGGGCTTATATTGCTTTCTATAAGACCTCTTATGATAGTCTATCATTTTACTATGAAATTATGTTTCAGAGCACTCTGATTATCCAATAAAAGTACTGGTTTGATACTTTGCATCTGATTATAAACTGCTGTAGCTTATTCAAAACCACATAAATTATGTTTCATTTAATATTAACTGGAGAAATTACTGACAAATACTTCAGTATATTTCTAACCTGAATAGTTAATGAGTTAGGAATTACTGATAGGTAAACAAGTCTCAAGAAAGAAGAGATTACATTTTTTAATTTACAGGATTTTCATATCTTAATTCCCAATTTTGTTTTTATGGTCAGCTAAGTTTCTCTCTTAGCTTGTGACCAAAAATTAAAAGGTTCAAGTGTTTGGAAACAAAACTGACAGAAATATCATGAGTTGACTACTTTTTGGAAGATGTGTTCAAGTCCTGTGATCGCCATGTGTTTTTCCGATTTGTTGGAACCAAATTGAAATTGCAACATTTCAGTTTGACCAATTTAACATAAGTTAGTACAGAAATAATTACAAGTTTTCAGATCAATACCTGTTGAACTTGAAACAGGCAACTTCAAACAGCAGGAAAGTCATCCTATCTTTCTTTAATAAACATTTCATAATTACATGAATTAACCTCTGGAAATGGCTAGTACTCTCCTGACTAAATACGTAGACTGATGTGCTCTTGATCTTGCAAATCTGATGAATCTTAACTAAAATTTCCAGTCATCTGTTTACTGCTCTGAAGCTACTTCTGATTTACACTATGACACAGGGAGAAATAGTCCTGGAATGCATGAATATGTTACAGTGCTAAATGACAGGATAATGCATTATCAGCACGAGCTGATAACTAGTGGGAGTTGCAAAGATCTAAACTTGTTAGCCTACCTGCACTTTATCAGTTTGAATGTTGTGCATCTTTACACAAATAGGGGAAGCCAAGAACAAGTAAGAACTCACTGCCATAAAATATTTGAATGTTAAAAAGAAAGGGGGAAGAAAAGAGTATTTTCTCTACTCTTTGTATCTAAATACTATAATTTAACTTTTTTTGTCCTCTGTAGTCCAGGCAAAGCCAGCAAGTATGTGATTCCTACCTTGATCAGAAAAATTCCTGTAAAATAACTTTTTTGCTATTTTGTGTGCCTTTTTTTTTCTTACTTTTACATAAGAAAACCCTCCCTTGGCAATTTCTAGTTTTGCTAAAATTATAATGCCTTTATCACCATGGCTTCCATTTTTTTCATTTAAAATACTGTCTTGTCATTGGTATTTAAAAGTCAATTTGACGTAACCAATTGCTTCAGTACAGGAGTCAACTCATTCTAATCACAACTCCCAACAATAAAAATTAATTCAGGATTTACAAGTATTAAAAGAATCACTGTTAACAAATATTTCGGTTGAATAAATGCTCCTTCTCAGTTAAAAAGAAGAAAAAGATAAATTATTTTAATATAATTGCATCCTGAATTCTTCTCAGTCAAAAGGTGCTCAGGAAAGAGTCCATGTCTTAACTTTCCACACAGTCTGCTTGTTGTTTTACTATGCCTTTCATATCTTTAGAATAAAAAAAAAATCCTCAAATAATTTCATTATCCAAAAAAGTCCAGATATGGGAAATATATCACTCTTCACTGACACTGGTTTTCATTCACGCCTCATAAAACTGCTTCCCATTTAAATTCCCTATCATGTGTTCATCTTGGTATTTCTTGACATGTATCTTCACCTGAAATCACAGTTACTAGGAGTTCAATTATTCATCCAAGTTAGCAGAAAGGCATATTGACCATTTTCTGGGGCCATTCACATTTTCAACACTTTCCACTTTGCAGCCCACTTTAGGGTCCTCGTTGCCCAAAAGGAAACTGATGCACAGTCCTCGAGCTGTGGCAAACATCACCTGGAAACAAGGACAACAGAGCTGTCCATTGATTCCTCAGCCCTGAGATGCATTGTGGCCCCTGTTTGCATTGCAGAGCTGCTGCTATGCTATGAGATCTGTGGGGTGGGGTTTTCTCAAAGTAACATAAATTATAATGTTTTCCAGTAATAATTATGAGGTAGAAGCGGGAGAAGGGTGAGATGAGATGCATCTTTCACAGCTAAATATAATTTATTCATATGGAATAGTACACGTTCAAGAACTGGGGAAATCAGATCAAGTGTATCTGAATCAACAACATAAAGGCTGAGAAAATAGTTGCTGAGTTTGCTCTATGCTCTTCTTTCAAACAATAAAAATGGAAAGTAGGTACACATTATATTTCAAAAATTGAGAGGACTGACTTCTTCCTTCAGATACATGCATAACTCTTAGTAACATTAACTGTAGTTGTATGTGTGGAGCTATGTATACTGCTAATGAACTTTGTTATTTTGTGACAGATCCCTCAGTGGATAATTTGTAAATAACCACCCATGTGTTTTGTTTTTTTCAAAACCACAGCATGAAACAAGAGAAAATTAATGCTTAAACCTGAAAAATATACATACAATCCTTTTTAGTTAAAAAAAAAAAAATCAGAAACAACACAAAACCCCCAACCAATCAGAAAAAAAAAAAAAACAAAAACAAAAATAAAAACCACCACCACCAAAACATCCATACAAAATGTAACTTAGAAACATAATGGTAATTTTATTATGCTGTTTCTTTCATCTAGAGCATGAAGCAGTCAGACAACAGAAAGATGTTCCACGAACAAAACCAGGTAAGGACTCCTGCATTTTATGTATTCATTATTTTTGAAAATGTTATTTAAAGAAATAGTGAAATACAACTGTATATGACAGATGTCAGAGTTATGGCCCTGTGATCTATTTTGCTGTATAGAAAGGCCTTGGCTTGCCATACCTTAACTAAGATAGCACAGTGCTCATTTACAATGTGGGTTGTCATTTTAAGATATAGACATATGTATATATCAAAGGTCAAATTTCTGCTTTTGTAATTCCATTGATGTCAAAGGCATATGCCAGCAAGGAATTTGAACCATTTTCTGAAATTGCTTACTTTAAATGGCTTCATTTTGCTAATTATCTGTGCATATCTGCCTTTTATTTGGACTTCACAGTCTTCCTGTATGAGTTAATTTGTCAGGACCAGCAATAGTTTAATTTTTATCCACAGCAGGTATTATACAATAGTTTATTCAGATCATGATCTAGCACTATCCATCATCTGTGGTAAATGTCTCTGCATATCAGAGCTCATGAACAGCCTCACTTGTACAAGACAGAGCAAAATTTCTGGTGGGTTAGGAAGGAGCATTGTTCAGTTTCCATGTGTAGCAGCCATCGTGAGTTTAAGAAATGTCTGCTCCATGCTTCTCCATGGAAGGAAATAAGCGAAGAATTAAAATTCTTATTTTTATTATTATTCATCTTTAACTCTAGCAAAACAATTATCATCTCTACATAAGAACATCCCTACTCGTATTATTCATTATTAGATTGTTATTAATTCTGTGATATTATTAAAAATTGTGTTTTGATATGCAGGAATCATATAGAACAAATAAAGCCATTCTCTGCCATAACAATATTATGCTGAACCTGACTGCTCTGACCATTTTTCTTTCCTCTTTTTTCTTCCCAGTCAAACCAAAAATCACTGCAAGTATGTGTCCTGTCTTGTTTCTTACAGAATATAAACCTTCTTTTCAGATGCATGTTGTCTCTATTTGCATTTTTGTAATTTTGTCATATTAGGTAATGCTATTTTTTTGCTTATACTACAGATACTCTCGTACTCTGCCTGCTTCCTAGCAGCTTAACGTGACAAAACTAAGTGCATTAATAATGTAATATTGGGAAGCTGCAACATTCAAACTACTTTTGCAATTTTTACTTCTTATAAAATAAATTAAATTACACTTTTAGCAAAATTGATGTTCTGGTGATTTTAGATGAGTTTAGATGCATGATTTTTCCTTATGCAAATATGTTTTTTACTGAAAATAGCATGTAGCATAACTGAATTAGACAACCTTTTCCTTACTTCTTTTACCATTTTGAAATTACTTATACCATTAATTCACTAAGCACGTTGTTGGACTTGTTTCAATACAAGATTGTTTTCCTACTTTAATAAAAAACCTAAATTAAATTAAAGAAGAGAAAGGAATATTTCAAATTTAGATGAATTTTAAGGAGGATTCAAGGGGAATTTCTCACATTACAAATACTTCCACTGAAGTCATTGGATAACGTTGTTTTTAAGGTCACTAAGACTTTTGAACAGATAAGGACTGGGATCTATTCTTACTGTGGCAAGTCATTACACTTTACATACTGCAAATTATGGTCAGACAAGAATCGGAAGGACAGTGCTTACACTGCATGCTTTGAATTGTGAAAATATTGAGGTATGGACCTTCAGAGATGGGTTAGTTATAGCCTCTTTAGCACAGGATCTATCTATTCTTTTTTTGTACTGTGCCTGACACATCAAGACTAAACCATGTGTTATTCTGCAAAGTGTATCTGAACCCAAGACCAAGCCCTGTGAGGCACTGATCTCTTCCTGGTCCAGGTCAGAAGCTGACAACAAGGCAAGGCAAACTGATTCCATTAAGCTTCCTAAATCAGTCACCTATATTAGGTTCTTAAAGTTAGAGAAGACCAATACCTGCTTTTAAACACCTGTAGGAAGATATAGTGCTATTCTGAACCCCATTCCCAAAGGGAAAGTGTGAACACAAAGCATCTGAAATGTACCAACACTGAAAGATCTCATGTAATACTGAATTGCAACCTTTAGTTTTCGAGTTATCATTGTAAAATTATTACTTCCTCTGAAGCTATTAATGGGTTTATTTTCATTTTTGCCAATATTTTAAGAAAAATTTCCTTATTTTTCATTCTTTCTCTTTTTCATGCACAAGACAGTCTTTGACAGCCATTGATCCTATATCAAACTTGAAAGTGTAACGAAACAGAATTTGCACGCTGACATGAAGCCTCACAAATCGTGAGACTTTACCTTGAACAGAAGACAAAGCTGATGGCATGTCTTACACATGCAAGAACACCAAACCGCAGTTTGAAATCAAGAGGAAGAACATGTAGGCTGATATTTTTAGAGAAAAACTAAGAATTGGCCAAACTATATTCCAGTTTAGTCCTAAAACAAAAGTACCATGATAGGGGTAGTATGTTTCTCAAGGTCCTCAGAGTAATTGGAAGTTTTCTGATGCATTGAGAAGAGAAAATGGCCCTTACATTTCACTGACCACAGTCAAGCTGACTACCCTTGAGATCAACGGTGTTCCAGTACCTCATCGTCTAAGGGAATCAGTCATTAAACATAAATTAGGATATGTGCAGATAACTGGGCCCATCCAGATCCCTCAGAAAGATAATCCCTCAATTAAGGAGTGAGACCATGAAACCCCTTCCCAGATTTAATACCTCAGACAAATCTTGGGGTTTTTTCTGCTGAAAATAAGAAAATGTATTAATTATTCCATGGGTCACAATGCAGTACTGTATCAGCTTTCAGCAGCTATGAGCATGATCATAAGCAAAAATGTAAATATTAAAAGGATTTTAGCATGTTAGCATTTAATAGCAGCAAAACTGGCCTTTGCTGAATGCCCATGGTGCCTAAGCATTGAGCACTAACATTTATGGGTCTCCTTATGAACCAAGACTTGAATGAAAGTTTCCTGGGATATGTTAGTGAAAATCATACTTAATTGTTCAGTCTTCCTGTTGAAAAAGCATTGACTGAGACATTTTCACCTTGGTGCGAGCTGTAGAGCCTCATGTTCATCTGAAGCCAAAGCTCAGCAGGAGGAAAATACAGAGATAATTCAATCAAAAGATACTTTGAAATGTTTTGTGAACTTATTTTCTTTGTCCAGCTCCAGGTTCAGGGAATAAAGGTTTTGCTTGGATAGTGAGGTTATTCTTCTTCCTTCACATGGTATTTTAAAATAAAACTGGGACTAATGAAGTAGTGATGGATAAAAAATGCTTGGATTCAAAATCGAGATTTAATTCATTCCTTTGATTTAAAAAGAGTCATGATGGTTTACACCAGAGAATTTCTATTCCATTGAATTGACCAGTTTCCATTCATTATTATGGGTATTATAATAGCACAAGAATTGTGCACACTTCTCTTGTGCTAGGTGCTGTGGAAAGATGTAGTCAAAATCTTTCCAACTCCCAAGAGATTTTACTCTTAAAAGGCAAGGTAAAATCCTAATGTGGGAGAAACACACAGGGGTGAATGCCAGCTATTCAAGGTCAGTGTCAGTTTTTCATTGGAATGTGTGGATGATAAGAGAGGTAACATTTAAACTGAATAATTTTTTTTGGAAAATAGCATAGTCATCTATAACCTTGAAGGCATATTTAAAAATAAGTCTAATTGAATATTTGTTTGCTGGAAGCCTTGACTGGCACAGTGTCTGCATTTGCAGGAACCATTGCGTGTTGGATTATAGTACTTCAAAGAGTAAGACTGTTAGCTTTCAGTGTGAAACGACTTACACACTCATTGTTAAGGCACATTTCTTTGTAAATTAATATCCTGCAGAAAAGTGTCAGATGAAAGAGATCTATATAAATTGTTGCTTGCCCCGAAAAAACATGGTACTCAGCCTCTTATTCTTTTCCTTCCCTTCCCCGCCCTCTTCCTCTTCCTCACTGATCATTTTCCCGAAGAGCCAACAGCTGAAATCCCAACAGCAGGTAAATATTACATTTCTCTACTATGCCTTATGGAAAGAATTAATGACCATACCAGTGTTAATTAATGCCTACTGGTCATCAGCAACAAAAAATGATAACGTAAAGCAGCATGGGTGAACTGACAGCATTGCTACCACGCAGTTCTCTACCACAGACTGATGTGATTGGCTGATCATGTGATTTTCACCATTCATCTTCCACAGCATGTCCTGGTGAGCTAGACACAGGTGAACCTCACTGAACAAGCTAATGTTAACCAGATAACACATGCACCAGAAGACATGGAAGAAAGCATTATCACAACTGGTTGGATGATACACAGTGTAAACGAGCAAACAATTTGAAGGCAGCCTGCCTAGTTTTCTGCTGTTGTCAAGAGGGAATTCTGAAATGGACTCAGGTGCCTGAAGCAATACACTTTACTTAATTTCAATCTGCCCTGTTGAATGGAATCACAGACCAAATGTGTTTGCAGGCTGGGGAAAAGGATGCTGGAAAGGAAAAAGCACATGCTCTAAGTGAATGCAAAATTAGGGGGAAAAAACCCTTAAAAAAATAAATTGCAATCTTTTGCTGCAGGACTTCTGAATGATCACATTTGGCAGTTTTGAAGGTCCATCTAGCTCCATATCCTGGGATGTTCTATTTGTTTAATTTTTTCAGATGATTGAGATTGCTCTGGGAAAGTGAATAAGAAGCGAGCAGTGGGCAGAGGGATCCTTCCCTGGTGCATTTTGGCAAGAAATATTTAGGGAAATCTGGCAGTAGTTAGGGAATTACAGAAGTCAAGTGCTTAAAATCTTAATCAGGATTTTCTAAGCTACTCTGCAACCAGCAATATTCAAACAATTTTCAACAACTCTACATGAAGCCCAGAACTGCTGCTGCCACTAAGGGTTGCAACCACTGTTATAGCATTAGGGACATTGTATATGTGCCATGAGACACATTTACCACCGTAATTCTTCCAGGGAAATTACAAGGGAGAGAATCTTTGTGCAATGTACTTACTGTAAGAGCCCTGTATTTCTGATGCCTGTCACGTAATTTTATTTCCTTGCAAATCTTTCTAGCTACAAAAAAACTGAAACCAAAGACAACTAAGGAAAAAGAAGGTAGGAATTTACTCTGTGTGTGCATATATATGTAGAAAATAACAATAAAAATAACATGAGATTGCAATTTTGCATGTATTGTTGTTTGAAACAATTCCTGAAATATCTGTGTTAATTTTCGAAGAATATTACCAGACAATTCTATGTAATAATCTATTCATCAGTCAGCTTACCAAACTTGAACTGTGCTACTTTTTCGTTGCTAGAAAAACCAGCTGAGAAGAAACAGCTGAAAAATGAAAAAAACAAAGGTAATAAAGGCATGAGTATTTTTGTAAACAGCAATAAAAATGCAAACATTAGGTTTGGGGTTTTTTTATGGGGTTGGAAAAAGGAGCTTTGTTAGTCTTTCTACATATGCGCAAGTAAGCCAAAATGATGATATTGTACATAAATCTCCAGTAACTGAATGTCTGCTGGCTCCTTTGCATATGAGTATCAAGGATTACATCAGCACATCCAATCTGGCTGCAGCGGTGCCCTGCCCGTGACCCTCCCAGGCTGGCACAGAATTATCCTCTCTGCAGGGTTCTCCAGCACTGCAGCCGCAGGATTAGCAGCCCCCACTGTGTCTGCTGTTATGCTCCCTACTGAGGTAGTGCAAAGTTCGTCTCCATAGCTTGTGTGATGCCTTAGGTCACCAGCTTCATACTATAGAATAACTACACTGATAACAAGAAGCATTTTTTTAAAACATAAGACAGACTTTGCGATCACCAATATTCTGGCTACCCCGTTAGACACAGCACTACCTTGGTTTTTTTCCCCACAGTAATATACAAGTGGAGAAATGGTTTCTGCTATACCACTAAAAATAATCAATATTAAGAAATTACACTATTTTATTAAGGAAGTGATTGAAGACATAAATATCTTCCCTACATTGGTTAAATACAGTGACTTACATATAAAATTGAAATCCTGACCCTCAAAGGATAATGGTTAATTATACTAGTGCAAATGCACTAAACTAGTATCTAGAAGCTGTTTCTTTTTATGGTTTCACTGGGCATAAAATTTCTATGTTTAAATAACTTTTGGGAGAGTCACGCTTAAAAAAAATCTGGTTTAAAGAAATTCTTATCTGAGATCTGATTCCAAGAAACCAACATGTTTCTTACTGAAATTTATTTCAGTATTTTGACCTGAAGCTGGAGATTAATTTATTATCTACATTTTGTGCTTTAGGTGCCCCACCAGTAAAAGAAGCTCCACGACATCAAAACCTGACATCAGGTACGTGATTTTTCTTCATTATAAAGGAATTCCTTTCAGGAAGGCTGTGGTTTATTGTTTAGTTTTGTTTGTTTTTTTGTATTGTTTTGTTTTCTGTAAGGGAGATCACACTTGCAATCTTTTCTCTTTTCGAATTCAAGTCTAAGGGACAAGATGTGAGGCAAGCCAGGCAAATCAAATCCATAAATATTGCTCCTGTGAGGAATAAATTGCTGAAACGGTGTTGCTTTACCACCTTCCTAAACTTTTAAACATATATTCAGCTGATTATTTTATTAATCAAGTGGTCTGTAATTAATTTGGCATGCAGTGTTTAAAACAAGCATATTCTTCTCATAGAAAACGTTTTCTGTAACAAAACCACATAGGGAGAAACATATTCAATTTATTTTCTTTCACCTTAATAAACATAGTCTTCCATCATACTCTGTCCGAATCCCCCTCTGGCAAAAAAAACCTGAATAAAGGTAGGGCATCTTAGAAGAAAATCTCCATCCATTGTATTTTCACGTTTTCACTAGTTCACAACAAAAATATAAATATATTCCTGGCTCTTGACTGCTATAAATTAATCCCTGTAATTTCAGTGGAACTGCACTATTTCATGACAAACAAGGATGGAAGTCTTTAATCTTACCTGAGGTCTAACTGTCTTACACAGAAAATATGAACTAAATATAAATATGGTTCCTCCTAATGAAACTTTTTAGCCTTAAACTACTGAGGAAAGAATTTCACTTCTGATCATCCAGACTATTTTGTTGTACATGATTTTTTTCACCTTTTTATTATAAATGAATTAATGATTTAAAGTCCAATATATGTGACATAAAATGTGTAATGTATATGTAGTTATATGTATCTATGCATTTAGAAATATCCATTTATCCATATGTATATACTTTAATTCATAGAATAATAAAAAGGATAGCTAAGTATAAAACATGTGCAGAACAATCTGACATCAAGTAAGAGCAGATACAAATGAAATATTAAAATCAACATAAATTTGTGACCATGTGTATTATATGAAAATATCTGCACACGTCTGACCAGATTATGTTTTGCAAAGGCAACCACATTTGCATAAAAGAATGGGTTGGGGTTTTTGAATTTTTTTTTCCTTTAATCAGGAATCCAGAGATATGAAGTCAGATATAGACTTTAATTTCTCTTGATTACATTGTTAACTGAGAGATAGACAAGGTAGAATCAATGCTAGAAAAAATTTATTGCTATTTTATTAATATAGAATTTTTATAGATCAGGTAGTGCTAATCATAATATATAAGCAGTAAGTTAAACCAAAGATTTTGCCAGAGAGAAAAGAATTATCTTATGGATCAAAATTCCAAATTCAGCATAAAACAGGAATGTACTAAAAATTGTCTGCCAGTGGACTTTCTCCTGCACACCACACTCCTACAAAGTTTACATCACTCAAAAACTGTTTCTGTGGCTTTCATTTACAGTAATTGTTATGATCCTTTAATTTAATTGTACGTTATCATTGTGCAATTATTCTTGACTGGATGTTTCTCAGATCATAAGCAGCCCTGTGCAATCAGTTCTTCATAACTGGTTTTGCAAACAGAACTTAGACTGTAAGTATTTTTAAACTATTCTTTGTCCACTGAAAAGAATAAGTTAGCTTTCAGATAGTGGATGAAAGGTTTCCAGAAGAATATCAAAGTCACTTCTCTTTATGAATGTTGGCTTTTAGTATTGGCTCAAATTGAGAATTTAAAAGTTGAGACCAAATTCTGGGTCACATATACTTGAACTGGAACTTGATAGCTTTTCCCTGTTCTGTTTGCAAATGATCCAGGGCTTTTTCCCAGTTCATTGAATACTAATACTTTTTTTGTGATAAATGGAAGTAGAAAAGGATTTACACATTTTGAGCTAATCTAAAACTTTAAATAGCAAATCTTCTTTCAGTCCTCAGAAGCTGAATAGAGGAGATTCACATGTTCTTAGATTTGCTCCGATCCCTTCAACCTTTCCTTGGTATTAAACAGCAATCAGATAAAAAAGAATAACCAATTAAAAAAGTTGTATATAGCTTCAATTTTAGAATGCTCCACTTTTAAATAGAATTTTAAGTAGTATTGTATCTTTCTTAAACAATGGTGCTATGTGCAGTACACACGAAATTTCTCTCCCCTGTAGATGTGCAATTACCCAGAATTTTTTCCTCTTCTAAATGTTAAAATTGGCACTGTACCAAGATGGAAACTTATCCAAAGCAAAGAAATGGGAATTCTTGGAACTTCATTTTTATTTCCATCTTATAACAAATGTATTTGCAAGCACACAGAAGTAGGTTTTGTCTCTTGGGGTGAAATTTAAGTAGTGTACAAATTCAATTCCCTAGTGAGGATTATCTGTCATACCCTTTATATGAACAGCTGTACACTTATATAAGTCCTACTTTGTTTCAAAGCTAATATCAGAGTATGAAAATCTAAATGGATCAAAAGTTGATTGTATTTATTGTAATTACCTTCCAAATGTCCTCTTGGCTGAAAGCTCTGGAACCATCATATGTTGCATCTATAATACAGTTAGCTGAACAGGTCAGTGTTTTTACCGTGCTGTTATCTAAGCCCACAGATGTGCAAATGTGACAGAAATAAAGTAAGGCTGTGTTGCAAGAGCATGACAATGAGAAATAATGAAATTGATACTAATCCATATGTTTGGGGATTTTTAATTGGAAAAAAGCGTGGATTATTCTCAAGGTCAAGTGAAATCAAACCAGTCACACTAACTTCCATGTAAATAGGTGTGTCATAAATAGACTTACATAATGCATCTACCTCTATGAGGTATCTACCCTCATATATTATTACAGGTTGGAAAGTTTCTTTGATGTGAGAACTGTTATACTTATTGTCTAATCAAAGAAGTTGCACCTCTGCGAAAACTAAAATTACCATTAAGCAGAGTTGGAACACTGTTTACATGAACATATTATACAAGCACTTTTGTGGAAAGAAAATTACCCACCTAGATTTTTTCCCTGCTCCTGCAGTGATTAAGATTCTCAAACACAACACAGATTCTCAAATATTTTCTAGCATAAAGGACAAGTCTTTCACCATACTATCAAAATATATTCAATATATAGTAATCACCACATGAAAACCTCTGCAACTGTAGTGGGAAAACTCATCACATGTCTGTATAAGCCTGTGGTGATTGGTTTATTACTGTGAGGTTGGTTTATTGCTTTGCACTTTCTGCCTTGCAATAAATTTTCTAAAGCAAAGATGATTTCCAAATCTACAAAAGCAGAAAGTTTTATTTGATGTGAGATTTGATATGATAACCATTTGAGAGATCATCAGTGATGTTTCCTCAATGCTAAGGGAACATAAACTTGTCATCAATGCAATGTGTAAGATTTTTCCCATGAATAATTATTTTGAAAGAGAATGAGACCACTGTATTTTTTCCTTGGTTATTGAGCACTGGATGACTTTGGAATAAAATATTATCCTTTTCATTATTCTGAAGTAGGAGGTTTTGTCAATTTCATTAAACACAAACATTGGTACTGTTATATAAAATACAAGTTTGGAATTACTTGAAAAATAATGCACAATGTTCAAAAGAGAAGGCAAGATCATCTCTGCAGTACAAGTAGCTCTGATCTATAGAGAGGTGATGAACTGCAGATACTATACTCTCTAGTCTCCTTGCCATCTGGAAAGTGTATGTGTCTCAGATGTTTGATGGTTCTGGTATTCTGTCAGCAGTTGCTCCCAGAAATTCAGCTGCATAGACTAATACTCCTGAAGCTGGCCATTTGAATGCAAGTAGGTCAAAGACACAGAACGAAAATGTTGAGGAGAAAAGATGTGATGTCATTACTCAGAATAGAAATAGAGATTAAGAAAGGGACCATTAACTGTAACAGCTGTGTCTCTGAAAATAATAATGAAAACAGTAATAACATCCTTGACATAATCTGTATGAGAGATTCATCTTTCTTTTTTTTCCTCACCAGAATTCAGCAATAGATCACTAATATTAATGTGTTTTCTGGACATAAGAAACTCTGCCACTGGCTAGAAAATAATTAGAAGGAACCAACACTCTGAAAAGTTTCAGATTCTGTTCTGTGGATATACAGGAATGTCTCAGCATTTCATATTCATTAGAATTGTGAGGACCAACCCTGTATATGCAGGCTTTCCAACAAGTTGGTGTTAATTCATTCTGCTATTCTGAAACTGACTTTATAGAAATACTTGGAGGCTGAATCTCATCAGGCCTATCTAAATGAAGACACGGAGGAATACTATCCAATTAGAAGATGTGTATGTTTAAAGAGCATGGAAAAACAGTGCTAAAAAGTGGTCACTTATTAAGAACTAAGGTGACCTTGAATTAATGTAGAGTAACCTATTGTGAAATTGAATTGATGAATTTTTTACCAAGGCTGATTTAATTTTGAATCAGCACCCACACAACACTTTTATATGGCCTAATTAATCCATTTTTAAAGTTAACTTGAATTAATCTTCCTGATTGTTCCTACATAGAAAAGCTATCTAAGGGAGAAATTTCAGACAGATTGTGGCAGCTAGGTAAAATTAAACCTTTATGGTCTGTCTTGAAGCAGATTAAATGTCACTGGAAAACTTCTAATAGATTGCAGTAAGTTTTGAAACTCAAAATCTATAAATCCACAATACAAATGAGAACAAAACATCAGGTTTTATGTTAATTATAAGTTTATAAATAGCCTCAGTATAGTGATGTTATATTTTAAATTATGAATTACAGATATTCTATTTAAATCAAAAAGTGTTTAGTTTTAAGTGTTAAGTTTTATGTTTTGAAACAAAGAACTTTGCAGAGAATCAAGAAGCACTTTGTTTTCCTGTTGTTCCTTTTGCAGGAGGATATCTCTCCCTAGCTCTAAACTAAACTTCCTTACCTTTAGCTACATTTGGTAATTTCATTGCCTTACCTTGAGTTTATTGATGGTCTAGATTTGTTTACAATTAGGAATTACTGAGACGGAATCTCAATCAGCTTTGCATTATGACAAGGATTACTTGGACACACCCTAAAGTCCACCTCCTCAGAAGACAATTGCAAGTTTTCACAGCTACCAACATAGTGAAAATCCCTGTTAAAAACATAAGGTCAGACCAAAAGCATTATTTTAGAAGATTTTAATGTCCAAAAGAGTCTGCCAAAGAGGTTCCATAAAGCTTAAACTTTCTACATTGATAAGGCACATTACCACCCAAACACAGAATTTTTGGGATCCTAGATCCCTGATTTTGAAACAGGAAAAACTGCTGGAATAGTGTTCTGTTCCAACAAAAACTTCATTAGGATCCAGAAACTTGAATAAAAATTCCTCTCTGCCAGACATGATCTGACTACAACTAAGTAAGCATCAACATCAGGCCCTTGATAAAATGCAGCTGTAATTACTTTGCTTCTAAAATTATGGAAACAGTGATAGCTCCTCTATACCTGTGTAGTCATGGTGTAGTCTCCAAGAGATTTAGCTTGCAGTCTTTCAGAGTCCTCTTCAACTGGAAAGACTCAGCTTTATAGCTTACACTTCCCAGGAAGGCACTAGGGCTCCTGAGTTACAGAATAATACAGGTGGAACACCAGCTGCTTGTTCCTCTTGAATTTGCACAATTCCAGATCCATCAGTACAATGGTCATTGGTACTGGAGGTTAATAGACAAGATTCATCTACTTGATATAAAGATCTGTTTCTGTTTTAGAAACCTTTTCATGTAAAATACTTCAAATGGTTACTGGGTAAAATTTAGATATCATTGTAGACTAATTTTTAGACTATCAGGCACATCCAGTAATGTTTGCAACTAGCTCTTGTGGCTCATGCACATGCACAGAACTAAGTTTAATATCTGGAGAGCTCTGCAGTTCATAGTGGAGGGATATTTCCTGTTGTCTTTGAAGGGATGGTTTGTGAACATAACTTCAGATGCTGGCGCTGAACATAAATCTTGTTCAAGATGTGTAAAGTCCACCCGAAATTTTGGTTCACAGACATTATTTGACTTCTACCGTTATACTTGATAATGTGCCTTCTGAGCTTGGAATGTTTCTTTACATCAGAAGTGGATGAGCAAAATTCTTTTAGAGAATACTCTAAGGGAAAACCCTGAGACCCGAGAGAGATCCCAGAAATAGAGAAGGATCTTTGGCAAAAAAATTAGTTGGAGGATGAGCAAAAGTTAACAATGGTTAAGGTAATCCACAGCTGGGGATTTTTTACAATTAATTCATTAATTGCTTCCTTATGTTAATCCTAAAAATTATTTCCCTAGCAAATTATGAAAGAAACACTTACGTTTTTTTTAATGCAGGGATAGATTGGCCTAACTAAACATATGAGGGTCACGGCTTGTGGAGAAAAAAAAGGACTATGAAAAAAATTATTACTTAGAACACTGGTTTAGATCCAGTAATGAAAATCCAAATTGCCTAAATTTGCAAAATTAATCCAATTAGTAATGTTATTTATGTCTGTTGGACAAGGAGTTCATTCCCTATCCCTGGGTCCAAATATTTTGTTAGAACTAGACTCAGTGGCTCCAAACATTTATAAATATATACTAAATTTGTGTCAACACAAGCGAAAAAAAATACATGTATTTATATTTGTCTCTGAATGATTTAGTCACAAATAAAATACCAATGTCTATTATCTTAATGAACATTGTTAAGTTCATTTTGCCCTTTAGTTTGACTGGTATACATCTTAAATCACATTGTAAAACAAAAAGAAAAAAGTACATATTATGTATTTCCATGACATACCTTGTGAAAGTCAAGTCGTAAACAAAATGTAATTCTTCAACAGTTTTCTGAGTCAGAGATTATTTGTCTTTGTATCAGATGAAAGGCTATTACTTCAAATCCCTCTTCAGCTTTAGGAAAGTAATTACTGTCTTACTTTTTATCAACATAGATTTTGGTTTAAAAATTTTATCTGAAAAACAGGCATCCTGGTGTTGGAATCAGTCCATATTTCCAATCTATCATCAGTATAGTCGAGTCCAGTAGAAAAACCATAGTTACGTGATTTATTTTTAAATTAGTTATTATGTTGTGAAATGTTGTGAAGTATTTTAAGAAGACAGTCTATTGAGCTCCTACAGTTCATTTTTTTTCCCTTTTTCCCAGAACTGTGCAAATTCAGAGTGAAGAAGACATTCTAATTTAGCTCTATCTTTCATTATTAGTATCTCACAGGCACAGATCTGATCTTTCTGATCACAAGCACTTAGATAGGAGCATATTTTCTCCATGGTAAATCAGAGATGAACTTCTCCAATGGGTTACTCATCCCTTCAAAATCTGAATTGCCTCCTAGGATTATGCTGAGTGGCTAGAGCTAAACCCAGAAGGTAGTGCCTCCAGCGTCTGATGTTAAGCAGGGTGAATTTGGGTCTATCAGGGTTTGTCAAGTAGTTCATCAGATAGTTCAACAGTGTTTCTCTACTGGGTTATTGTTATAAAAGAAGTGCTGCTGTTCCCAGAAGAAAAAATTCTCATTGATGAATCTGTGTGCACATAATGCAACACACATCAAAAAAACAAAAAAAAATAAAAAATACCAAACACTTGCATTTATTTAATAAAGATTTCAGTTAGAATGATAACTGAAATTAAGAAATCACTTGTACCATTCAAACACCAGCTTAATTTTCATTAGCTGCTTAACTGCCTTATCATTCACTGTTTCCCTCCTCTCTCCTTTCTTCTCCTCCCCTCCTTTCTCCATCCCATGCCTTCACAGCTGAATAAATATACGGTATTAACTTCCAGTTACTTGGTATCCATTCTTATTAACATAATAAGTTCCCTCATTGTTTTTACCTTCTTCTTTGTTTTTGGTTTTGGTTTGTTTGGGGGGAGGGGGTTGAGTATATAAATGTCTTGGTATGTAAAGTTTAAAGCGACTGACAGTTATTTAGAAGCAATTATTTTCTTGCAATATGTTGAAAATACATAAGTTGAATGTACTGGACATAGAAATGAGTTGACAGAGGACCTACGTCATGTCAACTTGCCACGTGCCTGTGTGACCAGCACACAGTGTATCCTACAGTGACACTGTCAGTGTTTATTAGGCAATATCAATAAAATCCAATTCGATTTTGCTGCCCACCAAATACCACTGCAGTCTCATGTAATTACCACTGCATTGTGGGAAAATCCAATAAGTTTTGGTCCTTCTTGTATATAATTTCTTGAATGATTCATCCATTTCCTCCTATGTTTCAGTAATAAAACACATCATGCTAGTACCGGACTCCTTTGAAAACTCAATGCTAGCAAAACTGCAAAGCACATGTGCTCTGACCATTGCTATGCTTTTCTGGAAGTGTCTGCATTACCACTTATGTGTGTCGCACTGTTAAATCTTGCATGGTTTTACTGTCTAACAGAAAGAATTTTTTTAATGAATTTTGGGGGAATGTCACTTTGGGGATATTCACACATTTATGCATGAGAATTACATTGTTTGTGTGCAGTGGCCATAACACAGAATATAACACTATTCTGCAAACATCCATCTTGTTTATCCATTAAGCCTTCTTACTAGACAATGCAGGAACCAGTTAGCAAAATACAGAATTTTTTATGCCTTAAATGGCTGTTAGGTGTCATCCATCACATTCAAGCTAGAAGACAGAAACAATAAATTTCACCTTCTGTTGAAGAATTGGTTTTCTTGGAATAAAGATCTCATTCATTGAGCTTTGCTGTTATGTTTCAAAAAGAGCACTGACTTTGATAAGTAACAGATCATAGCTGGTTTTTACCAGTTCTGTTCTTTTAATCTTAAACATATATGTTTACTGTGATGATGTTTTTTCCCTCTAATAACATTAAATATGAGAATGACCTTCTATCACTATTAATTGGATACATCTACAGTTTGTTTTATACTAAGAAAGTATTATTAGAGACATGGATTACTGACTTTGTATTGATACTATTTTTGTTCTACTGATTGAAACATTGATAAAGGCTGATTTCTTTTGTGTATTTAGCAAATTTCCTGGGTACATTGTGACTTCAAACATACATAAGAAATAGAACAACCTTCTGCGTGTTTTTAGCTCACTGTTGAACATTATTTTTGAGAAAAAGTTTATTTATTCTTGTAAAATAAATCTATTTTTATTTTTCGTGTCCCACAATGCTTGAAAAAGAGCTGTTATGGAGAACATGTAATCTGAATTCTCATGGATATAATAAAAATATTTTTGCTAGTATTTAACTCTGCTACCCAAACATCTTTAAAAGTGTTTCATTACATAACTTATTATCTGACAGACCCCATGCTAAAATGGATATGAAAACTTGGATGCTCTTTGCCAAGATAATCAATTAATTGCATTGTATCACAGACCCTTTGAAAGTAGTTTTGAGAGCTACTTTCTAAACATTCTTCATTGTCTTTCATTATTCAAGACACAAAATAAGATGCAAAAGAAAAATGCTTTTTTCTCAATCTATGCATTTTCCATACAAAGCTAGAAAAATGTCTTTTCAAGAGGATCTTTTTAGATATATATAAAGTGGTAGTGATATTTCTTGTTTACTTGTAATGCATGTATAAAAGTTTTCTCCTTTTCCCCCTCCTCCTTCCCATGAAGCATTATATTTTCTGAGAATGGCAGTAGCATGACTGTACAGCCTGCTCAATAAGAAAAGAGTTTAATAGAATTTATTAAAAAGAAAAAGAAAGAAAAAGATAAGTTTAATTTTTGACCCAAAAATGTTGGTTTGAATAGCCAGTATCTAAACATGGGCCATGTTGAGAATTTAAGAAAACAGTATTTGTTCTCCTGCATAGGCCCTCTACATGCAGCGTTGGTATTCAAAGAAATAATATGTAATTAAATGTCAGCTGCACAGTGCCAGTAAGCACAAAGACTTATATCCTCTTTTTTTAGATAGTACAAAGGCATAAATTTGTGATATTTATAGAAGGTTCCGCACCATTTCCATTCCGAATCTGCCAATGCTTTGTCTGGTCAGTTTGTCATACTGTAATTTTACTGAAATGTTAAGTGAAAGAGTGCAAATTGTCTGACATGAAAAGAAGCAGAGTAAAAGGGGAAATACCCACTGCAATTCCTCACCCTTTAGTACGTGAAAAAGTCTTTGGCTACCTAGTCATTGGAGCAAATTTCTTTGTTCTTTTATGATTTTGTTTTGATTGCTGAACCAAAACACAGCATGTGCTTTCCTGAGAAGCAGCCAGAAATGAGTGCAATAGTTAGTGTTTTTCTTTTGTTTGTAATTGTTCATTAAAGAGTAGTTTGTAATACTATGATTGCCTGAATTTTTGTGGGGGTTTTGAATTTTTTAATTCTGTTAGTACAGCCTCTAAGTGAAGAAATTTGATTCAAACAAGAAAACACCCTTAATAAAAATTTTTTCTTCACATATTCCTGTAATTTTCCCTTAATAACCAAACCATATTGCTAAAAAAGTTTTCTTTTTAATGAATATTTTATTTGGTGACTTGCATTGAAAATACCTATCTGAGCCTTATAGAAAGGAGACTTTAATCATTGTAACACATAAACACGAACACCTTTATACTCTTCATGATTAGCAAATGTTATTATAGGCTGCTTTTCCGCTTTCTGCTAAAGAATTGAAATGCCAGGACAGTGCTCTTGTGATGTTCGTCACATTTCTTGAAACCAGCTCTCTGTGTGACAAGCATGTCACTTAGACATCAAGAGCAAAATAAGCTCCATGGAATATTTGTATAATTTATCGAATAATTACAGAATGTACTTAGCATTTCCACTAGATAAATCCTAAGCAACTTCACACAAACTTTGAATCCAGGAGGTTTTGTTTGTTTCTTTGCTTTCCACAATTCTTGGCTGTTCTCTCTCCAAACTGGTTTCCATCCTGGCAAAAAAACTATTTAAAGGAATTATGCCCTTTTTTTTGAGCAGAAAAAATTCCTGTTCCTTTCACAAAGCAAAAACCAAAAAAGCAAACACCTTACATTCAGCTACCCCCAAATGCAAATATTCTGGGAGAAGCAGGGCTATAACACTGAGAGGAATAATAGATTTCAGTGTGAAATTGCCAATAATTTCTCATTTTGTGCTACAAAGATGTCCCACTGAGCCTTTTAGCTAAAATCTTGTTGATATGTGAAACCTGGCTTGTGATCACGCTAGAGATTTCTGCTGTTTAATGGGAATAAAATTTTACAGATGTTTTCTGAAACTACATGGAACTGACTCATGGCCCCAGTTTGGAAGCCATAAACATTAATCATCTCTTCCTTGTTTTCCTAGCTCCTGTTCGCTACTTTCAATGTGTCTTCCTAAATGGACCTAACGGATTTGGGCTGCAATTTCCCACTAATCCCCCTTCAAACAAGGAAGAAAAGACTCACTCAAAGACTTCCAAGAGAAAGACAAGGAAACCGGGGCAGTAGAGAGACTGAGTCCTGTGATCACTGGCATTTTGCACTTTATCTTTTCTGCTGAGGTCCACAGTAGCTACAGTGGTACTTGTCATTGCAAGAACATGATCCACTTGCACACATGTACCTGTATAAAATTTCCATGGGGCAGAGGCAGAACAAGCAGTAATGAACTGTGTTTAACGAAAAGAAACTTAAAAGTGCCCAGTTTCTCATGGAAAGGCTGCAATGCTAACAAAGCATTGACATGACTGTGTGTGTGAGCATGTGCGTGTGTTTTCCTGCCTCTTTTGCTCTTCTTGTTTTTCTTTACCTACATGCTCAGCATTGAAGTGAGTCTGTTTTCCATTTAATCTTATCTAAGCAGAGAAATGTTGAATGTAGCTCTTATATCAGCAAGATTGCGAGGCTTGCTGCAATCCTAAATCATTTCTTCTTAAAGTTCAGTCAAATTGCTGACAGGAAAAAACCTCACTAAGTCATGAAAATGTGCTCTGTGACTGGTTCTATTTTTATGTCTTATTGACTGGTATAGCCCGAAGCTCACACTTACTTGGAACAGCTCAATATACCACCAGTAAGTTGGCTCCCCAGGTCACATTAATGATGAATATTTCTATTTAACTTGAAGCTGTAAAGGCATGGACTGTTTGCCCTGCCTGTTGGTGAAATACAAACTCGTCACCTTTTAAAGCCCGAAGTGAGAAGAGAAAGTGAAACCGCACGGCAAAGTTTGAGAAAATAAGTGTTTAACCAGCTTGAAAGTCCCCAGAAACTAATGAAATGGTTATAGTGCTTCTAGTTTTCTTCTGTGGCTAAATCAGACTTGCAGTGAAAATCTTGTAAATGGAGAATATCCCAGCCAACCATTGGCTATTAGGATAAGCCAGATGAAAAGCTAGGATGTGAGTTGCAATTCATGAAACTAAGGCAACCAAAATTTCCAATAGGTAAGCATGCAAATTTGATGCTATATCAGATCAGTGAACAAAAAAACAACAAAAAAAAGCCAAGCTGAAATCAAAATAAACAATCAGAAAACAGAAACAGAAACACATGAAATAATCCAGGGAGCTTATTTTACTAGATGAAATGAAAGGGCTTCCTCATAGCACAGTACTGTAGATAAGTTACAGAACTGAAAGTCAGTTCTCAACCTTCTTGTCTGCCTTTCTGTAGAAATAATGAATTTGTTGCCTTAAGAAAGAGACAAGATGGTATTTGATCCATGTAAAGGCACATGACTCAAAACTGGCATCTCACCTGCCTGTGTCTGGCAATGCAAACAATCATGCATTTTTGCAAGCTGCTATTTGTTTGTATTTCTTTACTATATTTTTGCATTTAATCTGGGAAATACGCAGCAGTGATCTTAGTTATATAGTTTCCTGGTGAAGCAGCATGATTCTCTTTGTACAGCCTGACTACTTGTGGAGTCTGAACACACCAAAAACTGTATACTACTTTTTTATTTTTAGTATAGTTGAAGATAACATTGGCCCTTTCCCTTATCTCCTTTCCCTGCCCATCCATTCTTATCTTCATCAAATAATTGACTCACATGAGTTTTGGGCAACTGATTCTTTGACAGGTTGGTGCAATTCAGAAAGCTTTGCTGTTACACTGCTGGGTCAGGTTGGTACTCTATGACTACTGGTCATGGCCTTACATGAACTGGGTTCTTGGTCTTAGTGCACTCTGATATCACACAGGTCCTGTGCTGCAAAAACTGTCTTTGCAACAAGCACTTTAGGAGTGGTGTGCAGAAAGAGGTAGGAGCAGCTAGGAGTAGCTCCTCCCCTGCAGGACCACACTGAGGATAAGTGTTCATGGTGAATACCCCCACAGTCCTCCGGGAAATCGTCTCTGGATAAAGTGCTGCCAACAGAGCATGTGATAATCTTTAATTTTCTTTCAGTGTCGCTTTTTATATTTTCAGTTGCTTTTTCCTTGCCAATTTGTGATTTTGTATATATTATTATGGATATCATTGCCCTAGGTTTTTACTGTGAAAGCTGTCTTAAAATTAACATAACTTTCTGAAAAATCAGTCAAGATTTTATCTAATGAAAATAATCAGCTCAAAATTTTAATATACTATAAGCCTTTATTTTTTTCAGTTTCTTTTGGCAAAATATTTTTTTCTCATTATAGTTAGCCTTAATACTTTCTTCCTATCTGAGATGGAGATGACAAGAATTTGTTCCAGATCTCATTTCCATAATGTTTCAATTAGCTATCTGAAAGCTTTGGAAATATAAACAATTAGTATAATTGAATAAGAAATACAAAATCAGTCATTTATTGTTGTTTCCAAATCTTAGTCACTGCCTCAGAGAACTGGAGAAACAGCTCTACTTTCAAAGTGGGAAGAATTTTTCTCTTTAAATTCACCAGGAAAATTTAAAAAAATTTACTTGGTTTGCATGGTTTTACTCAAATTAGCCTGAAATATTGCAAAATCATATGCTGATTGTTATACATTTTGGAAAATAAAAAATATTAACCTTGTTTCAGTGGCTGTGATATGTTGTTCTGTGAATTCAAAAGTGGAGGACAAGGGTTTACATATGTAAGTTTATAAAAGTCTGATTATAAAGATGCAATTAGGGTGGAAAAATTATTCATTCATTCATTGCATTTATTCCTAATGAGCTTTTAGCAATACTTAGCTAGCTTTTTTGCACAGTTTGTAAATTACACACTGACATAGGAAAAATTAATTGCTGTTGCAGTCATTCAACGTAGGACTTCATCTGTACCAAATCACATATGTTCATCAAAGTGATTATTTAAAATACAACTACACATCCAGTGAGACAGAGCTTTGATCTCCAGTGACTAGTCTGTAGTTCAGATCACTCAGAAAATGACCACCAAGAAGCTGAGAGAGTAAAAAATTATGAGATTTCCCCCCCTCTTACACCCCACAGGAGATTATGGTTTGCCCATACCAGCAATTGCTAAAACAGATGAGACAGTGTTGTAACCAGACTCCAGCCTGAAGACCACACAATTGCAATTGCACAGCTCTCCACCGGGGCGCAAGAGTCCTGTGCCCTGTGGAGTTTGGTGAGCCATCCCAAGTGCGAGGTGTGTCACTCGGCATTTTGGCTCTGCACCTTTCTCTGAGATGCTAAAATCCTGCTGAAGTCAACAGGAACTGGGCACCTGCATACCATACACTGGCACAGTTAATCACTGAAGAAGCCTCTTACACAGGCTTTCTGACCACCCTTCAGCAACTGGGGCAATGAGTAAATTTCCAGTGAGTCCAGTGAGATCAGTTTTGCACTGGTGTCTCCCCCAGAGCTGTCTGCTTTCACTGGTGCAGTCCTCAGACCCCACCTGCAGTCCTCAGTCCCCGTTCAGTGTTTCACACTTCCACGGCACAGCTGGAGTCTGATTTTGTCCATTTTAAAACCTTTCTGCAAATGGGAGCTTTTCTCAGTGGCTCATTTCTATTGCACCAGTTGCTGAGGAGTGATCAGAAAGCCTATGTAAAAAGCTTCTCTACTGATGAACTGTGCCAGTGTACTGAGTGCAGGTGCCCAGGCGCTGGTGGGGCTGCAGGGCAGCCCCTGTGAGGAGCACCTGGGGCTGTCCTGGGTTGGACTTGGCTGGTTCCAGTCAGCTCCAATGCACCCACCTCAGGGGACAGCGGAGCCCTGCAGTCACGATAGCGGTGCCTTGAGAAAAGCATTTGTAAGCTAGCTTTGGAAATGTCACAAAGAGAGGAGGACAGAACAAAAAGAGGAAGGAGCAGATGAAGCACCAAGGTCAGAAGACGAGGAGGAAGAGGAGCTGCTCTGCACCAGGGCAGAGATTCACCTCCAGCCTGTGGATCACCCCTGCTGGAACAGGCTATAAATGTGACAAGGACAGAGCAGTGGAGAGGAACCATCGTGTACCAACAATTACTCCTGGAGACTGGTGTGAAGAAGTGACATTGATCTTGAGAAAGGGGAAGGAGAGGTGTTGATTTAATGTTTGTCTTTCTGTTTCCTACTATCCAAATCAGCAATTACTTTTTTATGACCTAATCTTCCCTGAGTCTTCTTTGTCCACCACAATAATTAGTAACCAGTCTGTTAGTCTTTAGCTCAACCCACAAGCTTTCTCATTCCTATTCTTCCTATTTTCTCTCCCTTAGGGAATAAGCGAGCAAGGAGCTGGGTGGGAGTTCAGTTGTTAACCAAGGCTAACCCATCACAACTGGCTGTTACACAGATCCATACACTCTTACTAAATGTCAACAAACTGCTATTTGTTCCACATTTAGAGTCTCTGCCTAAAACACAAGACAGAACATACACAACTTGCAAATTGCTGCAGATTTATCCCACTGACCCCCAACTCTAGAACTACACTGCTACATTTTTTTATACACAGCCATTTACTACTTAGTATAGTCTAGTTTAGATACATAATTCTCTGACAAAACTGTATGACAGACGGCTTTAGGACAACATAATATAAGTGCAGTAAGCACCATTGCAGAGGGGTGTCTGTATCGGCTAGGATACAGGCACTCAGGAGAACAGCTGAAAGACTTTTCCCTTCCCTTTCCTATATTAATACTTTTCTTCCACTGCTCAGTATAGTAAGAAATGAGTGACTTAGGGAGAACACTTGTTGTGTAAGTTGCTTTGAACTTAGGCAACATCTGACTGCCCTCAGTTACATACCATTGGCGGCACTTCTTTCTGGGGATTGAAGATTTTGGAAGCTGAGAACAAAAGTAAAAGTATTACATGAGTAGTACTCATGAAAGTGAAGGTATGAGGGCCGATATTTGACAAAATAAGAGGAAATATCAAATGCCTTATGAGGGTTCCTAGGCAGGAACCATACATAAAAGAAGAAAAATTTGCTAAAACTTCATCTTTAAGAAGGTGATATTTCTGCCACCTTTTAGTTCTTCAGAAGGAAGAAACACAAAGGTAACTGAAAATATGAAGCATGTATTATTTATATACCTGAAAAGGTCACTAGATCTCTAGCTTGCATACCAACCATTTATACTGAGTAAAGTTCTCCAGAAATTTCCAATTAGCCAGTTACTTAGGGAGTCGTATTATCCACCTGTGGGCAAAACAGAGTGCAGAATGCAGAATTCTTAGCCATTCCATGTAACAATGAAATAATATTTTTCAGGTTTTCTCTTGGTTTATGGATTTCTGTATATGCACATTGTTTGTGATACATATACTCTATATAACAATCTGTTCTGAAGACCTGACATCTCAAAGATTAGGTTGGTTAATGTTGTAAATCAGGAGTTTTCTTCAGTTTCCAGTCTTGTCTTTTATTATATTTATTATGATATCATATATTATGATAGAAATTAGTAAAATTTTTAGAACACATTTTATTTTGCCTGGTCCAAAAGCCTAGCAATTCAATTTATTCAGTAATGCTTCCTTTGGAAAGGTATTGCAAAAAAGTGCACTTTCCAGATATGACTTTTATTGTGTATCTGTTTTACCAATACTCACTATGTAAAATACATTTAAAACTTTGACCCTTTTTCTTTCAGTGAATTGTTTATTCTCAAAGGGAAAAATATGTTCTTGTTCAAATGACCATACTGTGTTCCCTTTGACTTGATTCTTGTTCTATGTTAAGAAAAACCTAAGTGGTCCCATTTTTTTCTCCACCCACTGTAGGAGAAGACCGAGTTCAAAACCATTTAAGGAACCTGAAGGTGCACAAGCCCATGGGACCTGGCGAGATACATCCATGGGTCCTGAAAGAACTGGCCAAGGAAGTGGCTAAGCCACTATCTATTATATTTGAGAAGTCATGGCAATCTGGTGGCGTTCCCACTGACTGGAAAAGGGAAAAGATACCCATTTTTAAAAAGGGAAATAAGGAAGAACTGGGGAACTACAGGTCAGTCAGTCTCACCTCACTGTCTGGCGAGATCATGGAGCAGCTAACCCTGGAAACTATGCTAAGGCACATGGAAAATAATGAGGTGATTGATAACAGCCAATATGGCATCACTGAAGTCAAATCAAGCCTGACAAATTCATTTGCCATCTACAATAGGGTTACAGCGGTGGTGAATGAGGGAAGAGCAAGAGGCCTCATCCACCTGGACTTATGCAAAGTCACTGTCCCACATGACATCCTGGTCTCTAAACTGGAGAGACATGGATTTGACAGATGGGCCACTGGGTGGATAAGGAATTGGCTGGAGGGTGACACTCAAACAGTTGCAGTCAGCAGCTCAATGTCCGAGTGGAAAGCAGTGACTAGTGGTGTTCCTCAGGGATTGGTATTGGAATTGGCACTGTTTACCATCTTTGTTGGTCACATGGACAGTGGGCTTGAGTGCATCCTCAGTGAGTTCACTGATGACACCAAGCTGTGTGGTACAGTCAACATGCTGGAGGGAAGGAGTGACACCCAGAGGGACCTTGTCAGGCTTGAGAGGTGGGCACAGGGGATCCTCATGAAGTTTGGTGAGGCCAAGTGCAATGTCCTGCACCTGGGTTGGGGCAATCCCAAGAACAAGTACAGGCTGGGCAGAGAATGGACTGAGGCTAGCCCTAGGGAGAAGGACTTGGGGTTGTTGGTAGACAGAAAACTCAGTGTGACTTGGCAATGTGTGCTTGCAGCCCCGGAAGACAATTGTATCCTGGGCTGCATCAAAAGCAGCATGACTAGCAGGTCGAGGGAGATCATTCTCTCCCTCTACTCTGCTCTGGTGAGACCCCAGCTGGAATACTGCACCCAGCTCTGGGGCCCCCAACACAAGAAAGATGTTGACATGTTGGAGCAGGTCCAGAGGGGAGCCAGTAAGGTGACCACAGGGCTGGAGCACATCTCCTATGAAGATGGGATAAGAGACATGGGACTGTTCAGCCTGGAGAAGAGAAGGCTTCGGGGATACCTAATAACAGTCTATCAGTACCTAAAGGGGGCCTGCAAGAGAGCTAAAGAGGGACTTTTCACAACAGCATGTAGTGACCGGACAGAGGAGAATGGCTTTAAGCTGAAAGAGGTTAGGGTTAGTTTAGATATTAGAGAGAAATTTTTTACTGTGAGGATTGTGAGGCTCTGGAACAGGTTGCCCAGAGAGGTTGTGGACTCCCCATCCCTGGAGGTGTTCAAGACCAGGCTGGATGGGGCTCTGAGCAACCTGGTCTAGTGGAAGATGACTCTGCCTGTGGCAGGAGGGTGCAAACTAGATTATCTTTAAGGTCTCATCCAACCCAAACCATTCTATGATTATAAAGCATACTCTGCCAGCATGCAAACCTCTTCCCAGATTTTCTTTACCTGAAATCTTATCTTAATTTTCTCCCACAATATCTAATGGTAATAAGCATGGCCATGTCCTAAACATTTGGGTTTTGTCTCCGACACAAATAGGAAATTGTATTAAATAATATTGACTGGTGGATAAACCAGCAAGTCACTGAATTTAGGTAATAGCAGAGGTAATGAGCAGCTTCTTCCTGTTAAGTGTGATATTTGCTTTTATAATTACACAGTTTCTCATTTTTTGTGCTAAATTTTGCTCAGAAATTCGGTTGTTCTCCTATGTACCCCATGCTAAGCTCCAACTAGCAGAAAAAGCAAACATGCTTTGAAACTGAATCACCAAGCTGAGAAATTGTTATTATGGTGAAGGGTAAACAGAAAGACTGTATTCACCTGCTTTTTTATTCTGCAAAGGGGCATTACAAAAGAAATTGGTTTTGAACCTGTCAAAGAAATGGGAAAATAAAGCTGCTGACATTAATACTCCAGCACACTTTCTGGCTGAATGGCAAAGATGTAAATGCACATTTATTGTGCAAGCTACCTTCTGCGCTTTATTTCTTTCCTTCAGAAAAGGAACAATGCAAAGGCGGAGTCTTGACTACCATGCCGTTAAATTAGGGCTTAGCAGTAGCATTGCAGAGAAGAAAAGGCAATATGAAGACAACTTAGTGAGAACCTTCCACGCACCTCTCTCAACACTGTATCTTCCTGCCAAAGTGATACAGCCAGCCTTTCTCAAAACAACCAAGTCTTTCTTGTCTGGAACTTGATGTGAGTGGGTGTAAATCTGGCTTGAGAAAATAGTAATAAATCAGTGCTGCTTGATGATTTCTGAGTGTGAAAGTCAAGTGTTCTGCTGTCATATACATATGTGTGTGTGTGTGTGTGTATACATAGGTATAGTAACATATCTACATTTTGGTTGGAATGACGTGTTCTCCGAGAGATCAAATTCGTAAACTAGAAAAAGAAAGTGTTGCATCAAATTAATTAATCTTTTAAATTTAAAAAAAAAAAAAAAAGTGGAAAAGAAAGTAGAAGATAAAAACTAATTAAAATACCCATTTTTATAAGATTTTAAGACCCTTACTGTTTATATTAAATCACACAAATCTTCCTCCTTTTTAGTTTATTGTCAAGTGGGGTTTTTTCCATTAACACTTTGCCAACTAATTCTTCATCTCTGGGCAAAAGTAACAGAAGTTAATAGAATCCTATAGACTATAAGGACTTCTGGATCCAACTCTGAATCTATTTTTTCTTTAGCTGATTGATCATTTAGCTAATCATTTTGGAAGCTTCCACAAAAATTGGTAGAGAAAACTGAAGTACAAAAGCATTTTTTCATATATTCATTTTCAAAACAAAAGCAGAAAAGGCATTTGGAAAATTAGTGCCAATGACAGCAAGGTTATTAAATACTAAATGTCATGAAAATGAAACATCTGTTTGCTTCAGCTTCCAGAAAATAAAGACAACAGCATGCCTCTAATTTGCCTGAAACTTAAGGATTTAAAGACAAAATAGTCTAGGATTTTCAGCTGCTAGCAGTGCTGTTGATGTCCTATAGTTTCAGCAGTTTACCATTAGTGAAAATGACAAGTCCATGTAATCAAAGGCAGAAATACTGCAAACTTAATCCAGTTATGGGATGCCAATTCCCATTTTCATACGACTAGTTTACAAATACATGTATTTGTGGGCAGTGACTGGCAGACTACAACGTAAAGGGTTTGTGCAATTTAGTTGAGTTCATAAATTCTCTGAAAAACATCACAGCAATAGAGCAGTTAACAAGTTTGGGTATAATCCCGTTTGACAGCTTTCACCCTTCATGTTGAGACCCCTAATGTGAAGGAGTCTTTAATCATATGCAATCATTGTCAGTCTTTTACTTCCAAAATGTATGATTCTCTGCTTTTATTTAGATATATGCATGTGGTGGAATGTTAAAATCATTCTCTAACATTATTTCTCTAGTATTAATATGCTGTGAAAATTAGCTAAAATGCTAAGAACTTAGTTGTAGTGTAGAGCTGAGGGCTGTGATGGAACTATCAGATAAGAAAATTCTTGTTTTCATTTTTAAATCAGACCTTTCATTTATTCTTTTATATAAATGTCTTAACCAAAATTTTTAAGCAGAAGAAAATTACTGAGGAGGCTGATTGATCAAAGAGTAAGGAAGTAAGGAAGACCTCTTCCAAGGATTTCATACACATTAAAGGTTGTTTGCAAAAAGTAGCAAACAATAATTAAATCTAGAAACACATGACATAGATTGTGTCTTCTGAGATGCCAACAAAATGAATGCTTTTCACACTGTTGTTATGATCAGGTGGTGATAGAAGGAGTCCATGTGGGGGAGGGAAGTTCATGCTTTCCCTGAAGAAGCCCAAGTTTGGCTTTTATTAGGCTTAGGATAGGTGGGAATGCCCCTGGTACCTCCCCTGGGGTGGGAAGGTTTACAATGGATGATGTAATACTGGATCATGGGACATTTCATGACTCTTTGAAGCTTCCTAAGATGTTACATCTGCATACATTATGGCCCTTCAGTGAAGATGAATATCTTCAGATTATTTGTGAATTGCCTGGATGTTTTCCCGGAGGGGTTTTATCACAGCGGAGTCATTTGTGTAAGGACAAAGAAACACTATCCCACCTTGCACGATTTGCCTCTTTCCTTATCTGACCCATCTTGCAGCCTGAGATGGTGGATGTGTGAACCCTCTGCACTGGAGAGGTTAGATTGGGAGCTTGCACCTTGATTGCCTGAGCCATCAGCATTCCATTCTCTCACACCTGTGAATACATTCTTCTCCTGGGACAACTGGATAATAGTACCACCTTTATCTTATATCAGATTCCTGTCTCAGTTCAAATTAGTAGGCATATTGAGGAGGAGTGAGCCTTGGTGATCAGTCTCTGCTTTGCACAGTTTGCTACAGTGGACAAAAGCCCTTCAGTGATTTTTAACAATGTTTAAGCCATTGACCATTTCAGTGTCTCACAACTGTGTATGATTTCTTACGTGCTGGTGGCTCAAATACCAATCACTTGAAAAGTACATTTAGTGGAGCTACACCATGTCAGCAATCCGAGGACATAACTTTCACAGGACATAACTTTCACAAAGGAAGCATGCAGAGACCAATAAGAAGAAATGTTTGTGTGTGTGTGTGAATGCAGCAAGGCACCTTTACTCCCATGGACAAGCACATGCAGAGACCTAAGCACTCTCTTTCAGCATACATTTGTAAACTCATGGGATTTAAACCCTCATATTTTGACCTGTGACCTTTTATATTACGTCCATTAACTCAAGCTGAAATAAAGTGTAAGTCTTTAAAATCTATTTTGGACAAACTAAGAAAAGGTTTGTAGATTAAGTGCTCTCTTCTTCCCATGCTGTCTGTAATTATAAGAGGTCTCAGTCCCCACTGCTACCCTGTCTCATCTTTCCACAAACACAGCTACAGCTGTTTATGATACTATTCTCCCATCGACATTGATGAAGCTATGTCAATTTACTGTTATATGTGACTCTCAAAATTTGATTTTGCCAACTGTCAAGGCTCACATGAGACAGAGATTTGAACAAATAGCTTCACTGTGGTTCATTGATGGATCTATGCCAACTATTATTGTATTTGATCCCAAAGATCAGATTTTTCCTACCATGAAAACCTTCAGGAAGCACAGATTCACACAAACCTGATCACTGGTGTTCTATGGGAGATGAATAATGGAAAAGCTGTAAAGATTTTAATTTTGGAGCACTGAGATGTTCAGCTAGGACAACAGCTTAGGTAATATTAAATGTGCACATATTTGTACATTAAAAATTAAGGTTTGCACATTAAAATTAACTGACTTAAATTACTTTGAAGTTTGAGAACAGACTTTCCATTAAAAGAAAGCCTTCCAAAATTTCCAAACTTCATGAAGCCAATGTTAGACTTATGAAAAAAATGCCTGGAGAAAAACTACTGAGGAGGAAATCACCTGTGATAGTGAGAGATTGGGGACACAAACATGAGTGCAACTGAGCTAGTGGAATTTTTCCTTGATGAAGAAGACTGTCTTCCATTCTTTCCCTCTCCCTCTCTCTGAGAGACTGGAGCTGTAGAGAGTTGGTCACTCCAGGAAGAAATGAGAATCAGGAGGAGAGTGAAAGCAGATGAAACTAAAGGCTCAAGGGACTTGAGGTTCTGGGTGATTTGGAGGTAATGGAAACCAACAAACCATGCTGACACTGTTAAAAAGTTAGATTTTAATGCCCTCAAACAGTTCCTATTCTTCCCTGGGACACTAGCATTCAATTTTGCAAGTATTTTTGAGGAGCTATCTTTGGATGTACAGTGCTCAAATTCAGTTTCAGGAACAGGGAATTCAATCCATTTCCTTTGCAAACCACAAGCAGACTTTGTCTGCTTTTGTTTAATTATTTTTTTATAATGGCTTGGATGGATATCAGTCCCTGATCAAATCAATTGGCCTAGCCAGCATAAATCTGCAAGCTATGCAGCTGAAGCTGCTGATTCTCAAAAAAAAATTAGCATTCTCCCTTCCTTCTCTTTTTTATGGCAAGCACCAGAATGCACCAAGCTGTCTGTACCATCCTTTGATGATGGACAAACACACCCTAAAGTTTGACTGCTAGTTCCTCTGGGAAATAAAAATTACCTCTGTACAGTCTGATCCCAGTGCTCTTTGGAAAACTGATGCTCATGCAATGGATAATTACTAGAAATCAAGGCTTGCTTCTGTGATGTGTTGGAAAGCTTAAATCTTCCTGAGACTGAACTGCTGTTACCTCACAGGCGAGCAATTACCTCACTCACCAGATACAGCATATGTGAAGACTGGGAATGAATGATGTGCTTCATGAATTTGTCAGAGCACAGTTCATGCCAAACAAGGCACCCAGGCAGGATGCTCCTGAGCTCCTCTAGGCTGGATCCTTTGTTAATTGTTGTTATCAGTAGTCATCATTTGCTACATATTTGCATGGGGCTTGGCATACATCTCAAAAACATATAATAATAATAATATATATCAATAATTATATACTATGATAATGATAATTCAGCTAAAAAGTCGTCTTTAACTATCAGAAGTCCCATGTATATTGCTGTGTTAATACTTAATCTGAAAATTGACAAAAACAAAACAGTCACTGCTAAACTCATCTAATTTTAAAACTTAGAAATATGTGGGATTACACAGAAAGTGAAATGAGTTTTATCCCCTTATCCAATTTCAATGGGCAGTAATTTCCATTATACTCTCACAGGTACAAGACAGGAAAACAAAAGGCCCCAGATCTCACCACTGAGCCTGACAGAAAACCAACTCATCACACCAAAATTAATTAATTTTGTTCTTTTCTTCTTTTTTAATGTGTCAAAAGGCATCTTCAGATGTTTAATTTCTTTTCCATTGGAGCAAATATTATGTAATGCTTCTGTTGGATTTTTTGTTAATGAAAAAAAGTAATCACTACTATCCCATGAGGCAATTAAGTATCTTCTACTTGAGCTCTAGGAAGACACGTGCAGAGCCTACTTCACACCAGCTCCTGCCTCAGCCTTCCACAAGATTCTATGAATCATTTGTTGCATTGCCTGCTTCTCACAGTCACTCATGACAGAATAGAAACCAGCTCAGTCTTTTTAAATACTACATTTTCTTGCAAACCACAGACCTGGGCCTAATAATTCTGGCTTTCTGCTGCAAAAAAGTATAATCTCATATAACAATACTAGGAATTCTCTATGTGGAAAGAATATTCATATATAATAATTTTTTTTTTCTTGCAGAGTAGGCTCCATCTCTTCTGATCTGTGTGGTGTACTGCTCCAACAAATGTGATTCTGGTTGCTGACTTAAATTCTAATATGAGGACAAAAAGAAAACTCCTCTCACTGCAGAAATAAAGATGGGATTAAATTCTCTTCCTACACTCCAACTATCAGAGAAAAAATAAAAACACTCCAGGGTTTTGGTTAAACCTTAGATACCCCTTTCTTGTTGTACAGATAGTTAAAAAGTGGAAAATTTGTAGACAGCACAGAATTTTCAGAACTTTTAAAGGAAAGGTTCGATAAACACATGTCAAGGGTGACACTATTACAGATGATCCTGCCTAGAGGGAAGGGTGATCACCTCACAGTGTTGTTCTAGCCCTAAGTGCTATGGTTGAGTTAATATATATCCTTAACGTTTTTCTTGCTGTAGTAATGAATTCCGAAGTGACAAGAAAGTATATGCACTGTCAAAGTCAAGTAGCTTCTAAAACAGCATTTGAGGTGTTTCACTGAAACAGTTGCAATACTATGGCATATTTCCAAATATTAAATATTTTTCGAATATTGAAAACATCGGGTTACATTAAAATTCTTTCTGGTAAGTCAGACCTCACTTTAGTAGTAAAACCTTTGTGAATCTCACTGGAACAACTACTCTTTCAGGAACGCTGAGTAGCACCAAGATAAAGAAATTAAATCCTGTTATTTAAGGTTCATGCAACTGGACTAACTTTGGCATCTGCAGCTGCCCTAATTTGTAGAAAAAAGAAAAAAAATCCATCTGTGTTATATATTTCTGTTACTTCGGACTTTATAAGAATAAATCTATAAAACAAACTGTAAACAGACTCTGAGTCTGTATTTCTCATTTCCCAATAGGTCACAGGAAAGACACCTGACTATATGGAAAAACAGCTAAAGCTCAGAGTGAATACAGAACTGTATTGCTTAAAAGGCACTGAATGTGATTTGTCTCACTTTGTCTCTGGTTTGCCAAGTGTCCAGTCTAAGGCAGTTGCACAGTCAACATTAAGCCTGTAGCCAATGAAGAGAAACTGGTAACTCCTGATGAGAGTTCATCTAGTCTGAAATAAAAATCTGAGGGGTGGGATGAATCACCCGTGAGAAGAACAAGTCTTTCTTCATTTGCTGTATTCTTAACTAGATACGAGCAGATCTCTGTAGCTTTCATAAGACTGAAGTTATATGAGATTCATCTATGATGCTATGATCCTGTGTGCCAAGTACTAAAGCTAGAAATGGACTTGCTTTATATGACAATAATCTTGATATATGGAAAAAAGTGCAATGAAGCATTTTCTGTATTTCTGTCAGGTGTTAGTTGCCAAAAGCAAAAGTACTAATATAAAATTTCACTCTTCTCATTCCCCCTCTCCTTCTAATTCCATGTCACCTATATGCCACAGGACTAAGACTCCACTGGAATCTCTAATTGTATTTTTTTTTCTCACCAAGTGGTGACATTTGGCAGAGGTTATATTTAAAACCACTGTTTACTTAACTGTATCTAGCAAATAAAAATGGAACAAGCATAACTTGGATTTGTAGAATTTGTCTTTTTGTGGGAAATGAGGTGGGGCAGTTATAATACAAGGGCTTACTGATGTAGAAATTATGTACTTTCATAACAGAGTTACTGCAGACCCAAACAAGCAAAAGTCATCCCTAAGTACTAAAGCTGGCTGGTAAGTCTCTGATCCTATAAACAATAGGCTGCTTTCCATTTGCCTTCTCTTTTCTCTTCAGGAACAAAAGGAAGTAACATAAAAAACAGTCTAAAACAAAAAATGTATGCAGAAGCCAGGTGGGTTTCAAACAACATGAACATAAATCAGTTCAAACTCTGAACAACATCAGTACCCCCGACTGCTTCCAGTCCCACAATATTATGTAGAACATAAATATTGTTTGAATTGTTTGAGACATTATAAAAACCTAGAGAAATTTCTTTTTTTACTGATACTACTTGTGTAGGTGGGAATTTTTTCCTTTGACTTATTACAATTGCTTCAAATGTACAGATGTGTAAACCCCTCATTTCCTAATCAGTGATTCATTCCTCTGCAGAGACACTGATGAAACCACTGCAGCCAATAATATTTCAGTTCAGGAATAAAACTTTGTCAAAGGCTTTCCTCTCAACTCAAAAGCCTTCACCACTAAAGTTAATTGGAACATTTCCACTCTTCAAACCACTGGAAGGTCATGTCCTTAAAGCACAGTTGCTGGTCAGTGCAATCTTAAAGGTAGTGTTCCTTCCACCACGTGGATGCAGAATATTTGTCCCTGAACCTCTTCTCCCTTAGTGGAGAGCTCTTCAGTGACAGCACTGGGGACAGAAAGCCCATGCTGGGCAATTGTCCACAGTGCAAGATATTTCTTCTGATTCAACAGTGTATCAAACATGACAAAGTTAGACCGCTGAGTATGTGGTTCTGTCATGTTTCTTACATTTTTATGAACGCAAACACATCTTACCCTACCTTAGCACAACATAACACCTAGAATGTCAACATTATATTTTTAAACTTTTTTGTCTAAATTGATTTTTAAACCTGCACCATGCCCTCTGTTGAATAGATCCCAGGTTCTTCTCTTTAACTTGAAATAACACCTGCTTTCACAGATATATCAGACTCAGGTAGGCAGAGAGGGATAAAGAGCAAGAGGGACGAGCTAAAAGAGGAAGGGAAGCTTGCAATCTGGACCTCAGAATCCCTATAACCTGTTTTTGTTATAAAGGGAGACAACTGTTTGACTGTCCTTCAACATCCTGATGAAGCAAAAGTATTTCAATTGATACTGAATGTGAGCAGAATAGACAAATAAACATTTGCCTATACAACATGATATGGATATAATTATTCTAGTTGTTGAACCATAAAGAAGGACCTAGATACATTAAAAATAGTTTAAGGAAAATTTAGGGCCATAAATGAAATACTTACTAGATACCTTCCTTTTTGATCTGATACCTTCACATACCTACAAGTTTCATTTCTGACAGAGTGTAAAACCATCAAAACCTGCTGAGGTGCTTCATGCTCACCATGGCCAAATCAAGCTCCAGGAGACAGAGAGCACTGAAGAGCTTCACAGGACCCAAGTCATCACACATACTGCTATGGTTTAACTCCAGCCAGCAACCAAGCACCATGCAGTTGCTCACTGACTCCCTCAAGAGGATTACAGAGAGAAATGAAAAGGTAAAAGCTAGAAAACTCACAGGTTGAGATAAAGGCAGTTTAATAGGGCAGGCAAAGCAAAACAAGCAATGAATTCATTGCTTCCCATGGGCAGGCATGTTCAATCATCCCCAGGAATGCAGGGCCCCATCACATGTTACGGTTACTTGGGAAGACAAACACCATCGCTCTACATGTGTCCCACTTCCTCCTTCTTCTCCCTACTTTATATACTGAACATGATATCATAGGGTTTGGACTATCCCTTTTGTCATTTTGGGTCACCTGTCCCAGCTGTGTTTCCTCCCAGGTACCTCCAACTTCCCTTGCCAGCACATCTGTGCAAAAAGCAGAAAAGGCCTTGGCTCTGTGCAAGCCCTGCTCAGCAATAACAAAAACATCTCTGTATTATCAACCGTGTGTGTTCAGTAAAAATCTGATACACAGCCACACATATACAGCCGTACACATACTAGCCACGGTGAAGAAAATTAACTCTACCCCAACCAAAACCAGCACACATATTCAGAGCACGCTTAACATGTCATAACACCCAAAAAACCCCTGAATTTTATATTATTGTGCTGAATAAGCCATTATAACACTCAATTTCTCTCTACTGTTGACATTGTTGTCAGTGCTTCTTAAGCATGTTTGAAGGAGGTCTGAAGGAATTGTTTTCCTCAAAGACACTGATTTAAATGCCAGGTCACATAGTACTTGTACGTGAACTCCAGATTGGTCTAGGGAACTGAATAACCATCCCACCCCAAAATATTGCAATGTGCCAGCATGAATTCTTGGACACCATACCCATACAGTTTTTCCTGTGACTAAATATATTATTGAATTCCTTATTTACAAGTTATTCAGATATGCTATTTTCTTGGGTAAAATGACCTTTCCATTATAAAATATTTTGGTATCAGAAATATTACTATGTATGAATAACAGTACTTTAAGCATTTCAGAAGAAAAAGCTGTAAAAAAAAAAAAAAGAGGGGTTGAAAATATGTTGATAAACAGAAAATAGGAGAATAAAATTTCTCTTAATTTGCAGGTTTTTCCTCATATTTTCAATAGATTTTTTTCTTTACACTTTTTAGATAAACTTGAATTATTACTAAGATTCAATGTGTTGTTAATTTTTGCCTTAGAAAAAAATCATAATGAAAATACAGAGTCAAAAAATTAAATTATTAATCATAGGTGCATTTGTGGTTTTAATCTTTTCCTTGCAGGTACATTCTTCAAGTGATTAAGGTATAATAAAGGTATAGTGTAATAGTGTTAAAGGATTTCTATTACTAATTATTTTTAATGCTTGAATTTGTTGAAGAAATTAATGAAAAGTTCACTTAAATGAAAAATTATAACTGAAATCAAATTAATGAAAAATTTAATAAATCAAAAGACATTTTTATTTGGCATTTTTGTCCTGTATATAAGGAAAACTTCTAGCGTAACAGCTATTATTATTAAAAAGCAGGCAAGTGACATATAATTTCTGAATGCTCTGTGTGCTTCATTTAGCATATGATAAATTAAAGACCTTATTATGTAAAATTTTAATATGTAAACAACAATATGGTTATTCATTTTTGTGCCCTGCATACATAAGTTACACGAAGAGTGTATGCAGAGGAGGATATATGGGAAGGGTTGATGGTGAACTGTGTTGCGATTCACTTGAACTGCAGCACCACTGAAAGGGGTGGCATCACACACAAGTTCTTCTGACACTGGGTAAAGTTCAGGGTTTAAATTTCTGATCATCCTGTTTCTAAAATTTGGTTTTGTCTTGTTTCTTCTCCTTGAGTGTGTTTTAATAAAGAGCTCGTCAGTGACTCAAAGGACATGTCCAAATACATAATATCTCCAAGGACAGCAGAGGAAGAAGAGGCAGTTTAAAGAATTAAATTGAAAGTCATTTTTTTCCTTTTTCTGTGACCTATCTAGCCAAACTGTATTATTTCAACCTCCACACCTTCTCCTTCCAATATGGGATTTATGATATAATGTGTTGTTATTTCCATATTATTAAAATGGATTCTTCTCCATTCCACAGCAAATCAGACATGGACTAGAGCATTTTCTCCCATTCTAACTCCCTACATTCTACCTTTTTCAATCTCTTAGCTTTTCAGTATATTGGGGAAAACTTCATTCCCTTTGTCTGTCACTATGATGACACTGAATTCCTCTTCATATGTCTCTAGTGACTTCTCTGCATCAAATACATCACATTTTGGTGCTATCTCTTTTTTTCAAACTCTGAATATTTTATTTCCCGTCCATAATCCTGTTATGTCTTTTTTTGTACTAATATGTGAATAAGGAGTATTATTTTACAAAAGTTATCCTCAGGAGTTAATTAACATCTACTGTGCAATTTCTGTTCAGCTTTGTGATAATACTGAATGCCACAAAAGTATAAGCAGTAAATTACTCCCAGAGTAGAGGTGGTGCAATGCATACTTGCATATGATTAGAATCAAATATATTGCAATTGCTGTAAGAATGACCCAGTCAGTCAAGAGAGGTAAGAGGTGAAACCTGCTAATTTCCTGCAAGTATTCTCCACATATGAAGCTAAGAAAGATGAAGCATGGAAAAGGGGAAAGACCCAATGTCATGAAACTACTGAAAGCAAAGGAGGTGCTTGACAGAGTTAATTTTGCACAGTTGTTATGTTATAACTACATTGAAGTCTATGACAAAGCTATGTGAGTTAATTTAGGGTCCTGGAAGTATATTTAGAAATTGCTTGGGTAAGTCTGCAGTGCACTGCATTGCATTAGGTACACCTGAAGGGTCCTGCTCAACTGAATTGCAAGGGACAATCTGGAATGAGAAATCAGAAGGATTTCAATTCTTCTGTCTACTCCATGACCATGTAACATCCTAAATAAAATGAGTAACTCAGTATATATCAAAGACATGGTAAAGTAAGCACAATTTCCTCTAAGGCAATAAAACGGCACACCACTGAACCAGTATAGACAATTTTTACACTTGAACAGAAAAGCAGACATATTTTTGCTCTGTTTACATCAATGTCTGTCACTGGCAGAAAATTCCTAGTAAATAGCATGAATAGGGAAAATTTATAAAGATACTTTCTTTGGAAATTCAAAAAAATGCAGAAATATATTTCCTGATATAAGGTTGTCTTTCTAATTAGTAACCTTAAACAAATTCTTCTTTCTTGAGTTTAATTAGTTTTCAAATTCTGTAAAATACTAGTATCCAAAACATTTTGGAGTGAATGGGCTCCACTATTTAATAAGCATGCTGTGTGAGGAGCCATAGCCTTTAGTTTGTTTTCACCTGCCACTTGCTAGGTTCATTTGTTTGACCTCCATTTGTGTACCAGAAGGGAGCATACAGTAATGTCCTACTTTTGTCCTTTATGATACACCTGATTTCATGATATTGTTTTCTATTTGGAGTCATATCGGGTTTTTCCAACCTGAAGAGCCCCAAGACTACATTGTTATTCACCAGTGAAGTAATCTTGAAAAGGTGAAAAGTTTATTTTTTTATAGAAGAACAAATTTTTTAATAGAAGAACAAAATAAAGCAGAAGTGCTACTAAATATGTACACCTTTTGCTGATATACTGTTTTTCATCTACAAAAATTTGTCAAGAAATCCATCCATGCATTAGTTTCCACTAGTACTTACATAAGCTATCAAAAAGAGATTTCCTGTGAGGGTGCCCTTGTTTAGGTGTTTGTTTGAGAATAGGTGTCTGACTTCTGAAGATCTGCAGTTCTGAAAGAAAAAAAGAAGTTCTCCTTGGTAGTGGCTTTTCCGTAAACCTCTGGGGCACTATATATTAGGGTTTTAGCACGCATGGTTAATGTACTGCAGACTGTTAATCCAGTATAGTGAACACATACAGTGCTGCTTGACTCTTAAAAAGCACCTACTTTGGCACCATTGTTTATTAGTAAACACTAAGCATTCAGAATTAAACATCTGTTTCCCTTATAGAAGTTCTTGCCATAGAAACAGCTTCTTCTTTGCAAAAATTTGGCTGTGCCCAAGCAGGTTAATTTTAATATGGCCATTAAGCTGAAATACAGCAGGCTTGTTGCGTTTGTCAGGCCTGGAAACCTGAAGGAGTGGCTGAATACAGCCAACATACACATTGTCAACACCCAACTATACTACAGTGGAGAGGCACAACTCCCTGCTGAAATGGAGAACCCCAGGAGCTCTAAATAGATACTTGTATCATCTAGCAGATTAGGTAAAATCAGTCACAAAAAGTAGTCACGTGTGAAATGACAGATTACAGTTGACATCACCAAATTTAAGTCTGTGAAAATAAACAGTATAGGATGAATTTATGAGGTATGAGGTCTAAGAGCACATCAGAACAGCAGAACCCAATAAACACAATTCATCTTCTGACAAAAATAACCCATCATCAGACATCTGTTGAAAACTTAACTATTCATTTTCCACACCATGGTGCTCACAGAACATGTTATTGACACCTAACTAAATTTTATGCTAAAATAGCTGTTGAGGTTACAGGAATAGCAACGGGATACCAAGACAGTACTAAAAGCTGGTTTCAAGCCAGCCCCAGCTGCTACTGTATGAGAATTCTTTCCACATGACATTGCAGCCAGCTCTGAAAGCAACTATTTTCTCAGTTTACTTCCTGAGGAAAGGAAGCCCACATTACGTGAGCCAGTACCACTGCTGGCCATTGTTGGTTCGTTCATCAGCACTTTTTACAGTTTCAACCTCCTTGTGCATTTAGTCCATCCCTATTCTTTCAGTGAATGAAATAAGGAATACCTTGCCCTGCAGAGTGTAACAATGACAAATATTCAGGTCTCCACGTGTGTCCGACACACACACACATACACACATACAAACCCTCTCTCTTTGCGTCATCTCTTATAGACAGTGTGGTCTGTTCTAAGATAAGAACACCAGGTGGGGTTTGCAAGACGAACTGTCTGAATGCTCACATAATTAATGTGTTCCAGAGATGCAGTAGCTGAGATGCTTGTGATTGGCTTTGGTGCACCTCAGCCTGCAAAAGAGTATAAAACGCTGCTGGAGACTGAGGCAAAGGGGAAAACTGGGCTACTGAGGTTGTAGGCATCTTCTGAGCAGACCCCTGCCCCAGCAGGGATGTTTGCCAAGTACGTCTAGTCCAAAGAGAGGGAACACTCATCTTTTGGACAGGTAAGCAAAAAGCACAATAGCTTTTTAATTGTGAATTCTGCAAGGTTGTAAACCTGTGTATTTCTAGCCAAACCTGTTTCTATTATAATCCTTTAGCTACTATAATCCACTATAATGGATGATAAAGTTATTTATTATAATGTTATTTAGATACTGCATTGGCAATATTTAGTTTTGTATTAATAATAAATTTAACTATAATCATCCACATATCACTGTGCCCTACTTCCCACATCTGGCTCAGAACCTTCCCTCAACTACTCCGCCACAATGAGTCAGTGGAAGAACTTTGCCACATCAACCAATGCTTTTTCTGTACCACTCCAGTGGCACATGCAGGCATACCTGGCTTCCACCCACCACCACCACCAGCTCCTTCATAACCTGAATGTACATGTAAGATTTAATTACCTGATAAGATTTAATAACACTGCATAGATAAATACTATCAAGTTACTAACACAGTTAGCAAACAAAATATATCAATCATAACAAAAACTATGAAATGTGTCTCCAAGAATACAGCTATACCATACATGGAGATGCTGCTGATTGGAAAAGTTGTATAAACAGAATAGCAATAGTACTGGCTTACAATTAATAAACTAAGAGAATTCAGAGGTGGTCATGTCCTCCAAGTGGGAGAAACGCATCAGCATATTCTTTTTTATTTTCCTCTATGAAAATAGGAATACTAATATTTTTGAGACAAAATCTAAATGAAACAAAAACTCAGAGAGACTTTTTTCTTCATCACCCTCACAAATATGTTTTCTGTCCCATCATTTTTTCCAGTAGCAGTGGAAATATTATTTCATTCCATGGCTTCATTTTTTATATTTTGGTGATGAATATGATATCTCAAATGGAAGTGGGGGGGGGGGGAATTCCACTTTACACATGCACTTTAGTACATGGATTATGGGGCTCAGCACTACAGTACCTCAATCCTTCAGTGTTTCTAAGGGTACAGGAAATGCTTTACTTTCTCTTTGGTCTTTTTTTCCCCCAGTCCATTTCTTTTCCTCGAGGAGAAGCATTTTTCTTTTAAAGAGGTGGATAGGATCGATCACATTTTTGTCTTCCGCTCCACTCAAAGCAGGGAAAAAAAAGTTGTAAAAGACTTTCACATTTAGTGCTATCATTAACAAATCTTTTATGCATAGCAACTTTCCCTGCCTCTAGCAGGAAACTACAAGTAATTATACCTCCTCCACTGTCGAACACTTGGGTTTTACAGTTCAGTACCTACCATGGTTTATGGGGCAAGCACTATGTCAGACCTCTCCATTTGGCACTGGAAAGTGTACTGTCAGATTAGAGGCTGATTTAAATCAAAAGCCACATATCTGGACTGGGAGTGATCTGTTAATATTAGGTGATTAATTTATACTACTAAGAGAGTGTATACAATTAAGGAAAGGTTCTTCTGTGCTTGCTGGCTTTGCAGGCAGGTTCACCCTTCCCTAGCATTTAAAGTCTATTGCGTCTTTGAGCTTGGCCAGGGCAATTTCTGAGTCATCATTGTGTATCCTTATTTCTCCTGGAGTTATTTATCTGCAAAATATTTCCAGCTAGAGGGGACAGCTGGACAATTATAGATGTGTTCCTTATTGCCCATTCTGTGTGCTGACCTTTGCTGAAGTTTTATTGTCTGTCCTCCATTATATCACACGCAATCATGAAATAGAACAAATGTGGACATCTCTGGCACAGTTTATTTGTCTTCATTTTAGGTGCTTGTAACAGAAGTGGCACATCCAATGACTACACAAATACCAACACAATGCTAATAGTAATATTTTTTCTTCCTGGTACTAAAACATGTCAGAAAGAAACTAAACCCAGTATCCAGTATCCTCTGTAAGACAGATAACATTGCCATGCTACCATGAAAAGGATGTTCATTTGTACAGGGAAAGCACCTCTTCAGTAGACTCCAAGGTGAAATGACTTTGGCTTCTGATTCAGCTTGATGTTCCCAGAGAGAGGGATGTGTCTTCAGATTTAGTGCTGTGGAGCAGTGCTAAGCCTGCCTGCATTTGACCCTTCTTTTGGAAAATCCTAGTGCAAAGAGCCCAAACCTTTAACAGCCTGTCTATGCTCAGCCGTGCTTATTCATATCAAGTGATTTGTTGACTCTCCCATAGAAGATGCTACAAAAGTAATGTTAGTCTCCCTGACAGAATCTGAAGAAACTGGACCGTGAGCAATCATTTCTCCTGATACGGCTCTGGCACAGGAATGCTCTGGTTCCTTTTTAAAGAGAATACAACAGGTTCAGCTTCTCCTAATGAGAAATCAGATATATTAAGAAGTGGTATGACAGCTGTACCACTTTTCCTCTTAATATGTTCAAGTGCACTGGCAAGGAAGTTACCACACTGCAGCGATTGCTTCCTATCAAATATATCCTGACTGAGGCATATCTATTCCATTCATGCATAAACATATTATGCAGCCAGTGAAGATAGACAATGACAGATAGAGAGATTGCTCTGGATCAACTTTTGAAAGTGTTTATCACTCCGCATGGACTAGAAAGGTAGTCTAGGCAGACTACTCAGCTAACTTAGCTACCTGTATTAGGTTCCTGACTTGTTGCCAAAGAATAATCAGCACAAACTCTGCAAATAACTGGCTGAAACATGATTCCTGTATAACTTGTTTTGATTTACAAGACACAAGAGGATGAATGAAGAATCACAGTAAAGAAGTCCAAGGAAAACCTAAGCCAGTCATTTAAAAAAATAATGTTAATGATTCATCAGTGTGATTATTTGCATGCTTTTTGGAACTTTCTAAGTTTCACATTGACATTTGATTGATACGATGATATACCCCATGCAATTTATTCACTCGTTCTAGTACTGATCACAGTCTCCTTCATTCCTAAACCTATCAGACTGCACATTTTTAGTTCCAAGCATGAAAAGCTTACCATTTTCCATCACTGCCAAGATTCTTTCCATAATGATTTTGTCACCAGAATTTGTTTTTCACTAGTCCAGCAACACATTAACTGAATTAGTTCCCTCTATATAAAATTTTTGTGGCACATCCTTGCCAAATTGACTTTATACACTATCTCATTATTTTAATTAGACTCATGTTTATCAGAAGATTAATAACGAAATTAGTTCTATAAAAACTGTGAGCACATATCCAAGATATTGAAAGAATGTTAGGATCATTGCACATAAGACAAACTAAGGAACTGGAAGGTTAAGATATTTGAGTTCATAACAGAGAGGTGTTATTAATGTCAAAATGAACAAATAAATAAAGAAGACAAAAATTAGTGTTGTTCTGCAGCAGCTGAATTAATGAATCCCTCGTTTCCCTCCATGGTAGTAACTCATTTCCACTCCCTTCTAACTTCCCCTATCTCAGATGTCTTCCAAACCCTTATGGCCTACTCCCACAATGTCATGAGCTCTCTTCTTTCCCCTATCCACATGGCACACTTCATTTTTTCAGCAAGGTAAAAGGAGATCAAGACACTGCCTATTGAAGATGTTCTGATGTGCACCACCACTTGGATGGCTTACTGCTGTTACGACTTCCATGCGCTTTTCCACCAAGAGAATCACCGATGAGGCCACCTCTGACATTTTTTTGAAAAAAAGTCAATTTAAGAACAAAGTCTTCTGACAAACTCAGTTGAAATTTGCCTAATCATTCGCAACTCCATAAAGAGAACAGACATGAACAGACATAAGGTCTGATCAGCTCATTTCCTTAAGAAACTGGTCTCAGAAAAGCACTCACACAGCTGTTTTATGTATGTCCTCCTAGTAGCTAAGCTCTGTCTATAAAAGTTGCTGCCTTATGGTTCAGTAATGATAGTGTATCAAACTGGAAAGTTTTGCTGACATATTTCTATTTCTTCATTACTTTCACACTGCTTATCTTCTTTGTATAGCTCTCTTTGGATGATAATATCTTGTCAAAAAAAGTAATGTAATACTGGGTGAAGTTCAGATACAACTTGGCTTGAGCTATGACTTAGCAAGTTTCTCATCAGAAGGGTTTAAATTTTTAATTCTTTAAGGAGGGTGACCTCTACTTTTCTATACATTATTGAAGTGGAAACGTCTTATCCTGTGATGTTGCCATTGCCAAAATAATTGTTGACATTTATTTTAGTCATTTGGTAATCCCACTTTCCAATTACATTAATTCATATCACCTTTGCTTTCTTTTTATTTAGTAAATTAATGACAAATAAATTACAACTCACCAATTTATGACAACAAAGCCAACTGCTATTTGCCAAAGAGGCCTTTCACCTTGGATATTTGCTTGAGACAACTCCTGTTGATGGGTGCTTTTTAACAATATTTGGTTTCCCTTCTTTCCTCTCATAATTCTCCTGCACCCTGCTTAACAAAGAGTGGTAAACTGGCAGTTTGTAGAGATGTGTAGTCATTAGCTATATTGCTACAGCTGCGGATCTGTCTCGAAAAAGCAGATCAAAACAATTCTTAGTTGAAGTCACCTTAACTTTCAGAACCTTCATGAATCATGCTGAAAGAGCTGAATAACAAGCTCTCATCTTGTTTGGACGTGTGACAGTCTTTATGTCCCATGTAGTATGTCCTCTTGAATAGAGAATGCAAACTAGTAGAGGCTTTTCTTTAATGAACTATTAGATTTTTAAAAAACTGCCAGTCTAAGACTGAAACAGACCAAGCCAATGATGGAGAAAGGCATAACGTATCTGTAAGACACTGATGGTCCAAAATCTGTTATATGTGCTTCACTGATAAACAGCAGTTGTTTCCCGGTTAGAACACTAATGGCAGACTTGTCCCAGGCTTACTAAGCAACATCTGTGATGCTCTTTCCTAATTTACCTTAATAATGAGCTCTTGCAAGAACTGCTTCTTTGGAGAAGACTATTTCACTTTTTCTTCAAAAAACTTTGAAGTTAAATTTAATTCCAGTTCGAGAAAAGTCTTTATAGAGTCTGCAACAAAAAGGTTAAACTGAAAACAGAGAAGGAACTTTCAAGTTAAATTTAAGACAATTATTCTGAAATAATAAAAATATACTTATTCTGATAAGGATAAATTTTAGGTGTGACTTCTGCAGGCTTGTCCAATGGAGTTTTTCTAGTGTGGAAATGGCATAGCCCCACTGAAATAACTGGAGAAACAAGGTTTCTGTATCTCATAATTTAAGGACCAATGTTTTCCAACTATTAACACTTTCAGTCGTTTTAGAAAGACTCCACTGACTTTACTACTTACGATTACTAATTACTTTTACAACCCCATATAAAGGTGAAATCAGAGCCAACATCTACAGATGCTGAGATCTTCTGGCACTGTGTATTCAGTATCAGAGGCATGGTATTTGCCTGAAAAAGCGTTTCTTTTCTATATGTGGAATGTCAATGCCAACAGAAGTGGTGTTACTGTCCATCAAGGTACAATTTTCTGTCACTAGAACAGGATCTTGTTCTCTTCTAATGTATGAAGAAATTTGAATCAGAATAATTAATTTGATGATTCACTTTGTGGCAGGTAGTTGGTGAAAATCAGAAAAGCTGATGATCAGATATGAAAATATTTGAACATGTTCACAAACCACATTTATCCCACAATGATTTTTCTCAGCTTGAAGAAACCAGCATGTGGTACAGTAATAGTTCCCTTTGATTCCACTTCTTTCTAGATTTTTCCTCTCCCTCTTCCTGCTTTCTGTTTTTTTACAGCCTCTGGAAATAGCAAGACAGCCTCTATGCATTAAAAAAAAAAACAAAAAACACCTTAAATTCAATAACTGCCATGAAATATAGGAACAAAATTGCTCATTTGAAGGACAACTACTGTAACTAACATTAAAATAATAAATAATTTCTCTAGATAGATTCTTCTAACATATTAGAAGGGAATAATTCACCCTTTTCATATCTTGACTGGTTTGTCCTCACCAGTCAAATTCAAATAAATATTGACAATTTCTTCTTTGATTAATTTTCTGGCCATTTCACTTGGAATGGAAGTCCTCTCTAACTATAATTTCTGGAACCAAAGAATTTTGTTTTGCAAGCCAAAAGATATCCAATTGCATCGTGTAGTTGTCCACAACCACTCAACTCATTTTGATAAATCTCAAAATGCAGGGCCAATGGACAAAATCTGTGCACTCAAAAGGATTCTTTGCTTAAAGTTTTATGTAGTGAAATTACTCCCAGCTGTGCCATATAATGGCTGCTTTTTAGAAAGGTCCCGTATAGTATGTAATGTTTTATATATAATTGAGAAATGTTTATGCAGCACGATACCTTCTAAAATTTCTCAAATATTATGCTACTTGCAACTGTACCAGACTGGTTTCTTAACTGATATTTCTGCTTGTTAAACATTAGGATAAATCACTCTATGAATTTCAATTTTAAGTACTAGTTATGAGTGACTGAATGCTAATATTCTTCCTAGAACCATGCAATTGTTTCAACAAGTGATGTGTTAAAATCAGTAGAAAATTTATTCAAACAGGAAAGAGACTAACTTGATTTTATTAACTTGAATTTAACAGTGATCTCTTCAGTGTTAAGGAAGCTTGAATTTTTTTCCCACAAATTTCCTGCTCTGGTACAAAGTACTTTGATGGAACAAAAAATGAAAGTATAATTGCTTTTCATGTGTGAAAAGGATCCCTTTTGTAACCCATTGGAAATCAGTATGCCAGGAGTACATTTAGAGAAATGATGGTTCAGAAGAAAGTTCTTCAGCAAAATTAATTTAATAGCCAAAGAACATTGCTGAGGACAAAATAAGTAGGACTGTAACAGTGAAACTTTTATAAGACCTAATAAAGAATAAGATTATCAATTCAGGGATAATAGGACAGAACTAGACAGTCTATTGGAATAACAGGAAGGGATGAAACTTAGGACGACAGAGTAGAACGTTGTTCACAAAGGGTTGATGATATGTTAGCTAATAATTCAGAAATTAAAAAACATGAGAATGAGGACTGATGTTTGAGGAACTGGTTATTCATGTGCTGCATCTATGCAAACATAAAATGTATCAAGGCAAAAACACTGATGCAGCTCAGTGAAGATAAAAAAGCAAGTTATGAAGCAAATAGTATACTTCTAGCTTCTTATTTTGACACCATTGTTTCTCCTAACATCAACATCTGCTATTTATCTGAAATATTAACTGACCTAATTAAAATATGTCTTTGCTTCAGATTTAAAATTATGACAGTAAATAACACTTGTCCCACAATTCATGGTCTGCTCTATTTAAACCTATCAATTGTTTAATGAAAAATCACCCAAATTTGTTCATGTGGCTTACATTTCAGATCCTGGGGGCAGCGCAATTTGATCATTGAAATAAATTGCTACGGAAGCAGTTTTTTTCACTCTGGTCACATTTTTCAGGTCAATTTTCCCTTAGCGGATTTTCACATCTTTCCTAACATGTATTATTCAGTTATTAGCTATAATGAAATCTAAGCCCAATCAGAGTTCTCTAATATATGAACCTGTCCTTTTCAACTTCCTGAAGCTAGAGAAAATATTTTCAAAATGAGGGAAAACAGCACCTTATTCAGAGCAAAAAGAGACATTACGTTTTTCACAGTGTCCCTTAAAAGTGCACATTAAAATTGCTAAGTCTGCTGAGAAAAGAGGATGAAAGTTAACTTAAATAATTAAACATATCTACAGCGTCTCACCTATGTGCTGCACTGACTTTCAAAGTAGTTACTTATGAAGAGGCTTTCACAAGAGAAAACAGAGGTCACTGTGTCTTTATGTCCTCTGTTGAAAAATAAATAATTCAACAAGTAATGTCCTGGCTACATTGCAAAAAACATCCATTCAAACAGCGGAGAAATAGGAAGACATCAGTTGGTAAACAGTCTTTTTACTTTTCTGATGAGGGAAGGGAAAAAAGCCAAGCAAATTTAGTCCAGTGAGACCCTCTCAGGGTTTCAGTAAGGATCTTGCTCTATTTTATTCTCTCCCAAAATGTGTTATACATATGACATTACCAGAAAAAATATCTTTCCACTTGCCTCATGAAAATGCATACATTCCCTATAAATCATTCAGCAGTCAAACAATTCAGTGCTGTTCCTGGCATCAAACTATCAACTCTTAACTTCCAGTTCTTGCAATGTTATTTGCAGCCATGGCAGAAACAGGTGAAATGACCCACTGCTTTTAGTGTCAAGGCTCAGGACACTCAGATTACTCCACATCTTCTGGATACTTAGTATTTAGGTAGGAACGGGACAATCTTTTGCTCCAGAGAAGCATAGATATATGTCAGTAGCACTATTCAGGAAGGAAAATGAAGACAAGGATAGGCAAGAGTGAAAAAAAAGAACCATGCTTCCTTCCTGAGAAGCGACCAGTTTACTCTCTTCGTGTATCAGCGATTCCTATTCCAGATTAAAACGTGAAAAAGGATGGAGAGTGGAATGATAGAACTGGCATTTAGGCAACAGGTATTGCACAAGACTCTAAATAAGAACCTCCAGTTCTTGGTTCTGTTGGGTGAAAACTGTATGGAGAGCATATTACTAAGACCCTTTGGGACACAGGGTCTGGTAAAATCCCAAAACTTGAGAAAATCCTGCTTGCTCATATTTATCTAAAAATCCATGTTTTCACAGTCCGATGTGTCAGGCCAAAGGCAAGAAACCCCTGCAGAGACAAAACTCTCTACTGCTGGCCCTCCATCAAAGCATTTCCATGCAGAGTATAAGGACAGTAGAGGAAAGGTTGTGTAAAAGAGGCCTATATGTCTTTTACATTGGGAGTTACATCTCATTTTGCTTCTTAACTAATCACAAGGATAAAGAAATGCCTTTTACAATATAAGCTCAGGTCTTGCTCTACCTTTTTCACAAGAGGAAGAGCTCACACAAATTCATACAATTTCCTTCAGGCTTATCAGTGATTTGACAATAGGAAACTGTACTGTTTGGAACCAAGCTGTTTGTAACATTTAAGGCATTTTAATTACATTGTTACTCTCTTGTTTCTTCAGAGCTGAAGCTGACTTCTACTCAAAAATTGAGAGAAAGGAGTTATAAATCTAAATTTTGGTTGGTAAAAGTGGTTTTTCTCTAGGAGTTGTTTGCATTCTGTGTTCTTTGAAGACTCTGCAGTTAGTCCAGCACTTGATCTTCGGTACAAAATCAGAGTGTGTGAGATTTTCTGGGGATATAGTCACCAAAATAACTTCAGAGTGGAAAAATATTATCAGATTTCAATGACTTTGCTCAGCATTATACCTAAACCTGTGAGAGCACAAAAGAGGCATGAACCTCTATATATTTTATAATCTTTTTGATCTAAAAATACAACTTCTCACAGAAATCCTATCCTTCCTCCAAGAAGGAAGATAAGCAAAATGCAGCAGTTTGATTCAAAGTATTTTATGTGATGAAATTAGCGTTTTCTCAGTGAAGATAATGAGACTGTAAAAGATATAAAGAAGCAGTTATGTACAAATTTTTTTACAGTGTTAACCATTCAAATTTCTGAAGAAAATCTTCAAGAAATTTTGAGAAGGACAACTGCTTAGCAAACTGTCAATAACTGAAATTGAAAGAAGGCACTGTCAGTAATCTTAAACAACAATACTATAAGGATTCTGAGCCAGTCCTTCCAGACGTTATATTGGGGGTTGGGGAGGGCAGAGGGGCTTGGATCTAGTTAGTTGTAAGATGGAGTTTGATATGTTAATGAAATGGATTTTATGTTGGAGTCATGATCATGATATTGCGACAGTAACTCCCATGATACTTTCTGTTCCAGTTTCATATAAATTCTGACATTCTCAATGCTTGGACAAAGTATTTGGGCAAACTCTTGACACTATTTCAAAGCTTCTGAGACTGTAACTATTGTCCAGGAGTTTGGAGAAACACGTGATAGTGCATCAGAAAGAGAGGCTGTGCTCCATTTAACCTGTCCATCACCCCACTCATCTCTGGAAATCAGGACCCTGACAGGCAGGCTGCTGACTGCAGTGCCCTCTGTGGGAAACTGTGCTGTTCAGAGGCAAGGAGGGGAACATGTCTCCTTCTGACCACAGCAGTAACAGATCAGCCCAAGGAAAGAGAAGATGCTTTAGCAAAGCTGGTCCCAGGCCAACAAATTAAACAAAATCCTATTTAGTTCCTACTGTGTAGATAGTACAAATACAGAAACATTAGTGTCTGCACTCCAGAGAGATATGCTCTTAATGAGCACAGACTCGAATTCTGCTATATTTTCAGTCTCCAGATGGTTGCAAAGTATAGCCCTTAGTAAAAATCACTGCAAATCCTGAGCTGAAAGTAATAGCTACTAAATGCATGACTTAACTAAATGAGTATGAAGGACAAGGAGAGAAACTAGATCCACATCCTCTGTAGTAGCTCTCTAATTTTCTAATATCAGCAGTGAACTCACTTCATTCCTACTTGCCTCTTTTGAGTCAAAATATTCTCTTTGCCATCTGTTCCTGCCATTTCCCATAGCCAGCCCTTTGATCCCTTTCTAATCAAACATCAGGCAGCCACCTCTTGGCCCCAAATCCATCCTCATCTCAATAATAGATGCAGTTGCTATGGCTGGTTTGGGTGTCTTGCATGGATACAGCTGAAGGTCACAGGCTGGACCACTTTCACCCCAGACCTATGTTCATAGCAGACAAAGGAAACACCGATAACATCTCATCCACAGAAATGAAAAACACAGTTTCCCTGCTGAAGTTCTCCTCAAGCAAAAAAATTGCAGAAGTCAGATACATTCAGATGGAGGCTCTGATAAAAATAAGCACTTCCTACAGCTGCTACGAAGTGCATGTATTTATTAGAGAAATTTTCAATTACATATCTGTACAGTAGGCTAAGATATTAGAAAAAAAAATCTGGGTTTTAACTTTCAAAATTGTCCAGATTAAGTGTTTTGATCTTTTCTAACAAAACTCTTACCTTTTTCTTCCTTGAAATAACATTGTTTTTAAAATAGGCTAAATATAGTTTATTTAAGCACAATTAATCTTTTTAGATCTCAGAGAATTTTTTTATAAATTAATGTAAAATATATTTTATTTTAATCAAAGACACTTTGCACTTCCAATTTGCAAAGTCTTAGATTTTTATGCTTTATTCTAATTTAAAGTAGAATTTTTTTCTTCAGTAAATCCATTTTCAAGTCAAACAAGGGAAGCTTTTCTTTCTCATTTCCTCCCCAGGTTGTCCTTGCAGCTGCAATTTTAGAAGAAGCTGTGTATAAAACAGTATCTCTGTTCATGTATTATTCAGGTTGTGGCTACTGGGACAGTCTTGTTCCAGAGTTCAAGTTACTGAAAGGTGTATTATTTTATTACCTAAATAGGAACTTTTACTGAGATTCCATACTTCAATTTCTTTTCAGCATTTGAGAATGGCTTTTACATTGTGTGCAAACCTGGAAGAAAACAAACAGCATGTTATCAAAATAAATCTCACTCAGATGAAAAAGGCCAAATAGAGGTTAATCCAATTACTTAGTGGTTTTCTCCTTTTGCCTCTTCCTTCAGGCAGCTCTGCTTTTACATGTTCTGCTTCCCTCGGGTAACATGATTCTTTAAAGTTCTTGCCTTCATAAAGAAAAAAGTACTTCATTGAACTTTCTAAACAAAATCTTTCTCCATTATGGAGGAGTATAAATATGGCTAAAAAAATGTACATGTAGTGTTGAAACCACTCATTTAAACCAAATATTTAATTTTCATTTAGGGTGTACAGATCATTGCTCTTCAATTTTTTTGACTTATTCTTGAGGTCAGAACTCTTACTAAATTAAATATATAGTAGAAATATCACTGAAAATTTGATCAATAACATTAATTGATTTGATTGATAACAATAATTTTTGGACTCAGGTAAATACTTCAGAGAAAACAGGATAAATAGCAGTAGAAGTCAAATAAATATGCTTAATAGAATTTTAATAAGAATGAAATTAAATGAACTACATGGATATGTTTTCAACACTCCTGCTCCAGGGAAATTGAATGTGCTGACTTCTGCTAGCATCATCCCTCTGGAAGTTTAATGCCCAAGCAGGAAGCTGCAAAAAATGATAAGTGAGCTACGGGGAGGGAGGGCAGCGAGTGTACAGTGAATGAGATAACTGGCCAATTAATCTTTGGCATCCACTTGTAAATTGTGGAATATTTATTCTGCTGCCTTTAGGACATAATTTTGCCAGAATTTTCATAGCTAGAGTACCCAGAACTAGACCTTCTGTGCAGATGCACAGCACTCCTCTGTTATATTCTCAAGTATCCTTGGTAGTGATTTCTAGTACCAGCTGAGGTGGGCACTATTTATTCCCAGTCAGCCTGATTCAATATTCCTCTCTCCTTGTAATAAAATGGAAATATTTGTGCTATAGACATTCCAGAACAGCTTCTGCATGATAGCATATTCAAACATTAAAATCAATCCCTTTTATTGCTAAATGAAAAGGGAAAATTTGCTTCCCCTCTGTGTTTTTGCTGTCATTCACTTAATGAGCAAAATCTTAAATTATAGCAATGGAACTAGGAATACAAAAAACTAATCAAAAATAATCTCCCTAAAATGTGGGGAGATGGATTGGATGACTAGACTACAAGGTGAGTGAATCACTTGCTGGACCAGAAACTGTCTCAAAGTTGTGATCAAAGATTCAAACTTCAACAAAGATAAATTTTAATGCCTTGGGGCAGAAAAAAACCTGCAAGAGTACAGACTAGTGGCTGGCTGGGTAATGCTTCTGCAGAAAAAACATGGGTATTATAGTAGGAAATGAGTTAAATATGAGGCAGCAATGCATCCTTGCTGTGAAGTAGGCTAAGAACATGCTGGGCTGAAAAGAACCCAGAGAAGAGAAGGCTAAGAATAAAGATGAACTGCAATCTTCCACAACCTAAAGTGGAGTTATAGAAAAGGCAAAACCAGGGTCTTCTCAGAGGTGCAATGGTCAGATGCATCAGAACAGGTGACCAGAGATACTGTGGCAGCTCCATCCTCATTTCACTAACTCCGGCAGTTCCCAATTAAAATTCCTGACTATAACTTCGACAATAGTTCAGCTCTGCTCAGGAAGGAGGACCAGACTACCTGCAGAGTTCCTGCCGAACAGAACTGTCCTGTGAGTCCCCCAGCCTAAATGCTAGCTCTGGTCCTGCTCTGTGTCGGATTAAGTTCCTACTATAGTAAATCAGAAACAAGGTCACACAAAGCTGGTCTATGTGGCTTCCCACTCATTGCACAAGAGTTGTGAAACACATAAAATGACAGATGTTTGTTCAAGGATTTAACAAGGGTGATTTACCCAAGGTCATGCAAGTCTACGGGAGATCTGGAAACAGAACTAAACACAGCTTTCCATCCAGCTCTACTGATTAATCAGCTATTCATATGCAGTACAGTAGCTGCAGGATCTATAGAAACAAGACCATTGGAGTGATGCCTTCCATCTGCACACCAATTTTTTTTTACACGGACCAATAATAAATAAAATCTTCGGCAAATTGGAAACTTTACAAAAGAACCCCTGATCTACACCCAGTTCTTCTTTGTCTTTGAGTAAATAAGGATGTTCTTGGCAAAAGGTCAGCAGCATAGCAATAATGCATTCATATCCCCTTCAGCAGAGATGTTATTTTGATTCAGGAAACTGCTATGATCTTAGTTGTAAACAAAAGACCCTGACCAAGTAAAAGAGAACCAGAGACAAAAATAATGGGATGTTTTTGAAACAAAGGAGAAACACAATACTAGTTAAAGTATTTTCTATTTCTGTCTTTCTCTGTATGCAAAAGCATAATGATTTCTGCTCTGTCTCATTACTGCTTAATTGAAAGCCTTGCAGATTCACATTAATTTGTAGATTACTTTTTAAGCACCTTACATTGCATCAAATATCATGGACTAATTTAAAGAAAAGGGTGAATTGTATTACAATGATGCATCTGAAGTAACAGATAATAAAAATCATAGATGTAGAATCATATCCTGCAAAGAGGTCAGTCAGAAATCTTGGCTAAATCCAACTCAAATCTGGAGTTGCCCAGTAGCCCAGGTGCACTAAAGGATTTTTTCCTTGTTTTTTCCTTGTTTTTTAAACAGTCAGGTATTAACTGGAGCAAGAGACAAGCTATAGGATATGATAAGCCAGTGTTTTGATCTAATATAGCAATCTTATGTTATCATAATGAAAAAAATAAACATGTGGATGCAAGAATCCTCTTCTGCAATGAACCCAGGTTCCTCAAAACATTCATACATTTGTTCCTACACAGTATGTTCATGTGGTGAAGGAAAATCAGAAGGCTCACATCAAAAATTATTAAAAAGTACTCATAATTTTATAGCTGCAGAGGAAAATAAGATATGAGAGGAGAGCTGTCTTGCCTTTAAAAATTCTGCATTGAGATCAGGTCAGCCATGCCTGTCATTTCTCTTCTCCCTGTGTTAGCTCAAATGTGAAGTAATGAACACAGGAATATCAATATGTGCAAGCTGTCCCTAAAAACCTTATTCTCTTTCAAACATAGGAGTTTTATTTGACCCATTTCCTTGCAAAAGAGATAGATAAAATATCAGAAATTTTATTGCAAGCCCTTTGTGAGAGAAAATTCCTTAATCTGCACAGACTTTTCCTGCAGTGGAGAAAATCATTGATGGCAGGGCATGCAAACGTATTTCAAAGAACACCTCCATGACTTGCAGTAATGTTTAGGCTTTAAAGATAACTTGTGATCTGTGCAGGTGAATTTGAATTTTCAAAGCTACCCACAAACTTCCTGGAGTAGGAGGCTGAAAGATGAGATTCACCTGACCAAATGGCTATCTTTGCTGCAAGTCATCACAGAACACTTTTTCCATGAACAGAAAACTTGCCTGCATTGTCAAAGAGAACAGGTATAATTTATAAAATTAACATCTGAAAGAGAAAAATTGTAGTTTTCTCCACTGGCTGCTGAACAAGTCTATACTGCCTAGACCGGGCACACTCCTTACCTCTATCTCTGCCCAGGACCCATTTTCCACTATTGATAGTGGTGCAAAAATGATTCTGGTAAACACAGTAATTGAAGTTTTTCTGTAAAATTGCATGGTTGTTTTGGTGGGGTTTTTTCTTAGTATCATATATGCTTACACTGCTGTTCAATGGCTTAGGAAAGTGATGCCAGTTTGGTCTGGATGGGAGTTTGGGATGTCTCTGGTCTGGCCCTGCTAGAGTGTACTCAGCACTGAGTTCAGATGGGGCTGCTCAGGGCTGTGTCCCCTCTGGGCTGGAAAAGTCCCAGACCAGAGCCAGCACAGTCTCCCTGGGTAGCCTGTGCCTCTGCCCCACTGGCTCCAGGGGAGAAATATCATTTCAGCTGCTGTAGAACTGAAAGAGGACAGTGCAAAAAAAAAAAAACAAAAAACTGACCTTGTCTTTCCACATGACCAAACTTCCTAGAAGACCTGCTGAGGTACCTATACAACAGTACTATTCCACCACAACATGTGGTCTACATCAGGACTCACTCTACTTCTCCAGTCCAAAGGCAGATGACAGAGAGTGTGGTGACAGTAAGTCCCAACTTCACTATGAATAAGAATGTAACCTTTTTTCCAAGTACTACTGAGAATATAAAGCCAACATAAGATTAGGAATAAATGGACTGAAGTCAGAGCCACTATCACTTACTGCTGGTTAAACTACAGAGAAAGCATAGCATTGCAGAAATGCTATTTTCACTGCAGTCAATCTTCAAATATGATTTGCAGGCTGGCCTTTGATGACAGGTCTGTTTCATGCCCATATCCTACTTTATATCTGCAACCAGAAAAGGACATCAGATCACCAGCAAATGTATAAAAATCCTCCAATTTTAAGTCTTAGAACTATGATTTTCAGACCTATCCTTCTAACTGGATTCGGTTAGATGAACACAGCAAAGTCACAAACTTGTGCTGCTGTAGAATCTTGGGGGTTTCTCTCCTGTCATATTAAATCATGGCAAGGAAATACAAAAGGTATCTGAATATGTGTCCTTCAGCAATATTATCTTGGAGTAATTTTCTGAGTATTATTCCTGAGTCTTTAAAGTAATCATTTCATAATATTTCATTAAGATCATGCTGGAAATGAATATTTCATGTACGTGCTTTGGGATAATACAATATTTTTCTGTATAGTTATCAAAACCAATATTATACACACTACATATTTCAAAAGTTCCTATACTTACTAAACTACAGTCAGGTTATTAGATTCCAAATATGATATTTAAGTTTATAATCACTATGTTGAGTGGGAAAATAATCTACATTATTTTTTAAGAAAATCAATATCCACTGACAAAACAAATTAATTTCAACAAGACCCAGTATCAGTTTCTTTTGTCGTTTCCACTGAGCAGGTGGTGTAAACACATGAGCATGTCTTCAAAAAATCTTCTGATATGAGTACATCCAGCTCTATGGTGATCAAATTCTGAATCAGACCTTCAGGACATCTTTTATCACCTCTAAAATAACTTATTTTGTATGACTTGGAACCAGTTGTAGTTTCTCGATTCCAGAGAAAGATATATTAGTTTACCAGAACAATTCCACATCACTGAAGTTAAAATGAAAGAGTGGAATTAAAATGAAAGAGTGGAATTACATTCCTGCCAAAGAAAGACACTTATTTAAAGCTGCCAGTGACAGTGCTTGCAAGATTCTAGATTGCAGAGTCATTTATTACAAGGTGCATTTTGTTCAGACCTGACAATTCTATTGGTTCAAAAACCCATGAGCCACGTTTCCAAAACTTTAATAACTTCAAAATTGTAAGATTCATTTTATCTAATTTAATTGAGACTTCAGTGATCACGCTATCTATCCATCAGTCTCCAAGATTCACTGTTGGGCATTTACTAATATTAATCATATGTTTACAGAGGTACTGACGTCTCACAAAGTTTCTGCAAATGCAATGAAAACCACCAGTCAGTCAGTGGAGTGCCAGTGCAACTGGTGGTGGGAAGGCAGGGACAGAGGTCCTTAGAGTTTTAAAAAGCAGGTGGAATAATATGGCTATGACTGAATCTGCAAAGATCAATGACCTTTTTCATTATCAATATAACTGGAAAATGTGACATCCTTCCTTTCCCTCTCACAAAGGAACCTGTGGCTGCAGCTGTTTCCAGTACAGGAACCTGGCTTGTGCCAGGTTCTGCTGCAAAAGCCATCACTGGAAGACCAGGCCTTCTATTAACACCTACTTGATCTGACTGCACAAAAGTGTTCAGTAAGGCAAACCTCTGCAGAGGAGCACTAATTGCCATTGACTCCTATCCTTCTCAAAGGTTGCTCCTCACAGCATGGACCATGCAGAATGGTGGTCAGCAGACTGTGGCTCGGGGAGCCCAGGTGAGATACCAGGCTGAGACATATTTACTGCAGCCTAACTCTCCTCATCACTTCTAGAGAAACTTCTTCCTCCTGCAGACTTATTGGCTGCTAACATAAGTTTCATCACCACTCCCTGCTATGTCTGACAGCCTAGTTCCGGGATGCCAGCCCCTGAACAAGTTGCCAGGAGGTAGGTGGAGATGGATGCCTGCGAGCTGCCATTCCACCTTAACCCATGCTCACTTTCTGCCTCTGTCTAAGCCAGTCCCCTCTGTTGCTTTCTCCCAGATTCTTTTCACTCCCCAATACCAGGCAAGCTTTGCTGTAAGCAGAGGCTTATTTATCAGAGTTGAAAGTAATGGATTCAGAATTATACCTACAAGACTGCAAGCAGAGGAGATATAAGCTGTTACTCTCAACAATAACGTTGGCTTCTGACTTTTCTTGGGTGTTTCATGCAAGGCCCTTGTAGCCTTGTTGATCTGAGATGCTGATGTTCCTCTTTCATGAAACAGTGGCATAGTCAAGTAAACCCACAAGTTCTGGAGGATTTGTCTCTTTTCTTCACATACACCAAGCTTGGCTTCTAGATTCAATTCAGGGTCTTTCCAGTGGCTTGCTTTTTTTGCTATAATTGTGGTTTAGATTTTTCCTACTGTGCCATCCCCATCTACATTAGCCACTTGCAAATGCAGCACAGACCCAAGCAGCATGAGAGCAGATCCCACCTCATCCAGCCACTTCTGGTGTGGGAAAGGTGGAGAAAGACTAAGGTGGACTTCCCATTGATTGTCACTGTAAAGTTATGACAGCTAGTGTGCATTTCTACATATTTTCAGATCAATAAAATTTGAGCATGAATCTTCATTGTTGTCTTTATTAAATCTGCATTAAAATAATCAAACCTATTAAAAATAATAAAACCAAGTAATCATTAAAATGTAATTCACGCTTATTTTACTAAAACTTTGGCTTTTGGTGTTCTTCAAGCTTTTTGCTTGAGACTGCACACGGTTTTTATGGATATAAATTTCAGAAAAGATGGAAGACTCTGCATGAGTGTCGACTTGTGTTCCCTCCTCAGTACCTGTTCTCAGCTTTCAGGTATCTACATCAAAGAGTCAGAAGGAGCTCCCATTAGAAGTGCAGCATATGAGACAGGGGGTTTAGCACCATTTCCACAGTTATCTCCCAGAAATACTCAGGGGATGAAGTCGGGATAAGAAATTGTGAAAAACAGACTGAAAGTCAGAGTCATTTTGTTCTTGAGAGATCTTACAAATCACCCAACCCTGACAGCCCTGACTGCTTGGATTAGCCACATTTCAGAAGAATAAATCCTTCATGATTGTTTGTCTCTTGGACACTGAAATTACCTCCAGCCTCTCTTCAGGGACCCTCCAAAGGGTCAAACACACTAAGCCACTAAGTCACTATTTTTCTGGAAACAGACATTAAATAAAGAGGCCAGAGGAAAAACAGGAACTGTAAATATCTGTGAAACTGTGCACTGCTGGGTTATTAAAATTTTTCAGTTCTATTTTTTTTAAAAAGACTTAGCAATTACAAGAATATATAATTTTAAATACAGCCATAAAATAACAGAGTTATATAAAGAATAGTTGGGAGCAACCCTGAGAATATTAGTTAGTCCTGCTCTGGCAGGATCAATTATCCCATTCCTGAAAGACATATGGCTAAACTGTTTTTAATATCTCCAGCAATTAAGATTTTACAAGCTCTGCAGATGCTGCTTATACGGTACAAAGCTATATACATGACTGCCACTGTCACTTTCTCCTGTAAGTAGGAAATTTCCCAATATCTAACTTGATCATTGCTTGCTGGGAAAAAAAAAAAAAAAAGCCTTTCACTGTTTCTTTATTTACCAGAAGCTTGGAAAACAGTTCATCCTCTCCTTTCTACACCTAAATTCTACTACATTGTCCCAGCTATTTTCCATTCCGTGTTTTATCCAGGTCCAGTTATTTCAAGGTTTACCAGAGGCCACCTTTTCCAGAGATTCTCCGGGACCAGATTCTCTGGTCACTTAATGTCTTTCACGAAGTGTAATGACCCACAGCCATTTAGCTTTGCAAGACAGGTCTGAGAGACACAGAAATCCTGTGGTCTGCATTTCTGAGAATACATCCAGAGATGATGTTCACGGCTGCTCAGCCCTACTAACTTACATTCAGCTTATGGTCTTACGGTCCACTATAAATCCCACATTCTGTCTCAAAAATCTCGTATTTCATCCTATTTCTATTTTGATGACTTTTCATGCCTGTGTATACCTTCATCTTTGTTTTTCAGACCAAATTCTGAAAATCTGCCAACATACCTGCAGACTTTCTTCCCTGTTCTCTTTAGCTATTAAGCAGAGATTTTTGGCATACAGTTTATACTTTCAGCCACCAAGTGTGTTATCTTGTATATGCAAGATAATACTTTTTCCCTTCTCCCTTATTTGTCCCTTCTAAGCATATTATACTGATTTGTATTCATCTTTTAGTCATGAGTTATCCCACCTCCATTATTCCAGTTACTTCACAACAACAATGAGATCAAGTTTCTTGTGTTAGTATATACATGCCTACATAGTATCTATGGTATATAGTCTAGAAAGCTTTGATGGGCTGATCAACTATTCCCAGTTTTATTCCTTCTAAAAAAACCCTTTAGTGACTTAGTGGCTACTAAAAATAATTTTTTTGTGTCTAGAACCTTGTTGTTTATATACAGCTAGGACCTTGTCACCTATCACTGCTGATCCAGTTTGATAACCCTCTTTTCTAAGTCACCAAGAGAACAATTTAGGGTAATCTAGATTGGTGAGATAATTCCCCACTTTTGTGAGGTTAACTCAGTTTGTCAGCGAACCACTGAACTTCATTTCCTGTTGAAAAGACCAAATCTCATGCTCTTGATGAACTGTAAGATAGTTGAAATTTGAGTTTCAGTTACAAAGAAAATAATTACACATACAGATATGTCAGTTACTTATGGAAATTACAGGTTATGTGACTACCTGTTCATTTGCATGCACAATTACCCTAACTGAATAAGAAACATGATAAATTTAATGTGCCAGTCGGTTGTGCAATCAGGCATTCAGCTAACTCACGCCTAATTGGGCACACTTCATTTTGAAAATTATTTTCCCAGTTTTCTGTTTACCTTTAAAATTTTGAATGAAGGCTCTATAATAATTCTGTCATAATTATAAAATTGAACAAAGGGAAATCACAGCTGTCCACAAAGAACACACAGCAGCACTGCCTGTAAGCTTTTTTTCTATTTTTTTTTTCCAGTTCAGCCTTGATTGAAAACTATACAAGGTCCCACCAGGCCACAATGTTGGTGCTGTCATTAATCAGTTTACACACTCCATTCTACAACAATCTATTAAATTTTGAGGAGAATTCGACATCAACAGCACCAACATGCAGAGATTATGACTTATTTTTCACTCAATTTTGAGACTTATAGATTACACATAGTGGTTTTTCAGCATGAAGTTATGTTTTTAACAAGGATTTAATTCATTGGGGACCAGAATTTTGGTGACGGGCAAACATACATATTTTTGGGTGCCTGATTTGTGTGCATAAATGTCAGCTGGGTAATCACAAATCACGTATCTGACACAGACGTGTGGCCATGTACATAAGCAAACAACTGATATAGGAATGCAGACCTGCTTCTAAATCAGAGATGAGATGCAGTACTAGCACTCACATTCAGGTTAGTCACAGCTAAACTGGCTGAAAATAGCTGAAGCAGGGTCTCAGGATAAAGCATGAAAAGATTTCAGGAGAAATCAGTCAGTAAATGCAGATAAGTAACTGTAATTCTATATATACAGCAGCAGGCTTTCAATAAGATTTTATGAGTCAGAGATGAGATATTGTGAACAATTCCTTGAAATTGTTAGCCTGGTACTCAAGAACAGTTACAAAAACAATTAGAATATTTGAAACTATTAAGAAAGGGAAAGGGAAGAAAGCTGCGCAAAGTCATTGAATAAAATCCCTGTGAGTTTATGTCTCAAATGCTGTCTGTAGTTCTGGACACCACATATCGTCACATAGCAGATATCAGAAAATTATAAAGTAGAATTAGAAGAGTCACTCAGAAATGTGACAAGAATTTTCAAGGATTATCTGAAGTACATGACAGCCTATGAGGACAAATTACATAGAGTAGGATCCTTCTTAAAATTTAGAAAGACATTATCAACATTTACAAAACTGTTTTTAAATTAAAAATTAACGTAATTAAAAACATAAAGAGGGAACAATGCTATCTTATTTTTCATAAAATATAAGGGCATAAAATGAAATTACAGGCGCAGGCTTAGCACTAACAAAAGGAAGCAAAGTTTTATGAGGTACACAAGTTGTAGAACCGTTTGCCACAGAATGATTTGGATAGCACAAATAATAGGCTCAGAGATTTTTTAATAAAACATGGAAGATGCACTAAGGTGTTTAAAAGATGATGTTTGAGATATGACTCTGCTTCAGCAAACATATAACCGAAGAGCTGAGTGCATCAGGAGAGGTGTCACCCCACCTTTCTGTTTCTTGAAGTCTTTTTGTAATCATGAAATGTTGTTCACTGTCAGAAAAAAAACACTAGCCTAGGTGGACCTTTGACCCTACCCCACATGGTTATATTTATAATACAACTTTTGATCCTTTCCTTGGGAACTTCTACCTAGTTGCCTTTTTCCTGTCTTGTGTGTCATTTTCATTTTCATCTAAGTACAGTGTTTGTTCTCATTCCTCTTGGACTGCAACCTATTTTTTTCTGACCATTTCTTCAATTTGTCAAGGTCATGATATTTCAACTCATTTCCTCTCATCTTCTCTAGTAACAATGATTACTTGAAGGAATGGCTGATGACAGCCAACACTAAATCTTTAAACACCCGCACAAGTAAATTACCCTAAAGATCATAAAACTGACTGATGCCATATACAAGGGAATTAGGGCATTTTAAAATTGTGATATAAATGTCTAGATAGATCTGGAAAGACAGTATGTTATAGTTCCCAAAACTCTACATGATTTTCCATGTATGCAGTTATTTTGCATAATATCACTAAAAGTATGGAATATTCTAAGTCTTGTTTCTGGTTTATTAATATTTATGGGATTGGTGTAGCTACTGTTCTCAGTCTGTAGGCACAAGCTGAAGCAAGACAAGTTAAATAAAAACCATGTTTAATGTGATATTAGGTTGAATTATTTCATACTACACTTTTAAGGTAGATTTTCCTTGTATTACCAAATGCTAATGCTTACAGGCACAAAAGCACTGGTGCACCAAAAGCCTGTCCTTTGGCTGAAGACCCCAGAGTTCATTATTTTCACTTCTGGCAGTAGGGCTGGGAGGTGAAAGATCTGCTAAGTGCAATATAATGTTGTTCCCTCTAAAGAGGAAAAGTATATTGACTCTAGCAAAGTCCCACACTAAATGACAGCTTTAACCTTGCAAACCTACATTTAGCAGGCTTAGATTGGAGCAGAGCGCATGCACAGCAATAGGCAACAGTCTGTGCAGATATCCTTTCAAGTATCCAAAAATGGATTGCACAAAGGCTGAGTTGGGAGACATCTAATCATTCAGAAACAGAGTTGGGAGGAAGGAGAGGAGGGAAGAATTTATGCACTTTATCCTGTCTTGCACCTCTTTCCATTAGGAAAGTTAATTGTCTTATTCTGATCTGCCACTTTTCTTTCAGAAGATAAGGAAGACCCAGCGCTTTTTTAAAAAGTATGTCTGGAACAGAGGGCTTGCACTGCCACCCAAACTCCCCTACTCCTTTTGTTCAATAGCACAATATACTAATACCTCTTACAACCTATGATAAGCCATTTGATGAGTAAGGCAGAGAGGAAACTGCCAGAAAGACAGAAGCCAATTCACTTTTCATGAACTTACCTGAAAGTAGACTGCACCTGGGTTATAGGTCAGGCTCACAGTTCTAAATTACCTCAGTGAAATTAGCCCTGAAGAAATATTTAAGTACTTTTGTCTTTCAAAGTTGTTTTGATTGAGATTCTCTAACTCAGTCCCCAAGATGACAGTATCTATGGGATTTTTTTTCTGAAATTTCTAACTTGTTTGACAAAAGTAATTGGTAAATTCTGCCTTTCATGAGGTGTTTGATTTAGTACCATATGAGTTTTATTATAAAATTAGTCTCTTATAAACCAGTAGAGAACACATTAAATGGATTAAGAATGCACTAATTGGCAGATGCCCAAATGCAGCTGTCAATTGAGAGTTATATTGGAATGAGGACTATTCTAACAAGATGATCCTTTCGCAGGGATTAATTCAATAATGTTTTATTAATGCTCTCTAATAATACAAAATATCACTGTTGGTAAAATGTGTGGATGACACATAGATTGCCAGAATAGCAGATAATAATGATGAAGACATTCAACTTGTCAGTCTGGGCCCACTCAAACAAATGATCTTTTTAAATGCCAAGTATCTCTAGACAAAAGCATCTGGATCGTGCCTGTGAAATTAAATACTGCATATGGAATAGAAACTCGGTGAGAACCACACAGAATTAGCAATGAAGCATGAGCTTCCAGAGTGATGATGAGGTGAAAGGGGACTAATGAAGTCACTGTAAGTACGTACATAGTGGAGCAGAAGTTGGGGACAAAAGTGTACTTGGGTATGTGACACAGTACAAGTACCAGTGGAGAAATTTCTGAGAATTGCCACTATCTTCACACACAAGCAGACTCCTTGCTCACTGCCTGTTGCTCATTATTTGGCCTGTGTAACATCCATTAGATAAAGCATATGAGTTGTTTAAGGAGCAGGAGAGTGCCTTGACCGCTGGACAGCAAAGCTCTGACAGGCTTGCAACCCCTTTCCCTCTGCCCCTGCTCCCTCAGTGTCCCATCCCCTGGTCAGAGCAGTAGACAGTGCCCCTCTGACTCACCCCCAATATCCATGCTTCCTCACAGCCTGACAACTTTCTTTATTCTTATCAAAAAACATGAAAGTATTTACCTCACCAGTGAGGCCTGATATATGGCTGTATGTTTTTGGACATTTGGAAAGACATAATTCAGTTCGATTTTTTTTTCATTTAGATAAATCTTTTCACACACATCACATTGGTATTTTTTAAGGAAATATTAATGTATTAATGGTAAAACAATAAGGTAAAAGCTTTATAAACCTTCAAATAAGCTTTCTAATAATGAGAAAGTTAGATCAACATGGTTTCTCTGCTAACTACAAACAAGATAAAGAACACATTACAGGTTTATGCTGTAAAGACAACTTCCCATTCCTTAACATGTTCTTTTCATCAGATTACATAGCTGAAGAAGCATACATAAACTATTGTTGCTGATTAAGAATACAACAAGTTACTAAATATACATCTACTGCTTAATGTCCTTGGAGTCACACTACTACTGAAAATTAACCTTTCAAGCTTCTTAGAAAACTAAGGGAAATGTCTAATAAGGTTTTTGATGTTAAAACCTCCCAATTAACTAGTTAAGGCAGCGCACGCTAACATTTCGGACTCATGCATAAATACATCACAAGATAAATTAGCCTTGTTACTCTGCTAACAGGAACATTTTTTCCCACTAAATGAAATTATAGATTTATGCTTGATGTCTAGATATGTTTTTGAAAACTTATAGGTACCCATCCAAAAGTATACCTGCTTTCAGCTTGAATACTGATGTTTAAGAGTCTTAGTAAATATCTTCTTAAATATTGAAATATCCAATTTTGACAAATATAATAACATGGTCAGTACTAATACCCTCCCTTACACATGGGAATCAGACAGGAAGGTTTCTTTAGTTCATCCCTGTATCAGAAAAAAAATCTGACCCCTGACCAGCCCATGTGTGAGAGTAGGCAGACACATGCCTTTGAGTTAAGCATGCACTCTTGACCTCTTCCTAAAGCAGAAGAAAAGGACCTTCCCTGCCCATCTGGAAGGGAGCTCTGTCTTCACATCCTAAGAGTGAGAGGAGTGCATACAGGTTACGATCAGAGTAAAAACTAAAGATATGACAAGAAATAAAATGTCTATATTCTTTAAAACAAATGTTCTGAGTTGACCTTCATTGCCTCCCAGTTCTTCAAAGAGCTCCATGCTGTCCAAGCTGCACACTCAAGCTCTAGCCTGTTCTTCTCACTAATCCTTTTTGGAGACACAGTACAAGAGGCCTGAAGTGAATGACTGTAATGTCATGGAGGATGGGGAACATAATGCAGACCTTCTCAAAGGAGGGCCTGAAGCTGCAGTCTGAAGCAACAAAATCACCTGAACCTGCATTGTCTTATAAAATCTTCCTCCCCTTATATTTACTGTTACCTTTCTTTTTATGAATAATGCACCAGTCCTCTAGCATGAAATCAAGCTAGCTCAGAAACATATCAAGTTGATTCTCTGGAATCCCAGGGGAAAACTATGATCAACATGCAATGTCTTTATGCAAGAATTTAAATGCAGTAGGACTATAGCTAATTAATGTATTTTGGAGATGCCAACCATCCTAAATCATTGGCAAATACAAACCCAGAAGATTAGACTGCTGCAAAACCTATCAGTGAGGTGCAATAGATTGCTATGATTAACAGCTTCTAATGGATTCCCATGGAAGGAATAATTGATTTCAAATAAAAAAGCCTTTGATTCACAACAGGAAAGCTACTACCTGCTTCTGTTTAAGAAAAAGGCTGAAATTTACAAACTACTTTGTGTACAGCATTCTCTTTTACTGCTGTTAATTCTTTAAATTACCTTTTAACTGCTACTGATACCATTTATTTTTTGTTCATTAGCCTTAGGTGGCTCTATCACAGAATTCTCCTGACAAACCAAGAAAGTATCCTTCAAACCTGTATAGCAAACATTGTTACCATTCATCACTTCATAGAAATGTGATTGGATAATGGTACGACATGTACTCTGATGTATAGACAATTTCATGGCTGGAGCCAGAGGAATGTAGTATAATGATGTACAAGAGGGTAACAGCTATTTGATGCGTTACAAGCCCAGACAGTTCATGGAAAGACAGAGAGGAGGAATTTTAAATTGTTAAGGTAAGCAAGCTGAAATTCTGAAATAAACTCAGACTACAGAGAGTTCAGATTCCTAAATGAAGGGATAGGGTCCATCTAAATCTCCTGATGCTACCCTCAGTCATTCAAAAAACAGCCAAATTGAGATAGACCGGCAATACACAGGCTTGGGCTCTGGATATGCAGCCTGTCTTTTTTGAAGGAGATTCATACATGGCTTGGTCCATCTCCAGCTTCCTGTGTGCCTGCACATCTAGCAGTGCCTCTGGTTGCTGTCATGACAAAGGGTGGGTGGCTGCTTACATGCACCACAAATTTGAGAGCAGCTTCCAACACTGGATAGAATAAAGCTCCATTAGACAGATATTCTAATACATTAAATGCTTTGCTGTCATTCCTTCTCTTGCTCTCCTTTTGCTCTTTGCTGCCTTTAAATCTTGCACATACAAGGTTAGTTGTCTTTTAAAACTGAAGAAAAAGTGAGTACCAAAATAATTTTCTCCAGAGCAGTGCAAGCACTGAACAACAATCTTTCCTGTGCAGACTGGTAGGCCAAGAGAAGCAGAGCTGTCTCTCCACTCCCTGTTTGCACAAGTCAATGTTCAGACAGTCAAACCTCAGAAAGTCATTGCTCAGAGCAGAGGTCCGAGTTATTGACACCTCCAACCAAATTACAGTAACTGCAATCCCAAATGAGTAAGTGCTGCTCATTCTGAAGATTTCCTGCACTCTATGAAAAATAAAGAATAATTTGGAAATTAGACACGTGATAAGTTCCAACTGCAGCACCCAAAATGGCTGTGGATCTCTGGCTTGTGATACCCCCTTAGCAAAAGGATGGTGAGACCTTAGAGTGAAGCCTCTGAGGGAAGTCTTTGAGTCTCCATTGCTCTTTGAATAGAGGCTGGGTTTTTCAAGGAAGAGGTTCAGTTGACTGCACAAGAACTATTCTCCAGATTCATAGGCAATGAATTCTTAGATCCAGCAGAGCATCCTATGACTTTTGGATTTTTTTATTTTTTAAGGGAAGAAGAAAAACATCAAACTGTGGTATGCACCCATCTTATAAGCTAGTTTAATGCTCAGTGTGCACTGAACGTAATAAGGCACATTTTCTTAAGATTCATGGCAGTGTCTTTTATTGATCACTCAACATGTAGATCAGTTGTTCTGGAAGCCTGAACTTACATTGCTCACACTTCTGAAGACTTGAATATTCCCCATAATAAAGAACAACTTGAAAGGTTTCATGCCATATCACAGTACATTCCTTTTGCCTCATCTCTGGAAAGAGCAGCTAGAGCACATTTCAGTACTTCTAGCATGAACTGACACATCTGTGAAGAAGAGGTGCAGATGTGTGAGCAAAGGTGCATCTTTGATAATGTATGCCTTGATTAAATACATTGTATTAAGCAAGTATTGTCCTTTAGAGACCTACCTTTTCATTACAAATAAAAGGTGTAAAAGGGGCTTCCTCGTGTTGCTTAATAATTTGTAAAGGAAAAATTCTCTCCTCCTCTGTACTGCCTCCATGCAGCGCATGTGCTGCTTCAGGCTCCCAAAGGACGTCCCTTGCCAATCATACAGTTTCCCCTAGCTAAGATTTCTGCTTTAGGATATGACAGGCACGTGCCTTAGAAGTGACTCTTCCTCTTTATTGATCAGGGTATAGAGCTAAGTCACAAGTAGCTGAGGGTTGGTCAAATGAATCCCACCCATTTTGACTCAGGTGGTATTTGTTAGCTGTTTTCATAATGCATGTTCTTCACCTAAGTATCCAGTAGCTGTACCTTTGCATTGAAACACCATCACAGCAAGTCATTACCTTCAGATTAACAATGCAAAACATAGCATTTGGAGCATAGGTTACATGAAGAACCCTTTCTCAAGGCAGATGGAGTATCTTCAAATCATTGTGGTACACTTAATTTGCCTGAAGAAGGAGAGGTGAGCAATTTAAGTGTCATAATGAAGAAACAATGACCTGTTATAGATGCAGATCAAGAGGAAGTGGAGAGGGTGATTTTTAGCTTTGAAAAAAATAGATAGTTGAAGGTATGGGTATAATTGTTAGTATAGACACAGATAGGATTTGGGAAATTGTTTTTCAACAGTGATAAGAAAAGCATTTACGTAAAAACATGTTTCCATATGGCAGAAGGCCAGATGATTTTATCTTGAAAACAGAAACAGTATTGAAAATAACATGTCATACACCTAATACAATTCTGTTGTGGATGAATTTAACCACGAGGAGCCATACAGTCCAGTTCCTCTGAACCTAAGCAATAGCTGCCCACTGTTCCTAGTGCTGCCCTTCAGATGCCCTGCTATGTGTACACCTCCTGTCTGACATCATTTTTAGGCATTTCCATCACTCATTTCCATAACACAGCTTTTAAGAGCCAGGAGTGATTTAAATGCATATTTCTCAGTCCTAGCTAGCCTTTTGAATTGTAGAACTGGGATTTTGGAGGAACTACATGATAATAAAGCAATTAATACATTTTTTTCTAGATGTATTTGTTTTCTGCATACATGTTACACTCCCAAAGGAAGAAAAGGATCTTTCTGGATAATAATGCACTCCATGATGGAGGAAGCAGAACCAGAATACAGCTCTCTGCTTACTTCCCTTCCTTACCAATTCTCCCATCACATTGTCTTTAATGGGGACACCAGTCAAGGACAATGGCTCTGCTAATAGAAATCTCCTGATTTTAAAAACAGGGAAAAAACATTCAGTTTTCCCACTTAAACCGTCGCCTAGTTCCAAACACAGATTCACAAAACCAAATTTTGAGGACGATGGTGTAGGCTCCTAAATGAGAGCTAATCACTTGGCTCCCCTTACAGAGAGTGCTGTATGTTCCACAGTGCACAGCTCTTCTCCTAGGTGAGATGACAATAAGCAGGAAATTTCTTCTCCACTGATCAGAGCAGGGATCCAGGTGACTACCTCACACATAGTTGTCTAAAGTCAGGTGAGATGAATTTCCCACATTTATCTTAATGACAGCAAGTCCTACAGCATAACAGTGAAGCATCCCAAAAGAGGACAGCTCTTATAACAAGCAAATCTCAAATCCATCATGGTATTGGACACTATATAAATCTCTAGCATTCAAGTAATTTTTAGTGAAAGTATGAAAAGTCATACTGGGGAAGACTAACGGTCTGCCTAGTCCTTACAGTGGCCAGCCGCCAATGCCCAGGAAGGATATGAGAATGCTGCAAACAGGAACTGATATTCCCCAAGTGAACTGCCAGAATACATGGAATGAGCCCTGTGTCTGAAGATTGCTCTGAGAAAGTGGACATATTTTTTCTTGTATTTAATGACCCTACATAAAAAATCCTTTTATGAATATGTTTTTGGGAGTCATATATATTTTCAGCATCTGCAGTGCCCTGTGGTAATGATGAAAATATTTTAATTAGAGGTTGAATAAAGAATCATCTTCTCTTATGCATCCTGAAAGTAGAGCCTGATAATTTTGTGTGGTGGTTCTTTGCTCTGGTATGAAAAAAAAAGAATACCAAAAAGGCTATTCAGTTTCTCCAAGTCACTCATGAGTTTGTAGGCTTCTATCATACCTCAAACCCCACCAACTATTTTCAGGGCTGAACTGTCCTAGCACATTTACTCTCCATGTGCAGATATCATTACATCATCTTTGTTCAATCACTCTCTATTAGTTTTTAGTTTTATTATATCCTTTCTGTGCAAGTCAGCTCAGAACTTTAGTTTTTAGATTGACTACTGATGGCAGCCAACAGCGCTGTGAAAAGAGCACAATTGTTTTTATAAGTAACACAACATGGGGTGTGCTCTCTGCTAAAGTAAATTGATTTTCAGTTGAGAGATGATCAGAAAGGAAAGGCAACCATTACATGCTGGAATAACACTTTGAGAATGGCATTATTTATCCTAATGCTTTAGTTCCTTGCTATCACTGTCAGCTCTGGATCTTCCCTTTTCCCTCTCTCTTATTTGCCCCCCTTCCCTCTGTGTGGTTATTTTTGCTTCAGTGATACATGTGAGTTCCTTGTCTATCATGGTATTGAGAAATGGCTTGATTTTCACATGTGAAAATGAAAAAATAGAAAAAGTGCTTCTAACATCCATGTCAGAATTGTAGGATTTTGAAAGGAAAGATGAAAAACCACCAACTTTTTTATTTACTATACATCTCAAAACAAGATGTCTTCTGTCCTCAGGTGACAGAGGATGAGGCAGAAGCTTTGGGATGGATGAAGAGGAAGGGTTAAAAAAAGAATAAACCTTTGAATGGATGAATATGAATATGAAGGGCTGCAGGCATGTACTAATTGAATCATGACCTTTCTGAAAGGTACCTACAGCAAACTAGAGAAGGTAATGCAACCAAAAAATAAAAAAGGAAATTTAGTTTATAAGAACAATTTATGGATTTTGAAATTACACTTGCCTCATATTATAATGAAGTGCAAAAATCCCAAAGGTTTTAACAAAATAAAACATACAAATTGAAGCAGAAATATTTTATGGCATTGTTTTAACTAACATATCATAAAAGGAAAAATTTTATCAAAATAAGTATCTTTAAACTGTTTTAAAAATGTACTTGGAAAATGTAGAGACTGAAAAGTTTCAACTTCGCTATAAGCAAAATCTTCAGTAGGAAAGAGCTTCTTGGACAAATTCTGACCAATTTAACTCAGGAAAATAGGGAAAGATGGGAAAAATTCAAAGGCTGAAAACTGTTCCCTCCCACACAGCCTGACTCATCAAGCAGGTGCAGGAATCCAAATAGGGTGACATCAATCATCTGTGCCCCAGAATTGTGGACCTCACTATCTGTGGATGTCATGGAAGCAATAAAGCTGAGGAATGGGTTGCATAAATTTATAGAGCAGGTGCAAGCACTGACTAAACTTTTCAGAAGGCTAGTCTTGCATCTTAAGATGGGACTTAATGATGTGATTATTTTTCAAGTTCAGTAAATCAGGAAGAAAGTAACTTATTGTGTCCTCTTAGGGTCTTTCACCCTATTTGAATCAATTTGTGAAAGGAACCAACATATACTTGATATCTATGACTTATTTGACAGAAGTCAAGCAACAGAGCACCTTCATTTTAGGAGTTCTCTTCATGAGAAATTGTGGCAGTTTGGCAAATGGGTTTACTTTGACACAGAACCAAACAGGATCTGATAAAAAAATGTAGTGCTAAACATTCAGCCTAATGATACCACTTTAATAATCAGAATAGCGGACTTCACTGAAAAAAAAAAAAAAGAAATTAACCGTTTTAGTTATATGTTATCAACAGTCAGAAAATCAATTTTAAAATCAAAGCCACTTTGAGGAGGAAAATCAAAACCAAGTTATTTTAATCAAAATGCTCTTGAAAATAATGACTGCAAACTTGAACATTAAAATCAATACCAGTAATGCTACAAGCCTCTAGTAATTTTCCTCACAAAATAAAAAGTCCCTTTGGGAAATTCTTTCAGCTCAGAGAAGCTGACAGTTTTATTCTCTGGCGTCCCAAAATTAGTTCTCTGACAGCACCGATACTTTTCTCCCTAGGGTGCAGCCGTTTCATTCAGTGAGGCTATGTGACAAAAATCCCACAGAAACCAAAACCCACATGAAGCACCATTTATAAAGAAGAGGTTCCGTACCTGAAATACAAACCAAGGAGCTGTGCCATAACTGGCCTCTATGGCTCCTCATTATTTAGTGACTTTGGCCAAACGCAGACTTCTGCAATCTAAAATTTACCAATGTCGCTCTGTGAACAAGCAGTGGTGAAAGGTAACAGCCTCTTCATTATGTGGCACCCAACCAACACACAACTTTCCCTGATAGCTTTTGTAATAGATAAATTCTTATCTGAGCTTTAAAAATAAAATAAATAAATAAGTACATAAACAGTGATCATCTTATTAGTGCTTTTTTATTTTTGCATGTGTGAAAATAAAAAAAAGGGTAAAACTAATTATTGCAGGGGAAAATACTCAAGATAAACCACATTATTTTCATTTTATTGTCTCTGTAGAGGTGTAAATTGCTGTCATCTTGGGCTTTATGTTGCACTGATAAGGTGCTTCTAGAGAAGGGAAACTGAGCAGAAAATTGGAATCATTATGCATTCCTGAGATGCTTATATTTAGTCATTACAAACAGCCAATCCTTGAATAATAAACTGAGAGGGAATAGACAGTGAAAAATAAATGTCTGCAGCTACAGGGTTATGAAAATATCTTTTGATTAATTATCTTGAAACAGAAAAAAGGACTCATCTCCTCACTATCCCCCAAAAAAACCCAAAACCTCATACTAAAACCACCTCAACATCAAAAAAATTAAGACAGGAAACTGGAAATAAATGAAGACTAAAGAAATTCTTCTGTAATAGATGCACCTGTTTCCTTTCATAATGAGAGGACATTAGCAGAGAAATTTAAAGGCAATGAACTTCGGACAACTTAAAGAGGGAAGAAGCAAAAGTAGGTCACATTCCCACCTTTCCTGAAAACCTCTGCAAGATCCTCTGCAAAAATATCAAGTGGCAGAGGATGTTACTCATAAAAATTGTGACTTGAGGTCAATCTCAGCAAATGACTGAATTTTAATTTATCCACATTACACTGCAGTTGCCTCTGTATTTTATTAAAGCTTTATAATTAGGCTTTAGTTTTATCATTGTGAGATATGAGTAGGCTAAATCTTAGAATCATAGAATGGCCTGAGGTGGAATGGACCTTAAAGATCATTAGTTCCAAGCCCCCTGCCATGGGCAGAGACACTTTTCACTAGACCAAGTTGCCCAGAGCCCCATCCAATCTGACCTTGAACACTTCCAGGGATGGGGCAACCACACCTGTTACAAATGCCTCACCATCCTCACAGTAAAGAATTTCTTCCTTACATCTAACATAAATCTCTCTTCTTTTAGTTTAAAAATGTTCCCCCTTGTCCTATCCCTATCTGCCCGTGTAAAAACATGTATTACTAGCAGATATATTCCTTTTCCCGTCTTTAATTCTAGAGCCTGAAGACCATCACAAACTAAAGTGACTGCAAACCATACCTCTTGAAGAGACTGTACCTGACAGGTGTCTTCGCAAGCATTTTTGCAAACACTGTCTTTGGTGCTGCATCTTTATTTCATGATCGATTTTCATCTATAATTTTTTTTCAAAATACACTATATGTCAAATGTTTTTAATGACTCCATAATAATGTAAGAAGCTGTTATGGTGTAACCTGCTTCTGCAGTGGTGCATCACATGGGCTGATGTCACATGAATGAGAAATTAAGAAAGATAAGTATAAGCTGTGCTGTGCCAGCTCCATGTTTCTTTTCTTTTTTTTTCCCTCGCAAACAAAGTGCTTTGTTTCTCTTTGAGTGAGGCCTTTGCTATAGGAGCATTAAAAGGAACTAATAATAATAATATAAAGCGTTAGTAGAAAAATAAAATTCCAGTTGATATTATAATGCAGAGCTGTATCACATACTTTATTCTGAGCATTTTCAGATTTCAGGGTATTTTCTTTACTTGTAGTAGGTTGATCTGACTTGTATATGCATGTACATGAAGCATACATGCAGGTATATGCATTAAAGAAAAAGAAATAATTCTAAATATCTTGAATACATTGTTGTCACTTTCCACTGTTGTGGTTTTTTAGAAACTAATTAAAAGCTTCATATTTCATATTCAAATTTTATGAATTTTTGATTTACACATCAAAACCTAAAAAAATAGTACCATTAAGATCAGCATTCCAACTGCTGCTTCATCGGTGTTAACCTTTATTTGGTGATTCGAGGAATGGGATATGGTTAAGATCAGTCTGATTCTCTATTCATTGCTCAAGAGGAAGAAATTACATTTCTGTTCAAAAAAAAGTATTTCTTTCCAAAGATTGAAATGAAAAATAATGCTATCAAATAATATGATTAACTGTTTTCTTTAGCATTACCACTGCTGGAAATAAAATTTAAACAATGATATTTCATACTATTTTTTCATTAATATTTTTTTCTGTGCATTTGATAAGAGGCAAGGTGTCGGGGAGGTTTAAGTTGTGGGTCCCTTCCAACTCAGCATATTCAGTGGTTCTATGATTCTGTTAAATTTTTCACAAAAGACGAAAGTTGGAAAGTAATATACCTGAACAGAAGTGAATGATATTGTAAAAAAAATACTATCTCCATTTTGAACGGTGTGACAAATTTTTGCCACACAGGCACTTTCTCAATTGCTAATCTCCACGGTTTCCAACAGTTCAGTGATGGATGATGGGAAGAAGATTTCTTGACAGCCTGGTAATCTAACCAGAGGGGAAAGGATGCTGTTGGTCAGGGTTCAGGTACTGCAAGGCCTTTTGACTAGCCAACCATTCGTGCATGTCTACAAGGCCAAGGGCTATTTCCCTCCACTACTCATATATGAGAATGAAACCAGCACTGCCAAGAAGCAGGCAGGCAATGAGAAAAAATACTTTTCTGCTACTGGCCCAGAGCTTTCAGCTTTGTGAAAACTTACTAGGTTTATATTGTGCTCCATAGACACTAAACACTGCCAGTACTATTGAAATTATTAGCAGAGCTCCAAGTTTCACTATTCATTCCTATATGCTTCACCATTACAGTGCTATTATAGGCTGCACCAAAGCTGTGGTAGCATGATAGGTAATTAATTCCACAGACGAGCCTCCCATACTCTTGCACATCCTCCTGACCATGCCACTACACCAGTGGGAGTTACACTGATATTCTTCTTTTGGCTGGAAATCATGTATGAACTCCTGCCTGTACAGAAACACTGGGCCTGCCAGCAAGGGCTTGCTCTGCTCTCCATCAGGGAGCAAAAAGCATTCCTCTGCCCACCTACCTACTTTTATGGTACTACATCTATAAACGGTCTGTGTAGCCCTAGTGTAGGTCCCGATCGCCTCCCAGTTCCCTCAGAACAAAGGCAGGTCTGGTACTCTTTCCCCCATCCTCCAGCCCAAAGTCCAGTCTCTTCTGGTAGGAACTGAAGGTGCTGGAATCACATGTGAACAGCAGGATCTCCAGACAGCTTCCATATCAGGGCCAGGCAGCCTGAGCATGTCACAAGGTGCTGTCACATGTCAACACAGATGCAAGCTTTGAAGGCTCTGTCTTTTTCCTGAAGAAAAGCTGACACTATTGAAACGGGTCCAAAACGAGAGGTGCAGTGAGACAAGCAGACATACACACACACACATGCACACATGTACATACTGGGATCAAGCTGTTTTCAGAGAAAAGCAGCCTGACAACATACAAATGGATAGTGGTTATAACTCAAATGTTGTAGGGATTTCAAAGGGAGCAGAGAGCTCTATTGACATCTATCTTATTACAGGTATAATGATGAAATGTACCCTTGTGCAGCAATGGCTTATATACTGTGTTCAACAACACAGCGCCTGGGAGATGAAGGACTAGATAAGATACCATCAATATTTTTTCCACATGTTGATTGGGAAATTTGTACTTCTCTGGAAGCTATACCTTGCAGTGTTGACCTTAGAAATGCGTCTGCATATACCACTGAGATTTTGTATGAAAAAGGAAGCTACCGTAGCTTAATCTGTGTAAACTGAAGTTGATAAGGAAAATATACAGAATATGTGAATAAGTGTCCTCGTGTCTAAAGTAAGGCATACTACAAAAAGGACATTAAAGAGGCACATTAACACATGACTATCGTTTACTGTGTCGCTCCCTCTCATGAAAAAAAACAAAATCTAGAACAAAATAAGGTCATTCTGAAGATACCCCTTCAATGTCACATAGTCTGTTCTGTCCTACCCTGGTTACTCTCTCCTGAGAACAGAAATGTTCTCCTGAAGAAAGGAACATCTCTGTGCAGAGCTAGTATCACTTCTCCCTTATGTGGCATCAAAAGAAAAGTCAAAAAACATGAGATGATGCTAAGGAACACAGTACAGAAGTTAAGAGGCAGGAGATTAGGAAATATAATGAGCCTTTCTTGTGTTGCATATCTGCATGATCTTCATCTGAGAGATCTCAGAGATCATCAAGAGAGACTTCCAAGAAGTGAAAGTTCACAACAGCATTGTAAACATGAAATATGTTAGTTCTCTAAAACTTTGTGTTGGGTGAAAAGAGACATTATTCAGTGTTACTAGACTTACATGCTGACGTACCACTCAGTTATTTTTCTTTCAATGCCTTGATAAAAGCCATTGAAGTAAAATAAATAAATAAAATGTCCTCCATATATATTTTAGCACAAGGAAGCCACACAAACACTCCCATGTACAAACACAAAAATATATATGTATTTTAATTTTCATTTGGTCATATTTTATTTACCAAGATGTCATTCTTCCTCAATAACCAATGATGATATAAAGTAGTAGTACTCTCCAAAGCAGCCTATTGATCACAGAGAACTGATGATATTTAAATACACAATATAAAGAGTGACATGTTTCACGAAGTTGCTTTATCTTCAGATTTTAGGTTGGAACACAACAGACCAAAAGTAACCATTTCACTAGGTCCAAGAATAAAATTCAAACTGACAACAAATTGTGAAAAGAGAATAGTTATTGGAACTTTACAGAGAAAGAACACGATTAATAAATTTGTCCTGGCTTTACAAATCTCAGACCCCCTGAGTCCTAACAGTACTAAACTGAGAAACAAATAAATGGATTTTATCCTGAGCATACAAGCACTGTTTGCAAACTACCCCTGTAATTTAATTTTGAATTTTGATATGGTGCTATAGTATTTTCCATAAGGTTCCAAAGTAGATTGCTGCATTTAAAAAAAAAATTTATTCAGTGGTTACTTTCATGCAAGTACTACAGATCACAAGAGCCTCGAGGCACAGATTGCCAATTTAGCAATTTTAAATGTCACCATGACTAGCTGTTAATCATTATTCTCATAACAGAGTTGTATTAATAGATTATGTGAGTGCTTTTGCATTTGCATGAATGTAGAATCAACAGAGTTAGCATAATTTGTGCATAGCCTTCATTGGGACAGGCATACTTCCATAATCTGCTATTGCTTAAATTTTGGGGCAGTAGTATCTAGTTGAAGAGTGACAGCTAACAGTATGGGGAAGGTAACATCTTACATCACACAAGCTATCTCAGAGGACTGTCTATCTACACCTGTGCAGATTCCTAGTCAGACTCTTTTTTTTTTTTTTTATATTCCTCTATGACGAAATTGGCCTTTGCTCTCATTTTCCATTTCATGCTGTTACCAGAGGGGACATACAAGGGAAATATTTAAAATACTGGTCCTCAAGACCTAATCTGCAGATTATAAATGTCTTGGGGTTTTTTTATAGTTTTCTTCAGTTATTCACAGAATAAAGTACATACAGCAGACAAGATGTTGTTGAGGGTAGGAGAAGGGATGAAGAGCTGGGAATGTTTCGTAGAACACATTTCATACAACAGTCTATAGGGTGAAAGAGCTAGAGAACCAAATGATTTTAAAAAACATTATTCTCAAGTTGAACACTAGTTAACTACAAAACAATGTTTTGAATCGTGTCAGGTATTCTATATGTGCCCCTCTGAATATATTTGTAGTTTTAGAATCACATTTTCTACTTGTTTAATTCCTTCTGCTATTTATGCATCAAAGATGCACATAAACATCAGGGAAAACCATATTTAAGGAAAAGTGATGATACACTAAGTCCCAACGAAACCCTGAAACTCTTTAAGTTATCATAATCTTAGGCATTACTTGTAACAATCACCAATTTAATATTCTTAGGCATTAAGTGTAATGCTTAAAGTTGTCAATTTCCTTTAAATCATCTCCACTCTGAGTGACTAATGGCTACAATTAACATCACCAGCAGCACTGTTTAAAGACACAGGACACAGATCACCAGCTATAGCTTGAAGGCTGCATAATTAGCACAAGACACCAAGGTTCGAGGTTCGTGGGGGAGATTCCCACACCACTTGCAGCTTTCTGCATAGAGTAGGCGCTGATACTGATGTCAAGGCAAGACAGGCTTTAATTCAAGCAAGCGCTGAATTCTCCCACAAAATTTTCTCTGCAGCAGGGACTTGCAGGATACATCCCTCCCTTCTGTTCCTATGGACAGGTTGGTGAACACTAGCTTTCCAACTCCTGCATGCTACATGATACCCATATCCTGGCAGTCACTGTGGAATTGGCAGCAGCAGAGGCAGTTCAGGTCTACCACATGCATCAGGTTTAAAAATACTGGAACTGAGTTTGTGTGGGAGAGAAATATGTTATCTATCCTTTCTGATGACAGATGTGTCATGGGATTTGTAAGTCCTCTCTTATATCACTGAGCAGTGAAAGTCCCCCTTACCATTAAAACGGACAATCAGTTCACTTCAACTCCACAGCGTTGTTTTCCCCATAGGGCTGCCACCATTCCTTACAGCCATGGGGTTCCTTTCCTGCTCTGCCTCCACGATTTCTTCAGCCAAGCAGGACACAGCATTTCATATATTCCTGGGGCCCATCTCCAAGTGAGGCTCTGGTGGTGTGCACTGATTCATTAAACCATGTTCATAAGCTCAGCTATAGTACATGACATTTCACACGGTAACTCAAACATTCTTTAAAGATTCAGGGAACTCCATCATGGCCATACATGGTAGACCATGTGAGAAACTGAAACTCCACTCATAATGTAGAGGTGGATACATAATAGGCTACTGATTCATTTCTTGGAAGTGTTAATACTAGTTCTATCACATTATATTTGCCGTTCATACAGCTTTCTACTGCTGGCTTGCTTCTGTTTTTTTATTTTAATTATTGTGTTTTATCATCTTACATTGTCTCTTCACTTGCTTTTTTCTCCCCTTAAATTTTTATTAACCAAGGGATCTGATTTGAGATGCCTGCCTTTAGGCACTGGTGTGTGTTGATGATGTGACAGCCTCTTTAAGGAATCACAGCAGCATTTCCATATCAAATACAAATCCTAATTAACCCCTGCCATTTGTCTGCTGCAAATTGGCAGATATGTCAATTTGCTGGAAGTGAATTCTCTGCTAACACCAAAAGGAAGCTTTGTCACACCTACATTAGAGAGGATTAGTTGTAAGTGGCTGATGCTAACTGATGCAGAAAGAACAATTCTGGCTGACCACCAACCCTTGTAGACAAAATACTCTGGCCATGTTTCAACAAAATGTGTACCATAAGAAATTATCAGCATCTTTCCTTGGAGATCTCTTTATTTTGCCTGTGTGCAATGCTCCCCCTCCTTTGGGATTCCACAGTGATATCACCAATTCAGATTTTCAATTCACTGCAGAAACTTCTCTGTTTTCTTCTTTTTCAATTTACATCATGCAAGAGCTAACACGTCTGTTATCAATCAGAGCAGTTTACATGCTCACAAAACACTGGAGAAGGAGTGACAAAGTAGTGGGAGCTTGTGACCCATTTTTGAACTTCACCGCTGCCCAGCATTGCACAAGTTGTTATTTTTTAACAACAAAATCACTTTGCAAATTGTGCAATCCAACAGGGGTCAATGCCATTTTGTGCCAACAGACCCATATGAAGGAAACAAATTAAGATCCCAAAAGCTAATAGGAAAAAAATTTCCACACAACTGAAAGCTAAAATGCAGACTGAAGGGAATGTCTAAGTCAATCTACTAAATACAAACCCTTGATACAGGATCATTCAAAGTTACAAGGCAGCAGCAGATGTGGGATTCCTATCTACCTGGGTTATACTTTCATTTGTGGCCACTTGAGCATGCCTCTAAATAAAATGCTGATATTCCCTGTATAGTTAATGAGAAACAAGTATCCTGTTTCATCCCTGGCCAAGTTCAGAATTCTTTACTGGGGAGTCATGATTTCCTTTTGGTAGTCTTTAGATTAAATTACTTTTCCCCCCAACAATTAGAAAGAGAAGAATTGCTTTCATCTGGGGGACATGCTCCCTTTTTGCCATCTCCTCAGCAGGAATGTCAAAATGTTAATTCATAGTTAACTCCACAGGAAAGATCATCCCCAGTTTGCAAAAGTCTGATGGTAAAGCATTCTAAACGAACTAGGCATGAATGAATCAACAATCAGACATTCTTACACAAAATAGGGACACATTATTTTCTCTCCTGCACTTAAAACCAGACTGAGTGATCAAAGTGTCATCTTTGCCATACAGAAAAACAATGGGAATGTCTTCCACTGAGAAATGCCTCTACCTTGCTGTGTTTCTGTTTTGCTACCTGAGAAAGTCCGATAACTATTATTTTCTCAATTTCATAGTGTGCTTTGAAATTTGTGGACAAAAGTACTATTCTCAGCATGATGCTCATAAGCTACTTGCAAAATACCGTCCTTTAGAAGGACCTGATATAGCCAGTCACTTGCTTGTTCTTTCAGACTTTTGCTCTTGCCTTTCACAATTATATTTATCTTCCAAATTTGTCCTGGTACCCAACGCTGTTGATAGCTCAGCAGGACTTTCTCCATAGGCAATTAAAAATTATCAAAACCAACATCAACATCCCCTCAAAATCACATTTTAATATTCTAAACAAAATCCTGAAGCCCGATTGATATTTTTTCCTCTCTTGCATGCTCTTTCAAACGTAACTTTATCAAAAAACTTGACAAATACATACATCAATAATAACAGAAACAATATAATAACACGGATATGATCAAAGCTTATTGCAAAGTGTTTTCCAGGCAATTCTAAATGGTAGTTCTTATGATGCTTGACAAATTTTAATTTCCAAAACAGAACAGAAAAATAACAAAAGACATGAATACCATCAGGTTACAATTTTGTCAGGTAATGTGCTTAGGCTTTGCTGTGACTGTGATTAAATAATACAAAGAGCATTCCATGCAAGGTACTGAGCTAAAACAATTCTTTGAGAGTGATTATATTAAAGTGAATCTGCTCCTCCACATATCAATGACCTCTTGAAGTCTCTTTTATGCCTATTTTCTTTAATTCTGTGTTCAGTTTACATGTCTCTACAAATATCTTTTGTCACTAGGCATAGCATGTTTGTAGAGTGCAAAACATCTTTTTAAATATGCTATACAGCAAATTTACATTTCTGTAAAGACATTTCAAACTATTTTACAATGAATAACTATTGGGAGTCTGTGTAGTTGTTGGAGCTTAGTGGGTCTGATTACCCGTCTCTATAAAGCCAAGACACTACTGACATCTCTGATTACAAGAGGAAGGCTTTGGGCATGGAAGTTTCCATAACTTTTTCATATATTTTTAAACATTTGTTTCTTGGAAAAGACATCATGTAAGGCAATATTTTTAGATCTTATCAAGGGCCCAAAACTATTAATTTTTACACTTTTTTTTTTTCTCCCTTCCTCTTTTTTTTTTTGGCATAGTTACTTGGAAAAGTGTATCCAGTTTTTCTACTAAGTTCCTCATATTGCAGGATATGTTTTTATATGCATATCAGCATGCATAATTACAAAAAGGTTTTATTCTATCCAATACACAACAAAGGTAAGAAATTAAGAGGAATACTCCCAAGCATTTGAATTCTATTTTTAGCACTTGAATTCTGCTATAAAAATTAGACAGCAATTCCTATGATAACAAAGACTGGAAAAAGTTTTCAGTCCAAATTTAATCTAATAAAAATTGATCTACCTATAAAGATTTTCTACAAGAAAGGTGGAACCCTTTATGTACCCTGATGTGTAAAAGAGAAATGCCTTCAAAGGTTACTGAGAGCAGGTATATTTATTTTTCTTACCCATTTTCATATTCTTATCCAAAGTTACAACTGCAATTAGCAGTGTCGGAATTTGCTTCAGTGAAATAAAAGCTGTGGCCAAGAAGACCTGTAGCCCAACTCTTTAACAGAGAGAATCTCACTGAAAAAGGAATTTTGTTCTTGGTGAAAGATGAGGTCCCAGTTACACAAAATTATAATATATCCTACTTGTACTTTCTGGAAAGAATGTAATAATACTCATTAACTTGAAGTTGAAACCAGGCATGAGAAAATATTACATAAATTACATTTAAGTGCATAAATAAAGGATTTGCAAAGAAAACAAATTTATAAGCTTCAAAACAAATATTAAGCTCCATACAGTGAAGCAGATTTGCAATTTCTGACCAAACAGCTGCTGTACTCTGAAACCAGCATTCTGCTTTGGTCTCACACCAAAGTCTGGCCCATGTATCTAAAAGGATCCATGAACATATTAATCACCACCGAGTCACAGTTTGCATACATGTGGAATACTGACTAAATCCTGAAGCCCTTAAAAGGAGAAAACTTCTACCGATGAGGATTTAAAAATCTGATCAATGACAATATACTATTCTACCAACCACAGAAGTGTGGGCATATACAACATACATTCAAATATGGCACTTTTGCAAATCCTGGATACACATCTCACTTATCCAGCATGATGTTACAAGGAATGTGAAAAACAGGACTGAACAAAATAGTATATAAGGATTGATCATTTTTCAAGTCTCTCAAACCATAGAAGTAGTATTACAACACTTTCTACTATTGACAACTTGTAGGACAGACTGATAAGACATTCAGGCTCCATATCTTTTCTCTTTGCATTTCATAAAACGTATCATGAAAACAGAATTAGGAGAGCAGAAAGGCAATGACTTGTTCAGATAAGTTCCTGCAATGTGATGGCATGTTAGGACATACACTATTTATCAGCGTTGCTAATGAACTGCAAAGTAGGAAAGCTTTATCTGTATGTTGTCTGGGCTAATCAAGGGCAATGCTGGAAGAGTCAGGGCTGTCTCAGCCCTGAGAAATGTGAAGATGCCACCACAGGAGTTACAGCTAAACTCTAGAAGACACACTGTCAAGATTTCACTCTCTGCTCTTAACTCATCTCAGCCTACTAAATCCTATAGCTTTAATCATCCTGGGCAAGGAGAGATGACCTACAACCAGTGACTTTGAAACTTCAGACATCACTGAAGAAATGGAAGAAATCCTTTACCAGTGCTTGGGAGGCAGGGTTGCTGTGAGCTACCACATCCACTGCCAGAGTTTCCTTAACTAATCCTTGCACTGCCTGGACATGCTCTTACGATACCTCTAACTATTCAGATGTCTTGCTGGGCCCCCGGTGTGCTTTCCCACTCTGACTGTAAAGTCCTAATAAGAAACTACATTCTTGCCTCAGCTTACTATAGGCTGCAAACATCAACCAGCACACAAAGATGACACAGACCCTGCATTTCAGCTGATTTACCCAATCCCTAGTGAAACCTGTTGCCCTTTTGAGGTAAAATGTATTTCTCTATTATGGCACATGTTCAATATATACAGTTACACTACAACCAAAACAAAGGTGTCCTAAACACATAGGCTGAGATGTTTGACTACAACTTATTCATATTAACCGTTGCTTGGAGTGGGATGCTGTTGTTCTATGGAAAGTTCTACTATATTAATAATGATGTTGTCTCAATATACAATCTATAATATATCTAAGTACATTGAATAGGTATGATTTCTTGTATAAACCTTCAATGAAATATACTTATCTAACAATGTCACCTTGTATGCTTGTCAGAGATTGATAAAAATATATATATGTATCCAGTCTCCCAGTACACAGGATTCAGTGATTAACTTTTAACCTCTGCTTCCAGGCTTTACTTTCAGATACTGGTTATTACACTGTATTTAGAGGACTAATGTCTCATTCCAAGGCAGAACAGAGTTCTGGAAAAATTGTTGATGTGCACCCAAAACGTAAGAGAAGTAACTCCAATGTGTCCCATATTACAACGCCCAGATTACAGTAACAAACCAAGTTACTTGTGTAAATGAAAAGTGAAGGAAGAAACCTCAGAGATCCATACAGCTAAACAGCAAAGCTGTCAAAAGAGTTGGTTCCAGTTCATCTGCTGTCTTTTTCCCAATGTTACATGGTTTTTGCTGTATCACAATCCTAGGTCAAAACATCATTTGGGAAACCAATTCCTAGAGTTAGGAAACATTCGATAGCATCTCCCAAATTCTTATATTCCCTCTTTATCTTTGCACAGTTACATGAGCATTGCAGAAAAAAACTCAGTAGTCAATGTGCTCATTGGCTTCCTATTAGAAGGACAACATTTAATTGGCTTTGATATTTTTCTTTGTTCAGTATGTATTTCTCTGTGTGTGTGTGTTTGTGTAAGACAACACACATTTTCTTCTCTTTTTTTATGGTGCACTTCACTAACATATTTAATAGTCACTCATTTCCATAGCACTTGTTTGCCATAACTTACAAAGTCAAATTGGAGGATTATATTGTATTTACAAACAAGTTGGCACTTACAGAATAAATTACTGTTTCCTCTTTTTTTTTTCTCTGTTCCCTTTTTTTTTTTTTTTTCCCTCTTCTGTTTCACTCAAGGGCATCCAGAATTCAGGCAGAATAGTAAAACCTGCTGCCATTATGCTACATTAACATGAGTAAATAGGATTCCAGCTGTTACTCTCCCAATGGTTTGCTTGTTGCTGAGAGGCAGTGCCTTCCACCTCAGTTCATGTCCGATGCTCAAAAAGCGTTAGTCAAGTGAAAGCAAAGGCTGCATGTTTTCTTCCTCGTTCTTATCCATGCGTTTCAGCACCCCAGGATCCACAACTGACTGAGACCTGCAGAGGGACAACATGTTTATTTGACATTTCCAGATCACAGCAAATGAGGGTAAACCTCAGCTTTTTTTTGTTTATTTTAATTTCTGTCAAGGCTTAAAAATAATAGTACAGCATTACCCAAGCATCTAATCACTCCAAATGGTCAGGAAATACTCTCATGGAGGGATAACATGGCTTTAAAGAACTCAGTGCTAACTTGTGAACATAGGAGCAAAAAGTCGAAAAAAGTAGATCCTGCCTTCTTCAGTGAAATTGTGAAGCAGGGTGCATCCTCAGCACAGAAGAGCAAACTAAGCTATTCTTTGTACTGACCCTCTCTCCAGAAGGTTATATGGCACCAGGCTGGTAAATAAGGTACAATTCAGCCACCCAGGTGGGTAATGGCACATGGCAATTAGCAGGATGTGTTAGCTAGAAGCACAAGTTGCTCCTTTTCTGAGTAGCACTTAAATTCAACAGTGCAAGATTCTAAGCCAACTCTAGAGAATACTGCCATGGCTAGCAGTATTTCTGGAGCAGTGGACAAATTTGTCAAACTCACCCACTCAACTAAACAGGGCAGGGAAGGATGATAAGGGCAAATTGAATGATGACTGTAAAATTTCTCCAGATTCTCTGATTCAGCATAGAAACATAACTGGTACCCTGCAACAGCCACATGTGATGGACAAAGAGGAAAACCCAGCCTTTAGCAAAATCAAAATGCTCCATTAAAAACAAAGTCTGAAGTGTTAAGATGGTGTCTCACAAATACGCTATGCCTCAGTTTGTCAAAAAGCAAACACTTCTGGGGTACAGTAAAAGCAACTCTTGCCAAACATTTCCTTCAGTGAGACAAATCTCATGCAGGAAATGCCCATTTCTCTTCCTTTCTGTAAAGAAGATTTGAAATGGCTAAAGAGCATCTGTGCATCTCTGTAATGCAGGCATCTATTTTTGATCAGTGGAAGCACACCGTGCCCGCAGCATTGCTACAGATTTGCCCATTTGGAGGGCTACAGGGAAGAGAAAAACCTTTATGAATTCTAAACTCTCCTAAGATAAACATACGGAGTCAATCCTCCACTCTTATAAACTGGCATCATCCAGTGAAACCAATGAATGAGGCTGATAGCAGGAGACAACCTGACTTTCTAAAAAAACCCAAAGAAAGCTTACAAAAAGCACAAGAAAAAACATCTGACTTAAAGCCTAGGTGAAAACTTTTTAAAAATTATATTTTTAATCATATTTATCACATTCTCCTACTAATGCTAAAATCAAGAAAATTAGTTTTAAAATATGACAGTCTCTCTTGTGATAAGCCTAATTTAAAAAAATTTAATTAAAACTGTACAATAACACTCGTCCTGAACACTAGTCAGTTCCTCAGGCAGAAAACTAAACCACTGAATTTAAAAAGCTTTTTTAAAATCTTCACAAGGTACCAGGCCAATGCAAAGCTGATTGCAAATTTGCTGGTGGGAAGCTGCACTCATGGAAAATCCAGTTCATCATGATAAAAAGTGCTGCGGAAGCATATTAATTTCAAAGGATTGCCAACTGAATATAAGTATCAAAACTGAGCCTTTTCCTCAACTGCCAATGACTGAGCAGCCAGGGTTTCCACTTCTCATCCGGGAAACTGAAGGGAAGCTGGAATGGCTGCAAACCTGGTCTCAAATTCCCAGTAAGGGAGCTTTGGCCATAAATTCCCAGGGGCTCCAAAATCCCTGATGCCAAGACAGGTGTGAAAATTGAACTACGCAAATCCTCATCTATGGTTTGTAAGCTCAGGTGCCTAAATGCCTTGAAGGAGAAATAGTTTTCATTCAGTTTTACATAAAAACTTACTGATGTTTCATTCCATTCAGCAGCAATTCACAAATGAAGGTATGGAAAAGGAAAAACTTGTGTAAGTCTACAGTATCCTCTATTCTATCTATAGCTCCCAAATAACTTTAAAAACATTACTGAATAAATTCTAGCAAAACCTAGTAGGACAGAGTTGTACTACAAAGTCCCATGGCAGAGGTGAGGAACCAAACCACAGCTACCCTGCAAAGTTTATCAACAGAGACATTTGCCTTGCAAGGTTAGGTGAGAAGAGGATGCAGTCTCCAGCTGGGTGCTTCAGCCTGACAGCCACAGGTGAGCACAGCCACAGGCTAAACCTGACTGCAGAAACAGCTGTAATGGTGCCATGTGATATCAACATGTCCCCAGAGGTCTGTGCTACAGGTGGGATTAATTCCTCCTTATCTCCACCACCCTCCTGTTACCAAACAAGTTATATTTTTTTAAAAAGGAGCCTATGCTCCTCCAACAAAGGAAGATGTTGGAAAATCCTTTTAACTTTAGTAAACAGTGTTTGATCTCGACATCTGTGACTAATAGTCTTATGCCAGTTACTACTTCCTTGTTTATCTATATCATTGATTAATACGTACTAGCAGATGTCTTAGTTCTGAGAACAAGGATTGTGTGTCAGAGCAAAGAATGGTAAGAGAAGTACACATTATGATCTGGCCACATATTTGAGACACTCTCAAGGAGAAAAGATTCATTAGAACATCTGGAACCACAGCCAAATAAGTCGACAGCAATAATTAGCATATATGCATTTATTCAGGAAATATAATGAATATGCAATAAAAATGTGATTAATATATATTAGTTGCATGAATATACCCATGTCTGTTAGGCTGCTGCAGATGCATGCTTTGGTGAGCAATCCCCATGCATCCAGCACTGTTAATGAAGTAATGTCAGCTTTCTAATCTAGAAAATTGGTTGGAGAGGTTTTTTCCCTGATTTTCAGTGACACTCCCCACAATCAACCCTCCTTTCAAGGTGAGGTCATCCAATTCACCAAAACTTCATGCAGATCTGGAGCAATGTCAGTGGGGTAAAAAATATATTATGGGGTAAAAATAAGTAAGAAAGAAATGAATTCTCAGTAGGATTTTGGTTTAAGAAGGACATTCTTTCAAGCAGTAAATTAATTTAAAATGGCAAGGCAAATAAAACAAAGTAATTGTTGGAGATCTGCCAGACATTTATGAAATTTGTTCTAAATTAAGCACTTTTCCTGACTTACTGTCATGGGTTTTATATGTTAAAAATCTTATTCTGCACTAACATACCACACTGACTGTGGTTTCAAACCAAGAGAGACAACACATCAGGTGCTGAACCCAAGTTAAATTTAATTTTTAATGAAATAGTTCATCTATTTTAACTTTTCTATTAGTATTTTACGGTCTGTGCACTTAATACACCAAAGTTCTGGGACTTTCTGTCCATCTCACTACCTGGTACTAGAGCAGTAAGACTGCTTAGTACTTTTTATATGCAACAGCATGGAATGAGGATTCCAGCAGGTGCTGGAGGCATGCTAACTGAGAAAGAATGCAAAGAAGGTGAAGAAATTTCATCTTAATATTATGTAGATACAGATTTCAACATGCTTATTTTTCTGTGGTAGGTAACCTACTGTATCAGCTAACCCAGACTGAAAGAATGTCAATTTGAAGGTTACACTGAAGTGTAATTCTGTATGAAAGATTTTTCAAACACAAGTTAAATGAGAATAAAAATTATTTCAGAAAGAATGAAGAATCTGGCCAACTCACTGCTTTTCTGTTTAGTAATGTACTTGCCCAGAATAATCTGGAAAACTCTGCTCCAAAAGGTCTTCTCCAAAGAAACTTGCAACAGGCCTTTTCATTTATTTTTTTGTTGCACCCTTGGATAAAATTATTTACTCCTGTGACTTAATTTTACAACAGTAAAACTTCTGCATTTCAGTCCCTTAATTCCACCCTTTTGCCAAAGACGGCTTCTCTATTATTTCATAATTCTTGTATTACATGCAAATCATTTTTAACTGTATCCCTCACCTTTCCCCTGGCTCTTTTCCTCTGTCCCATTTTATCCATTAATTGTGTTAATTGCATCTTTGTCATACAGCTTCAGAACCTTTCTTAACTTCTCCTTATCCTAGCTCATTCCTATCAGTTTCTTGCTACTTCTGACTTTCAATGACTGTAGGTTTTTTCAACACAAGATCCTTAAACTTCACTTTTTTTTATTATTCCTATGGCAATCTCATGTTATCTCCTCTCCGTTTCCACAAAAATATCTCCCTTTCAAACCACATTGTTCTTCCCAGTCTATGCAACATTTTCCATCCAAAATCATCTTCCTGGCTGAGAAATCTCAAAATATTTTATCCTATTTGATCTGCTTCCAGAGCCTCTTTCCCTTTTGCATCACATGCCATCTCCTAAAACTGGGTTGCCAGCGTAGCATATTCTGACTTAATTTTAATGACTTTCTGTACTGTTTTCTGCCCTGTTTGCTCTCTTCTGACCCATTGCTAGGCCTACTTCTTATGAGTTGCACTCTGACTTTTGCTTCCTGCTCAACCTTTTCTATCACAATCTTAATATAACCTTTTCTCTTCCACTGCCCTGGCAAGGTTGGATCAGGTTCACCCCTTTAAAGTGAATAACCTCACTTCTTCCGTAGTTGCTGGAGAGGTAACTAACCTCTTCCTATACTTTATCTTGAATGGTAAAATACAGCAAGCAATTATTCTGTACCTTCTCAAAGAGAAGAACACCTGAACACCCGGATGTTTATCAGACTTGAGTATAACAATTGGCACTGATTTTTGTCCCGGTTCTCCTCAGCAGTTTTTCTCATGTGTGCAGTCATTGTGACTGACAGTTTAGATGCTGTAAATGTCCTGGCACCCACAGGTTGGTGGACACCAGGCACTGGGCTATGAGATGGAGGAAGATAAGAGCTATTTTCACCACTCGGATGGATAGTTGGTCCCAACTTCTCCTTTGCACCAAGGATCACGATCGAGCTAGCACTGTTTCTCTAATAAGTACTGTAGGCTGGGACAGAGGGATCAGCTTGTTCCAAACACAGTACTGTATACATGGCCTATATGGCACCACAAAATAATCAGCTGCACTGAGCTCACAACTCACATGGGTAATAATCAAGGCCATGGTCTCTAATCAACACTGATATTCTTATAAAAGGGGAACAGAAGAATAAACCTAGTATATAATAGCCCGAGGGAACAACATGCAGCTTCATAAAAGAGGAGGAAGGCAAATGTTAACCTTATAGCAAAACTAGAAGACCGCAGTACCTCTAACTCACCTTTTCATGGATTTGGGAGAGAGGTCCTTTTCTGTATCCTTTGCAGGAGTGTTGTAGGAGTCTGCATTGCATTCACTGTCATCATCGTATTCATGGTCAAGCAGTGTTCTTGCCCATGTCCCCATGTCATAGGGGGGCAACATTCCTCCAAACTCTGAAGGCAGGATCTCAGGGTGTATTAGCTGATGCAGGCTGTTGAGGTTATTACCATGTAGGAATATCTGTATGTACGCATGCAGGTAAAAACAAAGGGGTATCACAAAAAATCATCCAAGCCCAAATTACATCAGCATTATTAGATTATACTGCACAGTTTCAATATTCTGGTTGTGTTGGGCTAACAGAGGTGGGGGGGAAGGCACACATCACCTCTGCCTTAAGCATGGCTGTACTATGTTCATAAATCTTCAAAGTGATTAAAGAATCAATTACCTAAAACATTTGCAGAGCAAGGGACTTAAGGAGGGTAAGAACTGATGTCTGGTAGCTAGATGAACAGAAGATTAGATAGACAAACTGCCTATCTCTTATTATTTGCTCTCCCTAATTCTGTGAATTAAATCAAGTGAATAATTAATAACATAAATAATTAATAAAAATAATATTCACCATATACATCAAGGAATGTATACTGACTTTCAGCATCCAGCCATGAGTTCTATAACTACGATAAATTATGCAGTATCATGATAACACTACTGGAAAGATTTTCTTCCTTAATCTAGTAGTACTAGTAACTGCCACTTATACTTGACAATATATAAAGTAAGTAATAACAGTAAAATAACTCCTTTGACAACAATGAGGAAATAGTTGATGGACTATTTGATATTTTCCATCAATGTTCTGGTAGACTCAAATTCGTATGTACTTTACATTTATATGTCTGCATATGAATACTTATATTTATTTTTATATTTATGGTTTGTCCTCATAGATCTGCAACGTGTGACCTATGAGCCCTAGCAATAGAGTATTTCTGGATTTGAGCAGCCTTCTGCCACAGACACTAGAAACCTGAAGACTTTCCACTGGGAAGAAATGCCTGCTTTTGGGTATGGCTACACAGACAGCTCACAGAAACTATTTCTAGACTAGCGCGTAAGTCAGGCCAAGATTCACCCTTTGTGACTAAGAGCAAGTGCCATGGCACAGTTCACATCCATATGGCTCAATTCCTTTCATGTCCAGAATAAGCTCACCTCATCCATTCTGCTCACTGGTCCATGCCATCACCAAATTTTTCCCTGACAATGTCTAAGAAAGTCCCAGCTGGCACTCATCAGTGCCCTGCCAAAAAAGGTTCATACAACTGAACAGCAGCAAAGGCAGTGCTGGACCCTTTTAAAATGACAAACACAGAGGCAGCCAAGAAGGGAAAGTAGGATGTTGCGTCCTAACAGCTGTCCCCTGCCTCTTGGTCCCCACAGGGCAGGCAGCGATGTGCACACAAGACATCAACTGCTACCAATTCACATTTCACTTCACCTTGCAAGGACTTCTCTGGACATCTATACCCTTATCACGATTTATCAAGAGTTAAATTCAAAAGGCAGAAAGACAAAGACCAAATATATGTTTGTCTTGTATTGCTTATTTCAGCCCATCTTGAAGTCAGCTGTGGACATGAGAAAATTAATATGACTATGCAAATGGTGTAATTTTCTCCCATCTCAGAAAGGAATTTAATCTTTTTGTGAAAAAACATGTATGAATGGTGAAAGTAATTTGTTTTATGGTGCCTTGTCAGCTGAATGCTTCACCTCTTAGCAATTGTTTTTATACGTGCCTAGTACAGCATTTATCTGAATATAGCGATCAGTTGCAAATCTACCAGATGTTAAGAAAATACAAAATAATTCAGGATAAAGACAACAGATAAATAATCAGCCTGATAAAAAAATCTAAAGACAATTCTCTTGGGTTTGGGGTTTTTTTTACAATCATTTTTTCTGCATCTAATAATTATTTGTTTAAAGCTGATTTTAAATTTTATGTGCTGGTCACAACTAGCACATTTTTACACTCAATTTTGAACTGTAAATCAATATTTAACCATCTGACTACTTTTTATAGGTATTCAGTATTGACAAAAAACAGTTGTCAAAAATCAGCGTTTCTGAAAATATACGCCATTGATTCAGGTGTCTAAATAAAAATATAGATGCTAACTGATAAGCACCCATGTCCAACTGCTTTGTCACTTATTAATGTTGTAACACACCCAAAAAGCTGCACTTTATTCCCTAGTTATGCATACACAGCACTTGAGTTAAAAAGGCCTCAAACATATCTGGCACTACAACGTTCTTTGCTGAAGCTGTAGTCAACAGAGTGCAACTGAATCCTGCAAAATGGGGTTTCATTTGCATATTTATAACAGATATTACATAAAAGGCTTTGTGATCTACAGTTCAAAATCTGTGAATACCAGAGGCCTCTCACGCATAATCTGTTAATAAAAAACAGCTAAACACCAAGGATCATTGTGGCCTTGTAGACTGTGTTTAAGGAGAGGAAATACAAAGTTGCTTAGAGAAACGATTCCATAAAAAAAAACAACCTGAAACATCATATTCTTTGTAGTGGCTTTGTACATGATGTTGATTGTGTTTTTCTGGATGACAAATTTCTTGTTACAGAAATAATATCATACGCTATCACCACCAAACTCTAATTTAATTGCACTGATGCAATTGCTGCAAATTCAGCAACGTCTCGGAGACTGCTCATGCTTATGCACAGATGCATGCACAGAAATTTCCCTTTATTGCTTTCATCCAGATTAGTATTTGCAAGCTACTGTATACCAGCTCAGTATTTTAGCTCATGCTAATGTCAGGGAAATCACACTAGGAAAGGACTCTGTAGTCACTATCTCTGTTTTAAAAGAAAGACAAAGATAATTTTAACAGAAATTAAATATAATGGAATTGAATACAATCTTAATAGAATCTGTAATGTTGGCAATAATTTTATATAACCCCCAAGAGAAAGCATACGCTTACAATTTAAAATACGTTTAAGTGCACTGCTTGACTATGTCCTTAAATGATAATGCTGTACAAGTTTCTAAAACAGCTGAAGGTACTCCTTACAACACAGAACAGCAAGCGGATATTCTCTTGTATATCTACATTATTAGAGTATGATGTGTCTGCTGATGACAACTGCCAGGAAATGGACAATTAAACAGAGGAATACCCTTTTTCGTGTCTTCTCCTTTAGAAAGGGTCGTATAACTGTGTAGAGGGCATGGATATACCACGGCTGATTGACGAAATGTATTCCTCCAAACCGAGCTGGAAAGCTGTCCTGTAAATCACAAAACAAATACATACAAGTGAGCTGATTCTTAACATGTCTTGAACATGCATCAAGTACCTTTTTTTTTTCCCCAAAATGCTTTCATTTTAATAATAAAACTGTAACAAGCAGAAGGATTATTCAAAATTGTATCCTCTAATCTGAGCTCCAACCTTCCAGCCAAGAAGCAAAACACCCTCGACAGAGTAGTGAGGAAGTGTGCTGAGACAGTTATGGTGTTCAAATCAAGGCACAGCATTTCTAACCTCCAGAAATGCTTTAAACATTTATGATCTGTCCCTAATCCATCTATGCAACATATTTTTCTCTTTTCCACTTCTATGGATTTAATTCATTTTTAATAGTAACAATCTCAACTCTTCCATGTCATTGAAGAGCACTAAAAACGTCCCTTGTTTTCACCTTAAAAAGAAAGTGTAAATCTAAGCTACTATCCAAAATGTCTCCAATATTATCCATATTTCATAAAACTGAGACTGCATTAAACATTATGCATAAACCGTTATGCAATATCCATGACAGTAATTCTTGTCACATAGTCAGGGGCCTTCTGGGAACTTAAATGTAAGGATAGCATATCTGAATTGAAGCAATGATTTTTCTTTTTTCTTGCAGAAAATCACAAGGAGCAGATAACTCCCTGATATGCGTTTTCAATTCTAAGTCAAGGGAATATGCCAGAGCAGGTTTGGCAGTTTAAGGAGGGCAGCCATTCTGTCCTGGAATACTACTGCCAAATTCGCCGTGTGTCCTCATTTTGTCTTTGCCTGGTTGATCATATGCACAAACAATGCAATAAGCTGCTGCTGTCTCCTATGTTGCCTGGAGCTACACCACTGAAGAAGGAGGAAAGAGGTGTAAACAGGAAAAGCTGATGCATGTCTCCTTTTCTCTTCACGGGTTACGTCAGAACCTTCACAGCAAGGAACCTTCTTTTAGGTATACAGACTTCTAAATTAATGGCTTTCATATGAACCCTAATTCAACAGGTGGCCCACTGTAGGCAGCCATGGTAGTCATTTAGATCCCAACCAGGTTCCTCACAGCAGCAGCAACTCGTATTTGACAATATAGGTACAAACAAGTATGTGCTTCCCAGCCACATCTCTTCCTCCTCTTCTTCCTCCTCCTCCTCCTGTGTGGATGCAGCAAAGGCAGTTTCAGGTCAGTGGGACCACAGGCTCAAAAGGAGGCAATCACATGGTCAGATGGGGCCCTTCATGCCAACAGACCTATTTTGCCTCCTCTGGAGACAAGACAGAAAGCCATACAGAAGCCTCCAGCAGTCAAGATACAAACTGCAAAACACCATTTGAAGTGTAGTGTTTTAGGATCATAACAGCACACACTGACAGTATGGCCAAGAAAAATATTACAAGCTATACCAGCCAATTAAGAACTGTCAGATAAAGAAGGCAGAAAGTGCAGGAAGGAAATCTTTCACAAAATGTTTCCAGATAGGAATATACTTTGAAAAAGTACACGTGCCTGCACGCTCACAGAATCTCTCTAATTCTGTGAATGTGTTCAGACCTGTGGGAATAACGAAGTCTGAAGAGGTCACTTACTCCTCTCAAAGGTTCCTTTCACATACTGTCAGGGACGCCTAACCCAGAGGTTCTTTACATAAGGATGCCACTTGCCTCCAAATTGCAGTAACTTGCTAGATTTTCCATCAAGGAGGCAATGCCTTGACAATAATTTACAGGGAGGATAACAACTATAACACACACCACTCACATCTGGCTTGCCACAGCACAACAGTCAATGCAATCAACGGCCTATGTTGCAGTTTTTCTCCAGAAACATATGATTAACAACAGCCTTGAAATAAAACAATCCTACCAAAAGACTGCTGCAGAAGCCTCATTTTGCTAAATGTCCAGTTCCTGTCAGCACTGACTAAATGTCAAACAGGATGGTTGATAATTGGATACATAATTCACCCTGTTCAGTATTGTAAATCCCCAAATACCATTTTGAGAACACAGCCTATGATGTACAAAAGATAGTAAATTATGCCCCTATCACAGTGATCCAACAAATCCATTAAGAAGGATAAATAACACCTTAACCTTTAGTTACAGGAGATACAATTCATCTATAGAAGGTTGTATTTATTTGGATTATTGTGGCTGCTGCTCCAGCAAGGAACTCTGTTGCTCCATGCTGTGTACTATGCACAAAAAAAGCACACACTAGAGATGCAAAAGTCTCAGCAGAGCTGAGAGTCACGCAGAAACCGTGACAATTTGTGAATAGGAACATCTCAGTAGGCAGACGTGCACACAGAAATTCAGAGCCGAATGCCAAAGGTATTTGTATTGTAATGTGGGCTCAGAATGCTCTGCATCTTTATAAAGATATAAAATTTCCAGCAGACAAAAGGACTATCTTTAGAAAGTACCACTTCAATACTTCTACTTTTTTTTCCTGCATCTTGGAAACCATTTACATGGGGGATCACGAATATATGTGGAATGATCCTCAAACAGAAGATACCACTTGATTTTAAAAGCCAGTTTGAGTGTTTTTCAGAAATTCTTAAGGCATTTTCTGGAACTAAAGAAGTTGGGTATTTATCAGCTCCTGTGACTGAACTGAGGTGCCCAGATTCAGGAGCACTTCCTAAGGTGTAATTAGGAACCCACAAAATTTGTGCCAAAAAATAGAAAGGGTAGTTTCGTCAGAATGATCCTCCATTGCACACTGTGCTGGGACTAGAATGCAAAACCTGCTGAAAGTAGATCTAAAGGTCAATCGCAAAAGTACCTGGTGAGAAAATAAAAAAGCAGAATAAGCAACTACATCTGCTGGAGAAACAGGTGTCAGAAGGTTTTCTGTCTCTTTTCAGATGCATCTGACTTCCACATGGGGATTTGCCAGACAGATGGCCATCCTATACCAACAGCAGGTAGGAATTCTTTCAAATCAATGATTCTTGAGAGGTTTTATGTAGATTAGATTACAAGCATGGTGGCAGTCACAACTGCCTCTGCAGACATACAGTATTTCAACAGAAGAGCCTGTAACCCATGAATCAATGAATTCTAAATAGAACGAATCCCTTGCCAGAGAACAGCAAGAAATGGAGATCAGCCATGAAGTAAGCTGTGCTTCTGACTAGAAAAGTAATAAATCTGATGGGGTATTACCAATCCACTAAAAAGAACTAATTATATATACACAGTCCTTGTGATACGAGGCTTACAAGTGACAATAGCTGCCAAGGAAGAGGCAGACCCCTCCACTACTGTCTGTGTGACTGGGTGACTACCAGTGCACGGCCACCATTGGAGAACGATTCCAAGGAAACTGCCTCACCAGGTTTCCATCTCTTACGATATGATTCTACAGACTCACAGCACAGCAGTTTTACCTCTCTGCCAAACATAATTTATACAACCTGCTTCCTCCCCAAAGAACCCAGCTTGCTTGCTACCAGCCTTGGTACATACTAAGCAGCCAGGTTTCTACTTGACAGGCAACACGTTCCATCCTGCGCTAGGCTTGGCCATCACCTGAGCCAGCTCTCAGGCTTTCACAGAGGGTCCTGTACTCCAGTGTGACCAGCAGAAACTCTTACAGCACATGTAATAACAGCAAAATCAGTAATGACATTTTCAATAGTACCTAAGAGATTAAAGTGTCAAATTCCTACCGAAAACCAGTGTAAGTCTTCTTAGTGGTCTCAGAACTGTTATCATCCAGATAACAAAAATGACCCAACTTTTTTATCTTTACTAAATGCAAAAAAAAAAATAATAAATTACTTCTAAAGCCCACAGCATTCTCTACTCCTTGGCTATCATGTCTACATTTAAACTTCTGAGGTCTACTTTTAATGAAGTAGCCCTCCTAGCTGAACTCAATATTGTTGTCAAATTTGTTTGCACAGCTCTTAGAGGTGTGGACTCAGAAACTGCAGGGACTGCTGTGCGCCCAAAGGTGCCTTGGCAGCCCAGCCACATCAGAGCCTTACAAGAACGCTGCACATCACCTCCAAACAGACCATCTGGAATGACCTTGCCACTTACTAACACTGCAAAAGTGCTTGGGCACATATGCTCTGGGGTTATTTTTGAGGTTGGCTGACAGCCTAGAGACATCCTTCAAAGGAGGGTCTAAACAAATATAATGAACACACACACACATTTTACTTAAGGCTACGCTTGAGTGCTATGATAAATTCAGGCCCCAGCATCTGTAGATGACAAGGGATTACAAAGTCAAAACTGCATTAACTGTATCCGCATAACAAAAAAATGCAGGTACAAATATCTTAAAAGTGACTTAAGAGTTATTCCTTATGATACTACATTACTTCTTCTTCACCAATTCCAAAAATCAAGCAGCCTGTGGAAGTAAAAAAAAAACACACATTACAATGAAACAAAATAGTATCTTTATAATAGAAAGATCCACTAGAAAGAAACTGAAGCATTATGTCTGCTGCAAAATGCAGCATGACTAAACTTAATTTTTAGCATGTTAATATGGAAAATCAGAGAAAGAAAAGGCTCTGATTACAAGGAGTATTTCACTTTCTTAGCGTTCCAAGAGTACTAAGAGAACAAAGAGTCACTGCTGTCTACATCAGGAAAAGACACCCGTCTTGCTCCCATGCTGTAACTTTCACTGAACATATGAAAGAACAAGTCATTCCTAATACCAGACTTCCTGCCAGCATCCATCCATGACATGGGTAATTGCAACGTCTCAAAACAAAACAACTTGTGTGTCAAGACTGATCACCTGTGCCCAAGACATGACTGGGACCCTATCCAGTGGTAAGGATAGGATTATTAAGAGACTGGAAAGTGAATCTGAGGAGTCTAAAAGAATTTGGATTGTTTTGTTTATGAAAACAAACTCTGGAAGACAGATGCTATCTATAAGCACAGTAGGGAGAATAAACAACAGGTGAGGAAAGACCCTTTCAAAATAAAGGACAATGCTGACACCCACACAAATGACAGAAAGCACACCATGAACACAGCTAGACTGGAAAGTGGTAGAAAGCTATGAATCATTAAACATTCAACAAGCCTGGCTGGGGATCAATAAGCAACCTTAGCTCATTTTGAGCCAATTAGTAAATTATGAGGAATCTAAGCTTCAGGTTGTCTAACAGCAGGAAACTTTCCCTCTTTCCGTCTCTGTTAAGGCTCTTTAAGGTTCAGATCAAAAAAGAAATCTAAGGTTTCAGTGGTGGTGAAATTTTGCTTAATCCCCGGAAAAACTGCACTAGTGATTTCCATCTGTAAGACTACGATGTTATTCTCTCCTAGTCTGAGCTTTTCATTTTTATTAGACAATGTTGAACCATTTCTCAGACAAACAAAACTGCCCCAGTAAATTTTTGTTACTGTGTTCAACCAAAAGTGCACTACCTAAAGGCAAATTAACATCATTCAGTGACATTCCTACAAAATAAGATGTAATTATCTAGAACTGGATGTTGTCATTTTGCTAAGAAGCTTCCAATGAAGCAATTTGACTTTTGGCAGTCTTCTCCATTTCTATTAGTCATTTTATCTTACAGCTCATATAGAAATATGTTAAATTAAATGAGATGAGAAGGAAGATGGTATCCATACAGTGAGGATATTGCTCTTTTTACTGAAGTATCTGTTTTAATTTCAGACAATCTTCCATCTTTCATTTCAATATGCTACTCATAAAAATCATATACTGTTTAAATTAATTAGGTGGCATTTAAAAGCCATCTGACCACATGTGTCCGCATATTTATATAGAAATATAATAAAATTTAAAACCTATGAAGATATTGTGCTTCCATTATTTGGTTAAAGGGCTGATATCACTCAATTTTTTAATTAGATGGGCTTGATAAAGAAAATATTTTGTATTAAACACCTCATTTTAATTTGAAATTATTACTTTGCAAATTAACTTCAATAGGTTTTGATCTGATTTTTTTTAAGTTTTAATCAGAAATTGTGAAATTATTTTAGCAATTTTTGCTCATTTTGGCAGGGACTTGGGGTTTTGGGCATTGGTCCTTGTCTCATTTCTTTAGTTTGAACCTTGAAAAATTAAGGCTTTAATTTTAAGAGGAAATGAAAAATGCTGCTTTCCAAGGACAATTCTGTTTTCAACTATCAACACTGTCTCTTTTCTAATTCTAAGTAACACTTCATTTGAAACGTAAGATATTAAAACGGTGAAAACCCCAAAGCTTTGTACAGTATGATGCTATTTTCCAAATCAGCAAAGCCATACAAACAGTAAGAAAGATGGAAGAACTAGATTCTTCTATATTGTTTTCTATCCTGTGATAAAAATCATTGTTTACAATAGGCAATTATCAGAGGGTGATTTCTTCTATGGAAATTCCCATAGGGAAAAAGTAAAAAAGAGTCTGTTTTCCAGGCAGCTTGTGAATGTCTTATTAGATTAAGATTACAGACAAACTGAAAAAAACCCCCACTATACTGCTAACTGCTGTGCATAAATATAGTAACAATACTTTCATAAACTGGTGGAATAAAAATAATGTGGAAAATTACGGTTCATAAAGGATTCCACACTCAAATTCCTCAAGGCAGAAGTCTAGGGCCAGGGACTGTATAGTAGGAGATGAAATGCCACACCAGTATCTCAGCTTATACCACCCTCGTCCTGAAGTCACCCTCTTTTAGTCACTGAGACTGTCCTGATGCCCAAACAGCCCTTGGTCTCTGCCACAACTGCTGACCACAGGATTACTGTCATAATGCTTTTCATCACACAGAAAGCCTCCCATGGGCCTGAGGTCGTTTCAAAGAGGAGCATCAGTAGTTATCAGACACCACCCCTCCTCCTTGTGCCTGACCACTTGCAAATGTGAGCAGGCTAAACAGCACCTTATCTAGAATTGCCTTAGGGAAGCTACACTTATTTGTTCTGTTTTATTCAACCTAAATGTGATCTCTTGTGCTACCTCACATTTCCTCCACAGTAGAATGAACAAAGGGAAACTTTAGGACAGTGTAAAGACAAGGACTGAAGAAACCACAGAAATAAGAAGGAAGTGAGGAGCAGTAGAGATTAAATTAAAAACTAAATCAGCGAGAGATGTCACGAAATTACTATGATGCACAAGAGAAAAACATTCATCTTGTTCCTTCTCTAGTCCCTCTTCAAAATTTGCACAGGAGAGCAAGGAAAGAGAACTATAAAGTATTCCTACATAGCGAGCCCAGGTTTTACAGTCACATGTCAAGACAGATTTTACAGACCTAAACTCAAATAAGGTAAATAAATACCAAATATGTGCCTTCCATACAATTTGGGTATAACATTGTCTCAGTTTAAATGAGACACAGATGTTTTGCTGAGAATAAATTATGAGGAAGACCCAAAACTCCTCCCTCTAAGCAATTACAAATCCGAAATTAAGAGACTCCAATTGAGG